>JAAMXJ010000062.1:0-62077 GCA_019693375.1 Asterochloris erici
GTGCATCATGTTGCTTGGCAGCTGCCTGTCCTGAATCTTCAGGCCACCCAAGAGCAGAACGACACCTCACCTGCGGTCCCAAGAGCCTCCCCTGTGGCCAGCCGCAGGTCTTCCAACTGCTCTGGCTCAGAAGTGCTGCCCAGCAGGGCGACTGTGGCATCCAGTGCTTCCTCAACTTCTTGTGGGGGGCTCCCAGTGCCAGGTTGAGGGGGCACAGCTGCGGGCAGCTGGCTGCAGGCAGACTCCCCAGGTGTGCTGTGTCCCTGGTTGGTGATGGCGGGGTCAGCTGGCTGTGGCACTGCCTCTTGTTGCGACAGCTTGCCTTGTGTGGGCAGTGATCGGCTGCCCTGTGCAGCAGGAGCAGAGGAGGCAGCCAGCTGCAGGTGCTGTTGCAGTCTCATGTGCAGCCCATCCCGGCTGAGAGCAGGGTCAGCACCCCGCCACGGCGACAGCAGCTCCACGTACGCTGCGACTGCCCTGGCAGCCCTGCCCAGGCAGAACACTGCCGCCAGCTGTACACCTGGATGCCCTCTCTCCCCTGCCAGCCGCCTGACAGCAGACCATAAGTCCAGTGCTGCCCTGAGCCCCTGCTGTGGCTCAGCTCTGGCCAAACATGGGCTCTGAAGCCATGCATCCTGAGCCTTCAGAGCAGTGCCGCCGCCCTGAGCTTGCAGGGCACCTATTCCCTGAGACAGAGTCCCCAGGGGTCTCCGGCTGGCGTGCTCAAGCTGCTGCTTGCCTGCGCTGAGGGTTGCTGTGAGCAGCTGGAGTGCTCGCCGCTTCACTTTGTGTTGCTTGCTTGTGCTGATGAGGTGCTGGAGAAGCGAGACACTGATGAGGGGGGGTTCCCCACCTGCATGGCCGCATGAAGAGCTGCTGCTGCAGTGTCCTTTGCAGGAATCTGAAAGCAAAAGACAGACCAGGCGTCTGTCAGCAAAACGCAAGACCACAGGGCAGGCACGGTGCCAACTCGGCAGCTCCAGGCTGTGTGATGGAGTGGCTGCCAAAGCAAAGCCATGCAAGGGACAGCCTGGCCTGGAGATGTCCTGTCGAGGTGGCCCCCTGCCACTGCACAAGCAAAGGCAAGTTGGCCGTAAGTCAAGGTTCACCTGCAATGCCCTGCTGGCACTGCTGCGGCAGGACACCCTTCAGGCAAGCAGCCACAACCTCATAGCAGCTGCTCCCTAAGGCTGCTGCCACATCCTGCGGGTCAATAGGCCCACACCAGCGCCACATAGCTGGGCCAAACAGCAGCGCTGCTGCCCGCTTAGCAGCCTCAGCAGCCATGGGTAGCGTTGCCATGCCAGCACCTCTCTCTGCCTGAGACGCTTGCTGCGCATGCAGCACACATCTCTTCTGCTTGACGTATGCCACTTGCGCTGGCCGCACATGCAGCTGCGCGTTGCTGAGTGCCCCCCACAGCAGCACCACTGCCCGCGCTTGCACTTTAGCAGCCTCTGCAAAAGCCTCTGCAGCAGGCAATGGGCCCCGGACAGCCGCCAGGGCTTTGGCCGCCACGGCAGCCATCTGTGCCTGCAGTGGCGGACAGCGGCAGGCAACTCCCAGCAGCCACAGCTTGGCCTGCAGCTCTGGCAGCAGCGCCTGCAGGTCTTCCTGGGGAGGGCTGTTCTCCAGAAGCAGCGTTTCCAGCTGCAGCAGGGTGCCATGCACCTGCAGCCACAGTGCTGAAGCGCTCAGTGCCAGAGGTTAGGCAGGAAGGCAGCTGGATGCCTGCATGCTGCATCTGGCGGTCACTAGGTTGGCAGTAATGCTATTGTGTAGGGGACACCGCACAAGATATTGGCACGCGGGAGAGCTGGGCATTCACTGAAAGCCGTGCGAGTCAAATCCCCTCACACTGAGCTCCATCAAGCGAAGTGTGTACTGCTCACAAGCCTCATGCAGGGTAGCAACCTGAGCCTCTTCACTACCAGCGCTTTCACAGGCTCAGCCAGTCCCGTCGCACTTGTTTGGTTGCGTGCGTGCGCAGCCATCAAGTCAATGTGATTGGCAACAATAGAAAAGATCCATGCACAGCCCTCACCTCATTGTGCAAGGTGATAGGTGTATCTGGGCCTGGCAAGCGGCGGACCAGCTGTAGCAGCATGGGGCTCAGCTGCCCTGGCTCAACCAGCGGGGCCAGGGCCCGTGCAGCCAGATGCCGCACTGCGTGGGGCCCTGCAGCAGAGCAGCGCTGCACCATGGCTTGGAGGTGGGCAGGGCTGTGCTTCCTGTTGTTGATGCTGCTGGTGGAGGGCCTGCATGGTCAGGGAAGTGAGTCAGTGAAGACACTGAAGAGGTTCAACATGGGCAACCAGCCAGCCAGGACAGCAACTGAGTGTCACAACAGAAGAGATGGCCAGAACAGAAGCCTGGAAGAGCAAACAGACAAATGAAGGGGGTTTATGTCTGGGCATGTGGCAAGGAGCAACATGGAGGATCAGAGCAATTGATTAGCGCCTTGCAACGTGCACAGCGTGCTGTGACAAACCATGCGGGGTGCCATCAGGTGCAGTGTACAGTGCATTCACTTGGCCACAAGCTGCCCCCAGACTATGGCATGCCCACTTGAGGTGCGAGAGCAGGATGAGGACGGGGAACAGGCTGGGGTGCAGCGCAGACCCCTCGCGCTGCAGCTGGGCAGCGGCATCCTGCAACTCTGCCAGAAGAAAGGCGTGCAGGCCAGGACAACGGGCGAACAGGTCTGCGCCACTCGCGCCGCGACGCTGCTGTCCCTGGAGCAGGGGCGAGGGGTCACAGGAGCTTCAAGGCTTTTGAAGCCTCAGTAACCAATCGGTCTTGAACAGGACCAATATGTGCATGCAGCAATGTTAGACACAATTGCCATACAATTCAGAGGCGCGAGTAGCAACTCTGTGCTCAGGCAGGCCAAGCTTGACAGACACATGCAGCTTGTCTTAGCTCCAGCAGCCATTAGAGGTTTTGCGGTGGCGCCGCACAGTGGTGGGCACTTGAAGACTGCATGATGAGAGGCCTATGGACAGAGGCAGTCTGTGACAACAGAGGCAGTGCGTGGCAGAGCCCGACCTTGCTGGGGTTCCTGAAGCCAAGCAGCCTGACCAGCAGAGTGGTGAAGGCAAGGCTGGCAGCATTGCGAACCTCCCACTCTGGAGCAGCCATGGCAACAATCGCCACCTCAGTGCCTGCAGCAGTCACTGAGGCGATGGGTCACGACTGCTGGTGGCCAGCATTACTGCAACAGGGCGCCTGGAATCGCTGTATGACAAGCATGTGGCGGTCTGCCCAAGCAAAACTGGGCTTGGCCGACGTTAGGCCCAGCTTTCTTGGTACAACAGGCTGACCCCGCCCAAACCCAGTGCAGAGCCATCGTCAGCCAGTAGACATGGCCACATACCTTGCTGCAAGAACTCGGAGATGTCCTTGGCCAGGGCAGTGTTGCTGAAGGCCATGCGGATGACATTCAGAGCATGCACCCTTGGCATGGACTCCCCCGCCGTGTTGCCAGCCATGTGCAACACCTGCGTCAGACCTGCAGCCCACACCAGGCTCGTGCAACAGCAGCAGCATCGAAGGTGCTTGCATGAAAAAGAGTATACAGCACTGTTGCTCAGAGCAGTAGTGCCTCACAGAATGGTTAGCTGGGATACTGACAAGGTGACTTTGTATGCCAAAGTGGACGCAAGACAGGCTGTGCACCAGTGCTGCGATGGCTGGGACGCCCACATTTGGGCTGCGCTGGCAGAACGACAGGGTGTGCACAGCTCGAAAGGCCCACCTTTCTGCAATAGGGGTTTGGCACGGCCCCCAGGCTCTGCAGCAAACAGGGCCACGAAAGCATAGGGCAGGCCGGCGCTGCGGCGCACAATGTCGTCCACAGTCTGCCCAGGACGGGCAGCATGGTCCAGCAGCTGCTGCAACCAGCGCATGGGCATGGCATTCAGCTCCTGGGACGGCTCCTCCAGCAGCCTGCAGGCAGGGAGAAAAGGTCAAGAATGGTGAACAGGACAGCCACAAGAAAGGTAGTTACGTACAAAGCTCGAGGTCAGCATAGATGAGTTCACGACAGGTGCCTGCAAGACAAGGCAGGGCACAATCATGGCACCTGTCAGAAGACAACTGATGTGAGACTCTGCTGGCTGCTAGGTGTGTAGCAACAAACAGGGCAGGCACTGTCCACACTGCAGGCTGCGCCTCTGAAGGTGCTGGCATCTTGTGCACAACTGGCACACAAGTCACTGTTGCTGGCATTGAAGAACCTGCAAAGGGCATGGGCCACCAGCACTGCAGGTTGCGCCACAAACAGCATAACGACAGATATATGTGGAATGCACATGGCTCTGCTCCAGGGGAAGGTGTCAGCACTTGCTGAGTGCAGGCCCTGGAGGGTCAGCTGCACCTCTTGATGATCATCTGGAAGCCTTCTGCCGTTTTGTCTATGGCGCCATAGTGTTGCAGCTGCAACAGGGCGCCCAGTAAACAGTGGCCCATCCTCTGCACCTGGGTCACTGACATAATACGGCTTGCCTCATCTTCAACACCTGCAGCGGCACGCAGCATCTGCACTGTTGACACTATGTTGCAAATCCTTGTGGAGGACAGCGTCATCAAACAGCAGTATCTGACAGGTGCCATAGGGTATTGGCCACTGGGCCTTGCAAAGTCTGCCTGTGCAAGTACCTGCAGGTTGGTTTTGGTGTGAAGCAGTGGCCGGCCGACACAGGCCAGGGTCACCCTGCTGGGCCCCTTGCAGCCACGATACGCACCTGTGGCTGCCAGCTGCAAAGAGTTGACCGAGCATGCAGGCAGCTGCAGCGTCACAGATTCTGTGTAAGATCCGGTGCGTCTGGGCGCAGTGGGCGCCAGAGTCTGCCCCTCGGGCACGTGAGGTAAGCTTGGCGCTTGGCTTCAGGTCGGCTTGCTGCGCAGCAAGTATGGCCAATATTTGTTTCACGCGACCCACCTGTCAGCCCCATGCTGCAGGCCAGGCAGCCCATGACAAGGGCTGTCTCCTTCATGGTGAGCCAGCACCCCGTGGTGATGGCCTGGGCTGCAGGCGTTGGGCCACCATCACCCTCCTGATCTGCTGGCCAGTCCTCGGCAATGACATCATCAGCATCTGCAGGGCACAGACAGCATTGTCACAGGAGCATGAGACTGTGAGCAGGGTCCAGCAACATGACGTGGGCCTGTCGATGCAGCTGACACTGCTGCTAGGCTTGACTGAGGCTTGACCTGGGAGCTTCTGCAGCACAGGTTGCTGTGTGAGCCCTGCTGTAGGGCACAGATGACCTTGTGAGGCAGCCTCTGCCTGCAGGAGACAGGCATGCTGAGTGAGCCTGCCTTCGCCTCATTGCAGTCGCAGGGTGAAGATTTGCTGAGAAAACCTGCCTCTGTCTTGCTGGAGCAGCACATGGCCTGAGTCAGCTTGCGTCAGTGAATGCAGCCAGGAGGCACTGCACACAGTCGGCTTATCTTAGGGCTGCATTGACAGATGTCTGCTTGCAGCAACATTGGCGAGCACTGCCAAAAATCCCCTGATATGTACCTTGTGCCTGCTTTCATATACTGGAAGGGGCCCAAAGAGTGGGCAGCAGCAAAACAAAGGACCCACCCTCTGCACATCTTTGGACTGTGAGCCGCCCACAGCTCACCTGTGTTGGTGCCAGTTCGTGCCAGATGGGGCAGCACCAAATCTGCAGCCACCAGCAGAGTCTCCAGCAGCTGCGCAACCCACTGCCGGAGGCTTTGTGCAACCCCCTGGCTCTCCATCACATCCCTCCAAGGAACCACCAGCACCAGGTAGCGGAGGGTCAGCAGCGTCCCATGAGCCAGACTCTGCTGACAGGCTGCCCATAGGGAGTCCTCAGCAGCTGCTACTTTGACCTGCAGACAGCCAACAGGACACGGAACACTGGCTGCCAGCTTCAAGGCCTCGCTGGTGGCTCGCAGGCAGGGCAAGTGGGTTGCTAGCAGCACTTGCCGCATTGGCCTGCTTGCGTCAGAGTCGCAGGTGCGGCAGACAGCTCCAGCAGAGTAGGCTCTGCTCATGGCCCCATGTAAGAACTTGGTCAGCATCGGACTTTACCGCACAGTTGCAGGCGTGCCAGATGGCTCCAGCAGAGAGAAGTTGCGAGCCATATCAAGGCAGGCAGGGCAGGAACCTTGCCAGCATGTTCCGTCATGTGCCTCAGCGGGTGCGGACTCGGGATCCCAAGTCAGGCAGTGCTATGCATTATGGCGCGTGAGGTATCACCCGGTGGCTCCTCGTCGCACCTGAAGCCGCTCCAGCACGCTTGCCAGGAAGCAGAGGATTGTCAGGCCTTCCTCGCCTGCTGGCTTTTGCTGATCTGTGTTGGGCGATGCTGAGATGCCTGGAAACACCCTCACGTGCCAGCGCAGCTGAACAGTGTATTTTGCGAAGAGCATGCCCAGCAAGCGACCCCCTGCACAGCAAAGACAGGCACATTATGGCTTGTCGTAGTTCTGTTGGGGCTCAGGGCAGCTGGTCTGTCTAGCAGCACCCATCAGAGGTGGCCAGGCCTGCACACAGACAACATATCATGCACAGCACAATGAATGGCAACCATATAATTTGGTGCAGCCCCGTATACAGCTGGGCCTAGCTTATACGCAATGCACAGGGTGGCATTTCGTGCTCTACCATGGCCCCTGCATGAATTGTGTGGCCTGCCAGCCTGCGCTTGGGTCCATCCAGACCACAGGTATTGATGCCCACTGACGCCCAGCCCAATAGCAGCCTTGCGCCGCCTGAAGCTGCAGCCCACAGTTGGTTCACCACACAGCACAGCAGGGGCCTAGATGCCCACTCAGTCCCAGCCCACCTGCTTCACACCGTCCAGGACTGCAGCCCGCAGCCACCTCACACCTGCACAGGGATTTTCATGCCCACTTCTGCCAGCCCACCTGCATCAGCCTCACGCTGCCTGGGGCTGTCCAGCAGGCTGCAGGCCCAGCGCAGCACCCCCTCCACCTGGGCAGGCTCCTGCAGCCCTGGCAGCGGGGCAGGCAACTTGGCCAGCGCAGCCACCGCCAACTGCCGCAGCTGGTCCCAGCTGTCCAGCGCAGTCTCTGCAGCACCAGCGGCATCAAATTGAATTGCACACTGCACACAAAAAGTTGCAGAGCAACTTCTCCAGTATCAGCGGCACACCATCTCCAAACATACACAAACATGGACAGCTGTCGCAGCTGGTCACGCCTGTGCAGCGCAGCCTTTGCAACACCCACAGCATGTTACAGACCAACAAACATGTGGTACCCGGCCAGGTGCCGCAGCTGCTTTCAGCTGTCCAGTGCAATCTCTGGTGAATGGCCAGCACAGGTTGAGCCAGAAATGCAGTAACACACAGAGACAGGGTATTGGGGCAAGCACAGGCCTGCCCCATGAAGATGCCATCTGGTCACATTGATCCATGCTGCCTCAGCATAATGGTCGCCACCAGGATGCTAAAGTGCAGATGCAGCCCTGGCTCCAGCACCCTTGATGCAAGCTGAATTAGGCAAGCAACAGGTGATGGCACTGGTCTCAAGGGCCCTGCCGTCACCAACTCACACACTGCTCTGAGGAGCAAAGCAGCTCCACATTCGCATGCGGGGCTGTTCGCTGCCAGACACATCCCAGCAAGACTTGCGACGTCTCAAGACCAGAAAACACGAGTAGAAGGGTACACACCTCTGCCGCCCAATGTGCAAAGCTGCCACTCCTCCAGCAGTCCCACTGTCAATTCAGGTCCACAATAGCCTGGACAGAAGATCACACACCTCTGCCATGTGATGTCCACAACGGGGAGATGTGCCTCACCCAGCAATTTCTGTGTCAAGTCATGTCCAAAAAACCCTGGGCTGAAAGGTGCGAAGCTGTGCTGCCCAATGCGCAGCGCGCCGTCATCCTCCAGGATTGTGTCCTCGGGCCTCTGGTAGAACTTGGTAGAGCCATTGGGGGTCTGCCACACGTCCAGCACTGTGTTGAGCAACTGCATGGCCAGGTACTTGCGAGAGCTAGGGGCTCCAGGGTGGAGGCAGCCCAGCAGGTAGCGTGTCACCCACTGCACAAAAGTCTGCAGGCGTTGCAGCCCTGCATGCAGGCAGGCCCAGCTGTAACTGGCTGTGAGGCCATTTCTGCACGGCCACAACAGGTCATGCATGCGCTGCCTGGAGCTGCCGCATTATAAGGGGCGCTGAAGAACCACAGCGATGCCCGCCCCGGAGGCTGTGAGGCGCAAGGAGCAGGCAGCCATCTGACAGGTGCAGATGGAGGAGCAGGGGACCCACTCAGGGCAGAAGGGCCAGGCTGACCTTCAGTGTGCGCGTCTGCCTTGTCGCTCAAGCCACTGCTGCCCGCCATGTTGAGGGTCTGAGCATGCACACAGCAAACACCAACGTGGCGCTACCCATGACAGAGGTGAGCAAAGGTGCATTTCTCACGTTGTGTCTCTGCCTCATCATCTGAGCCCTCACTGCTGGCCCTGTGGCGCCTGCTCAGCATGCTCATGGCCGACACCAGGATGCGCTGCATGAGCCTATCCAGGTTGCTGGCCACCTTGTGGCGCAGCCCAGCGGCGCAGCGCATGTTGAGCTGCAGGCTCTCAGCCATCAGGTTCAGTTCAAGGCTGCCTGCAAGTTGGGCAGGCACCCGTGAGGCCCCGTGGAGCTGCCTGGATACTCTGTTGTGCATATTTTGAGGTGCAGGGTGTCTGGTACCATGCTCAGCTCCAAGTTGGCCGCACACATGCCCACACCACTTCGTGAGAGCCAAGGGAGGAGGTGAGAGGTGCACATGCTTGCAGGCGTGCCGTGCGGCCAGATGCATGAAGACGTGCAGGGGTCCACCTCTTCTGAAGCCGATCACATGCGACAAGCACAGCACTCAGCAAGCTGGCACAGCAAAGCTGCTTTGACATGCAGGCTCACTTGGTGGCTTTGTCGAAGCCATGCCCATGCAGCACAGCTGCATGACATCCACCCGTAGAGCCTCTGATGCATGATGCACACCCCGCTGCAGCAGGGCTGCAGGGATGGCCACCTCCCCCTCCGGTAGGCTGACCACCTCCAAGCTATCTGCCAGGTGCATCTGGTGAGCTGACTTGAGCAGCGCCACCACGCCAGCTATCTGCAGCTAACAAATTCTCTGTGACAGATGACAACACCTTTGAGGGAGACATTAGCTTCCATCTGAGTCAAGTGCAGGTGATGAGCGGCCTTGAACAAAACCAGCATTCTGCAATCTGCAGCAAGGGGCTGCCATGAGTCGGCAGGCTCTGAGCCTGCATTCTGCAGTGGGTGCTTTGCAGAAAGCAGCAAGTATCCTCGGTGGAATTTGAACTTTGCTGCAGGGCGTCGCTGGCTGCTATCTGCAGGGGCTTTTCACAAGCGGGACCAAGAACGCAGATCAGATAACATGATGGCCAGTGCCGTTACCTGCTGCTGCGGCGCGTCAAGTGCTGCCCTCATCAGGTGCAGCAGGCTGGCAGTGTCCAGATGCAGCACGACAGGAAGGGCCTGAGTTGCTACAGCCTGACGCAGCTCCTCACGGCTGTTCAACAGGCCAGCCAGCAACGCTGGGGACCACTGCTGGCGCCACTGCTGCATTCCGTCGTCGTGGCTGCCTGCACCCACGTGACAAGCAGCTGAATCAAACTGCCCTGTGCAGACTCATTGCTAACATCCAGTTAGAACCTGCCTCACCAGGTGCAATAGCGGGCAGCTGTGCAGCTCCAGCAAGCTTCATAACCACTGCAAACATGTGTTGGCTCACAATGGCACAGTCACAACACAGCTCAAGGAGAGAGTGCACCTGCTGCTGCCAGCAGCTCTCTGCGCAGCTGCTCCAGGAGCTTGTGCAGCAAGTTGGGCACCACTGAGCCCAGGGTGCCGCGCTCCATGGCGGCCAAAAGCTGACCAATCAGGTCTGGTTGCATGTGCAGCAGCTTGCGGGCTCCAACGTACTGCACCAGGCTGCCCAGCAGGGAGTAGATGCCCTTCTGGGGTGGCCCTGCAGCAGCCAGATACACCTGTCTGCAGCCGGAGATGCACAGGACGGGCATGGGAAGCTGCAGGGGGCCGCTTTGTTGTGGTGGGTAGCGGTAGATGCCCTCCTGGGGGGGTGCTGCAGCCAGACACATCTGCCTGCAGCTGGAGACACACAGGATGGGTCCTGAAACCTGCAGGGCAGTCATTTGGTGGTGCATAGGATGGATCAGGGCAGCCTCTGCAGGACGCTGCTGCAGAGCACGATGTGTCAGGAGCAGCTGCCCAGGGCTCCAGTGGCATGCAGGTCAGGTGCTCAGCCTTCTGGGACCCTGATTGACATGCAGCCAGCCATGCTGGAAAGACTGTGTACAGGTGAGCTTTGGCAAGGAGTGCATGCATATTGGTCACTCACTCATGGTGATCAGCTTCTGGGCAAGCTCAAGCATCCAGAGACCTGCCGCTGAAGCTGAGCCAGTCTGCTGCTGCTGCTGTTGCTGCTGGAGGTGCACCAGATCCAGGAAGCACAGGAAAGCCTGCTCAGACTGGTTGTATGACTGAAGGACCGGGTCCTGCAGACACACGGCCAGGGTTGCTGCAGTGCTCACGATGTGCACGAGCAGCTCCCTCCTGCAGCCAGGAGGGAGTGCCCCAGGACTCCCTCTGTATATCCTTGTCAGCAAGGTGGGCATGGACCAGCGTGCACAACAGCTCTGGTCATGCCTGCTGCCGGAGAGCCAGGCGTGGAAGCACATGCGCACCAGCTGCAGCAAGTGCTGTAAGCTGCCAGGACCTGTTCAGTCTGCAGGTTGAGCACAGAGATGTGCAGGTGCATTATGAGGCCACCAAGGCAGGGTATGCAGTGATGAAGGGAGCAGCGCATGCTTGAGCAGCTTTGACGGACTGGGCGGTGAGGCTGAGGCATGTAGCCTTGCCTGGCACAGCTGCAGCATTGCTGCATCTGGAGGGCATGTGAGGCTGGATGCAGGTTTGCCAAAAGCGCAGCAAGGATGCTTGGAGAGGTACTGTCAAGCTGGGCAGGTCAGACTGGCAAGTGACTGGGCTTAGGAGTTGTGACAGGCGGGGGCAATTATGCCGCAGGCTTGCCTGGAAGATGTGCAGCATGAGCTCGGTGAGCTCGTCCCTGCCACTGGCGTCCACAAGCTCCATATGTGCCATGTGCTGAAGCTGGGGCTGCCCTGAGACAGCACAGCTGAAGGTTGGAGCCCAGATTGGCATTCCACGACACTTCACCAAGCAGTGCCGGGCATGCTATGTGGCACCTGACCTGGAACTGGCGTACCTGGACTGGCAGTGCTGCTGTCTGCTGGGCCTAGCGTCAGATCTGATAGGTTGCCAGCTTCCATGCAAGATGTCACACCATGACAGTGCTGCCTGCGGACGTCTGATAGGGCCTTAACCTCCTGCAAGGCCAGCCAGCATCACCGTCACATATATTGGGAGGCCGTGCACCAGCCCTTGGTGGCCGTCACTGGGGCACAGGACAGTTCAGCAGTCAGCTCACGCAGCTAGCAGGGCGTCTGCCCAGGCTGATGGTCAGCAGTAAGGACA
Organism: Asterochloris erici; assembly: GCA_019693375.1. Lineage (NCBI taxonomy): Eukaryota > Viridiplantae > Chlorophyta > Trebouxiophyceae > Trebouxiales > Trebouxiaceae > Asterochloris > Asterochloris erici. The sequence goes on from JAAMXJ010000062.1 coordinate 11,542, forward strand.
GCAGACGCTGCTGAGAGGCGATGCACCAGCCATTGACAGTGCAAACCAAAGTCCAACGATCAGCTCATGCAGCCGGCAGGGCTCCCGTGCATGTGCTGCTGTAGTCCCCTGCCTGCTATAGCAAAGCGACATGGCTGCCAGTGCAGCAGCGCGTGCATGGGTGGACCAGCTATCAAGCAATGTTCTGCAACATGCCTGCAGCAGCGCCTTTGCTTCTGTCTGGCTGCCAGGCAGACAGCTTGCCTGCAGCAGGGCCTTCATCTGCTCCAGGCAGGCGGCCATCGCCCCCACTGCATGGTACTTTGTGTGGGTCTCAGTGGCGGCCCTCAGGGCGCTGCAGATGGCTGGGAGGGCGACGTGCGGGGCCAGAAGCTGCATGCTGGGCGGTCCAGGGAGACCCTGCAGCGCAGGAGGCAAGTGTGAATACAAAGACAAAGACAGTCCACAGCAGGTCGGCCATCATGTCTTGTCTGGCCATCATACAGAGACGCAGCACTTTTGCCCCACTTGGCACTGGTCGTGCAGCAGCTCTGGCGTGGTGGTCACAGCTGCCTCTTGAGCTGCTTGCACCTGCACAGCCTCTGGAGCCTGCGTGGGCATCCACAGCAGCGGCGTGGTCTGCACAGGCGCTGGGAGCGCTTGCAGCAAGCCCTTCACTGCACAGATCCAGCCTTCCCCCGACAGCTGCTGCAGCTGCTGCGCCAGGCTTGTACCCTGCCTCCGCCAGCGGCTCTCAACCAAGCTGGTGGCTGCAAGGCTAGTCATTCCTGCAGTCCATGCAAACACTGTAGTCAACAGCCGGTGCTGCCTGTTTTAGTCACCTGACCAGCCAGAGTTTGCATGCCCTACAGACGCCGCACAGCCCAGGCTTGCAGCATCACTTCGCCTAGAGCTTCCTTGACAAGTACCAGCTGCACCCCATCTGGTGTTTGGGCAGCAAATTTCGCAAAGAGCCAGCAACGATGTTCGCTTTACACTTTGCATCTGCCACTCCTGTGAACCTCCCTACACAACCAGTGATCAAACCAATGTACCTGCACCTGCAGCTGCTGCATGCCAGCAGCCGCCAGGCCTGCCAAACAGCCCGTTTGCAACAGCTCCCGCCAGCTGCCCTGCATCTGCCCGCGGCAGAGCTGCAGCGCATTGCAGCGTTGCTGCAGCAGATGACATGGCCTCCCTGGCTATGGAGGCGCCCTGCATCATCACACCATGTTGCTGAGGCAGTGCCTCAGGGACACAATGCTGATGTGGCACTCTCACGCTGCCGGCATCAGAATGAACACTGAGCACAGGTGGCAGCAAGAAATGGGTCAAGGCATTAGGAAGCCGACCTGATGCACAGGTCCAGCCATGCTGAGGCTGATCGCAGGGGCAGATACAGATGTGCCATGCGACAGCGTGCTGCACTCACCCGCAGAATGCTCATCATGGCATCTGCCGTCAAGCAGATGCCCTCTGCTCCAGGCTGTCCATCGGCAGAGGCCACCTCCAAGCCAAAATTTTGCAGCAGGGAGTAGAGGCAGGACACTGCCTCCTGGGCAGCGTGCGTGATGTCTGCTGGCAGATGTGACCCTGTCTTGCCAGCTGCAGTGACAGCCAGGATGGCTGCTGGCAGAACCTCAAGCAGCTCACAGCAGCAAGACCTGCAGAGCGCAGGGCAACAGTCAACCCTGCGGCCGGGCAGGGTGCGGTTCCATTTGCAGCCTTTGACTGGCATCAGGAGCAGTGAGCAAGTGCTACTTGGCCTCACCTCAGCACAGGCCTGTACGCTGCATTGTCCAAAACCGCCGTGACTGCTGCCGGCAGGGGCATGTGCTGCGGCAGGCCGTGCTCCAGCCCCCCACGCAGCTTCCCGACCGCTGCTGCAATCTGTGAGGCCAGCAGCCGCCCAGCCTGGTCTCTCTGCTGAGGGGGCAGCTGCCTGAGGCTGGACAGCAGCTGCTTGTGAAGGTGGCGGCTGTTGTTGAAGAACAGCACCTCCAACAGCAAGCCGGAGGCCACCTTGGCGCTTTCATCCTCAGGCCCCTGGGACAGTTGCTTGAGGAATCTGGCAAGCACCTGCATGTTGAACCTGAGCATGCATTGGCAGGCTGAGTCTATGCTGATCCTTTCCTGCCACACGCAACCTGCATGACCGCTCTAATCAGACTTGAGTGGCCTGATTGTACCTTGAGGACCTCAATTTCCTTGTGGCTGTTGTGCAACTGAGTCAGGCACAGCAGCTCAGTAAGGAAGCCTTGCAGGCGGCTGCTTTCCTGTGCAGCCCTCTGTACTTTGACTCTGAAGCTCTGAGGTGCTGCCAGGCTGGCAGCTGTCTGCTGGGCATGCCTCAGCTGTTTGACAGACATGACTGCTGGGGCAGAGGACAATGTTTAGGTCAGAATGGAGTGACACAATGGCTATATTGCTTTCACTGGCCTGTTGAAGACAAGCTCCTGCAGTGCACCTGGCAATCCGTGATAAAGTACGTCGAGAGTACAGATAGCAAGAAAGAAGTCATCTCATGACTGGATGAAGAATTTGTCAAGAGGATGATCAGCCTCACATGATTTCATGGGTTACAGCCCTCGCAGACTGGGGGCCTTGTCGGATCAGCTTCAATACATGGGCATCTCAATCACACTCAGCTCTCTGATTTTCAGGAATTTTGGGATCAGACCCGTGCCTCCTGTGGCATCTTCTTTGCTGCAATTGGCTTGGCATCTGGCCTGGGCAGAGCATCGATGTGAGCTTGCTTGAACAGCTCATCAAGAACCTCTGAGAGAGTGGGGTGGGCATGCACATTGAACTTGATGTCCTGCATGAGCCAGACAGTTGAGCTGAGCATGTTGCTTGCAGGACAGCAACTACACAATGGCAGCATTTCAGCACCTTTAGATGGTGACGGCAGGAGGGCACGACACAGCCACAGGTTGTGCCTCAAACACAACAACTGAATGGCAGGCTGCTGCAGCAGTGGCACAGTTGACTGACCTGCACGGTCTGCCCAGTGGCGACAGCGTTCGAGGCCTCATGAATGAGATCTGCTGCATGTAGACCAAAGATGTGCACTCCCAGGATCTCTCCACTGTCCTTGCGGTAGATCATTTTGGCCATTCCGTCGGACTCCTTCTCTGCCAGCGCCTGCACAGCAGAGGATGCAGAGGTGGGCATGTTGCCGGGCAGGCAGGCACCAGGCCTGTAGAAAGGCTTTGTGTGACATCGCAGCAGGTCAGAGGCAAGGTGCCAGCGAGGTGGGCGCCCAAGGATGGAGCAGCAGATTTGGTGCATGGCACCAGCAGCCCGGGCTGAGCTTCATGCCCACTGATGCAACAGGTAGCTCTCTGCCCTTCCTTCTTTCCAAAAGCCTCTCCTGGCAACTGACACTCCAGGCTGGTTCTAACAACGAGCTCTGTGCCCTTCAGTTTCCATCGTGAATGCTCCTACATGATGCATCTCGACTCTGCCGCCCTGTGTGCTGCAGGCCTTACCTTGGAGTTGGCCCTGAAGGAGGTCTTGACCACAGCAACTTTGTCGCCATAGCCTCCTTTCTGCGCCGCCTCCCGTGCCTGCTCCTCAGTGGCGCCCACAAAGCTGACCTGCGGCCATGAGCACAGCCAGGTGAGAGGGGCATTATGCCGCAGCTTAGAAAGTCAGCAGAGGTCTCCCAGGATGAAAGGGGGCTGCTGCTGCCCATTCTGCGGCAGGCTGCTCAAATGCAGCTGTAGGCGATGCAGACAAGGATGCCGGCTTCAAAGGCGACTAGTCTGGGAAGCCACCCGCTGCCACACGGGGGCTGGCGTTTGTCAGCAAACCAACCAAGCGCTGCCCTGGCTGCTGCAGACGTCTTGATGGGCCCAGGGGCAACGGAACTGTGATTAAAGATTTCCAGTCCATAAATACCTCAGGGTGGGTGAAGCAGGCAGCTGGGACGCTGGCATGGTTGAGCACGTGTGAGCGCCCGCACATGTTCTCCACGGCGCTGATGCCCTGGGCGCTGGCAGCATGTGCAAGCATGTACTTGCCTACAGCACATGGAGCGAAGCTGGCTTGGCATCTGAATGACTCAGCAGCTCTGGCATGTGGGCCAGCCAGCTGGTGCCCAGCATGCCAGCATGGTGTGCTGGGTGCAGCTCTGAGCAGCAAGGAGATTGCGGGCATGCATCACACAGCAGCCACATGCTGTGATGTGGCTCCGTCTTACCATTTGCATCGCCGATGCACCACACGCCTGGCACAGGCTTGCCCTTTGTGTCCAGCACCTGCATCTTCTCGTTGACCGGGACGAAGCCTCGCCTGTCTGTCTCAGCGCCCACAGACGCCAAGTTCAGACCCTGCAGCGCACGCACCCCTGTCTCACCCTGTAGCAGGTGCTGCCGTGTCCAAGCGCCCACAGGTGCCTTCTTCAGACCCCTGCACCAGTTCGTTTCACAGACTCATTCATGTCCTGCATCAAGGCCCCGCCTGCCTGCCAGCCACCAGCATGGCATGCAATGTACTTGGGGAGTGCAAGCTGCCATGATCAGGCCCCTCCTCATGCACAGCAGTGCTTCAGTGTCGCTGTTGCGCAGATGCCACAGCGTCTGGTGTGGCACAGGCAAGGGGGCAGCGCCCCGAAGGAAGGGGTGGGGGAACCCCACAAGCCAGCGTCAGGTAGGTGGGCAGGCAGTTGCCATGGAACAGGCAGCAGGCATTCTCTGTGAAACCCGTACACCCCTGGGTGTGCAGTGCCCCGCTTGGGAGCCAGGGTGAGCGAGTATGTGGGCTGAGCCGCACTGTGAGAGTGCATGCGCACCTTGCAGGCAATGTTCTGTGCACTGAGCTAAGTGCGTCATGTTTGCCTGGGTGTAGGGTGCCCTGCCTGTGCTCAACAGGCAGACAGGCAGAGCGCTTCTGGTGACTCAGCCGCACATTGGCTTGCACAAGCCCTGCACGCAGCGTCCCTGCAGTTTCTGAGTTTGAGCGTGCTGACCTGGGTGTAAGGCGCCCTGCCCGTGGCCACCAGGCAGGCATCCACCTCCAGCGTGTCAACCACCTCCTTGGTCTTCACATCGGTCAGTTCGATGGTGACTGGCTTGCTGCCAGGCACACCTGCAAGCAGGGGCCATCAGCCCCAGTCAGCTCAGTGGTAATTGCCTTGCTGGCAGGTGCCATGCCAGGCTATGGGATGTACAGGCAGACAATCAAGTCCTGGCCTTGTCAGGACCCAGGTCAGGACTGCATCAGGAATGCAGTGTACCACCGCTCCTGACAGTGGAGCACTGAGTTGCTGGAAACCGAGGGCTGCGGACTACAGGAAACTGGTGCAGCCAGGCAGAAATGCGCCAGGACTGCCAGCACCAGCTCCTGTTGGGCCTACCTGGGGTGACCTTGGTAGCCAGGACACCTGTGTGCCAGTCAATGCGCCGAGGGTTAATCAAGACTCGCTGGGCCATCTTGGCGATCTCCCCGTCAAAGCCAGGCATCAGCTTGTCCATGGCCTGCACATGATATCAGAAGGACTCTCAGCTCCTTGTTTCTGCGGGCACCCACATCATGCGGCTGTGACGGTTGCTGAACACAACATGACCACATATACCCAGGCCAAGTGCTGCAGGCTCTCACAGAACAATGGATCTGCTTGGCCCAGGCTCTAGCACCAGCGCGTTGTCAGCACTTGATCAGTGCAGGTAGCACCAAGCAGCCGCAAATGTGCAGCCCAGACTGGCAGCACCAAGCCCTGCGGGCAGCCGCTGTATCAGGCTGCTTGTAACTAGCCTGACAGCAGCTGCGCTGTTGCTATGCAAGCAGCATGGCACCAATTACAAGCAGCTATTGATGTGCTGCAAGCAGCATGGCAGCACCGAGCAGCAACAGACCTACATGCTGCGGCCTGCGGCCTGCGCCTTGCCTGCCAGGCATGCTGCTGAAAGCAGCAGAAGGGCCTTCTGCCTTCCTCAGCCGCTCTCACCTCAATGAATGTGACCTCAGACCCCAGTGCAGTGTACACATCGCTGAATTCCAGGCCAATGTAGCCAGATCCGATGATGGCTATCCAGTCAGGGATCCAGTCCAGCTTGAGGGCATGGTCTGATGTGAAGACCTGCGAAAGGTATATGCACCTGTTGCTCTGCACGGGTGCGCCGGAGGCAGCCAGCACAGGGGATCACCGTGAAGGCAGTGCCCTGAACCACGACGCACAGATCTGGTGCTTGCTGGTGCTGGCAAGAACGGTGCCCATCAGGCAAGCAGCTCTCCACATACCATGCTGCACATTGCATGTGAGCATGTTCGCTCAAGGGACAGCAGCTTGTCAGGGCGGCCCACCGTCTTGCCATCAATGGGGATGCCAGGAGGGACAAAGGGCACAGAGCCAGTGGCAATCATGATGTCTCTGGCAGTCACCGTGCCACCGACGTCAACACGGCCAGGCAGGCTGTATTTGACTGTGTTGTTGCCCATGAGCTTGGCCTGGCCAATCAAGATGTCCTGCAGTACGGCAGGCAACACCACCAGCTGGCAAGACCGCAGAATTGTGCAGATGAAGGCAGCAGGATCTCTGCTGACAAAGGAGCCAGCACTGTGCACACTGAACACAGTCTCTGACCAAAAGGAACAGCACTTTGCAGTGCTGAGGTCTCCTGTGGGAGCTTAAGTATCTCAAGCAGAACGCGGCAGCCCTGTGCAAAGTCCCATGCACTTGACCAATGAAGGGGCTGGTGCCACTCACCACACCCAGGCCCTCCATGGAGCGCTTCAGGTTCTGCTGTATGGTGGCAGCCAACTGGGTGGCATGGTCTGCAATGGGCTGCCTCTCAAAGCTGACATCGCTTACCTGCAGGCAGCAAGAGGGGTCTGCACAGTAGAGGCAGAGTGGCACAGGGCCTTGCAAGGCCACAGGTGGACAAGGTCGGGCCAGGCCATCGCAGGCATGGGAACCAACATTGTCAAGGGAGCACAGCGCGGAGTGCGCGTGGGGGTAGATTTGGCAGCTTCTACACAGGGCAGAGGCGTGCCCAGAGACACGATGAAACGGACAGTAGGTGAGAATGAGGGCAGCCAGGGACTGCATGCAAACTCCCTGTCCAATCCAGGTGTAAGCCCTTGAGCAGCAAGGAGGCAAAGTCGCTGGCCTGAGCACAGTGCTTTCCTGGCACAGCCAGGGCAGCCGCTCAGCTGCGTCAGAGCTGGGCTTCCCACGGGCAGAGCTGCAGAACACTGACCGAGATGCCAATGGACTTGAGGTGGTGTGCATTTTTGAGCTCCCTGACTTTGCCAGAGGCTGCCAGCAGCGCCTTGGAGGGCACGCAGCCACGATTTACACAGGTCCCGCCGATGTCATGCCCCTCAACAATGCCGACCTTGAGACCCTGCAAGTCAGTTTGGAGATGCCTGTCAGGCCTCCTGTCTTTGAGCCTTGCAGGCTGGTGAGGGGGCCTGTGTTGCTTTAGTGCTGCTGCGCTGATGCAGCATAGGAGGTGCCAAGGGTTTAGTGTGATCCAGGGCCAAGGGACTCACGGACTCGATGGCGTGCAGGGCTGCTCCATGGCCACCAACACCAGCGCCAATGATGAGCAGGTCATAATCAAATTTTGATGAGGACTGAGCTGCGCTCACTACAAGCCCCCTCTGCCTTGATGAGGCGGTCCTGCAGCAAACAGGGCTATGACACAATGTCTCAGAGGCTAAGCTAGCTGACAGTGCAAGGGAGGCTGAGCTGCAAAAGGTGCCTAACAGCCAATGATTGCCCCGGGTCTTTGGGACCGTCCACATGACTTGCCTCTTGGATCTGCACTGCCATTGCTGGGGCAGGCTGCGCCAGACAAGCTTCTCTGCCACCGACAGTCCTTGACAATGGGAACGCCCTGCCAGCAATCTGCATGAAGCCTGCTGGTGGGAGCTAGGAAATGCAGGGACCCTCTGGGAGGGGGCACCAGAGGTCACCTGCATGCTGGATCAAGTGGCCAACCAACGGGCGGTGCAGCTTGCAGCAACAACCCGTTGGAAATCCCTCTCCTCTTCTTTATGGGCATGTTGACCTACAAGCCCTTCAGACCGCTTGCTGATGCGTACCAACTTTCTACTGTCATTTAGCTGGATCCGCATCTCAGCTTAGGACACAGTCATGGACACCCGCTTCTGCAGGGCCCAGCTGGTCAAGGAGAGGCTGTGCCCACCAGCCCAGGCGGCCGCTAGCATCAGGGGGCTCTTGCTGCAGGGGACAGTTGATGCCAATGTGGCAGGGAACCTTGTGGCGGCAGCAGAAGCTCTGGAACGGCAGCATGACAAGGGGCCAGCCAACACGCAGGAGGACAGTCAACTGATTGTAGACAAGCCAGTCAGAGCTGGTGAGGCGCGGCCGCTGGCAAAGGGTTGAAGCTGACAAGCATGCGTTCTTACTAGCATTTCATTCATGCCTGCTGTGCAGGTAACACACCAACTGGTGCAACAGTCAATGCACAAGGTCCCCAGCGCAAGAAGAGGAGAAAGCAAAGTACAGCTGCAGCATGATGTCAGAACCAGGGGTCCCCGGCCTGCCAGGTGTCGTCCTTCTTGCGCCCAAAGCTGGGCATCCAAGAGCGACGCTTTATGTTCCTGATCTCGCCCTCGTCAAAGTAGCGAGGCTGAATGACCTCACCTTTCTGCAGGGCAGAGGGCAGCAGGTCAGCAGCAGCAGACCATTCAGAAGCAGGCAGGGCGTCGATACCGTCAGCCCCTCTAGCACTGACGGCTGAACACAGGCCGCCTCAGCACTGGAAAGTGCAGTGAGTCTACCCAGCCCACTCTGAATGGGAAGCCTCACCGCAGCAGAAGGGCAGTCATGATGAATGAGCACCTCATGGACTCAAGCAAGCTTGGCCCCAACCCTACTTACTGCAAAGCGCATCCACAGCCCGCCAGCACAGGCCACCCACCTCATTTGATCTCAAGGCATCTGGCGGCACCACGATGGGATGCTCGCCATCCAGAAAGAATGCCAACTTGTTTGGGTCTGGCTTCCCCGCCTCGCGATCCTCTGGCCCTCCACCAGGGGGACTGCTGCCCTCCCCGGCGCCATTCTGATCCTCATAAGCCTTCCTTATCTGATCCATGGGGATGCCGCCGATGGAGTCGATGTTGACCTCTTTCAGATCCTTCACGTTGCCTACAAAGGTGCGCTGCACCTGCCCTTCTGCATCTGTGAAGGAGTTGAACATGCGCCCTTGAGGGTCTACCTGCATGTCCAGGTGTCAGACTGCTCTGAGGCATGCACACTAAAAGCTGGTACAGCTGGCAAGAGCCATCGCTGTGTGCAGGCACAACGGGAGCTCCAGGGCAGCACAAGGCCCCTGCCCGGTGCCCAATAATCCATCAGCATCCCTCCCCCCTCTACCTCCATGCTGGAGGCCTCTCGGGCTGCTCAAGCACTCACTATGTAGATTCCAAAGCGAGCATCCCCCGTGTCATAATACATGTTGCCTGCTGCGTCCAGCATGAACGTGTTCCCATTTTCGTCCAGTGCAACAGCTACCCTGTTGCCGTTTTCAGTTGTGATGTAGTCAAACTCGCCTCCCATGCTTCTGATCTGCAGCTGACCGCCTGCAAGACCAGCAAGAGAGATGAACACTTGTTCTGGCCAATGTGTAAAGCTGTTCCTGATGCAGCTGCATCAATCAATGCCGGTGGCTCTTGCGGGAGGTCAAGCAAGCAGGCAATTGCCTGGGGACAGCTGTCAATGCTGGATTCACATGCCGGCAGGCAGTTATCGGCTCACTGCGGATCCATGCCTGCCAGCCAGCAGCGCCCACAAGCAAAGCTGCTAGGATGGTGCGGCGCGAGAAGGGTGGCGTGGGTGGCTGCAGCAATGCAACATAGTGCCTGAGCGACTGCCAAAGCGGCAGTTATAATGCTCACAGCAGCTGCCCGCGAGCATGCTGCAGGCTTCCCAAGCTCCTAGTGTACAGGCAGAACGAGGGGTGTTAATCAGGCCAAAAGATGGACGCTGCAAATGCAAAGGCTGCTTGCTGTATGGCATCTGCAAAAGTATGATACATGAGCAGGGCCCCTTCTGAGCTCACCGCTTTTGGCGGGGGTGGGGGAGGCGGGGGTGGCGGCATCCGCACAGGAGGGGCTGAGATGATCTGCTGCTGCTGCTCGCGCTTCTCTATCTCTGCTGCTGATCTGCATAGTGGTCTGTGTGGGGTGATGTCAAGGAGCAGCCAGGCGCAAAGCAGGCACAGCTTCGCCTTGAAGGACAGCGGCCCACCTGATGCTCCAGGAGCAGCGTCTGCACCGCCGGCAAGGGATGCAAGAGCGTTTGACCCTACAAACAAGCAGCGCAAGGCTGTTGGAGGTGCCTCAAAAAGATGTGTCAGGCTGCTGCACCCAACACACCTGAGAGCAGGCAGCTGTGCATTACAGCCTTTAAAGCCTTTGTATGGGTGTCTCAGCCCCAGCCAGTGGCTGTGCAGCTGCATTTGGCACGGGTGAAGTCCGTGCAGCACCAAGGCGTCTCGCGCACAGGGGGTCAATCTAGTATTGCTGACCAGATCCTGGTGCTTCCACCATTGCAGGTGGTTGTCGTTGAACAAATTTTCGTTTTCACAGCTGCTTTGACTGCCAGCTCGGCCACATGTGATTCTGACATTGGTGGAGTCTTCTCTGCTCTCGATCTGAAGCCATGCTGCCTGCTTTCAACTATCTTAAACTTTCGGTCAGGCACTCCATCGGAACCTCTGCAACAGCACAACTGCTGCAGCAGCATGCTCTGGTGAGGCTGAATTCACAGTGTTGCCAGCAAGTGCTGGACTCAGCATCGCTTGATTCACCCCTTCTGCGGTGCCAAGTAATCACAGCCAAGCTGGCACGCGTATGTGGAAGCTCACACCAGTGCTGCTTTGACCTGCAGAGCAGCCTGATCATTGCCGAGCACAAGGACTTGCGACTGTCTCCTGCAACCCGCAATGCTGCTGCTGCAGCAGCTCAGCTCAAGGACGCGACAGGAACCACTATGCTAGTGGCAGGGCAGAACATTGGGCCCGTTGCAGAGGCAGCCAGCAAGGTGCAGGGCATCAGTCACGTGCTGACTGCCGATGCTACCTGTCTCCAGCATCAGCTGGCAGAGCCCACAGCTGAGCTGATCGCGGCCGTGCAGCGCAAGTCAGTCCAGACTGACCAACCTCTACTGTGTCAAAGCACACCTTCTAGGCCTGCTTGAGCTACGCACGCTGGGCCAGTTTTGGCACCTGCGTCTCTCCGAGCATTTGATGTGGCAAGCCTGTACAGCTGCTTTGGGTCGCAAAACCTGGCCCGTGAAGAATTGGCAGCCAGACTGGCATCCAGGCACGTGAATGCACCAGCCCAGCCGTCCTTTCCTGCTGTTGGCTGAGTTCAGAGCCTGCAGCATGCTTGGGCGAGGGCACTTGCAGGTGCAAATTCATCCTGTCTGGTGGCCGTCTTATTTGCGGATCGCTGCCTTCCATATCTGAAGCGCGCCGCCCAGGCAGGCTGAATCTTGGCCGCATGCGTGTGCAGGCACGTGCTCAGCCACTTCTGGTTGCCCTGTGCTGCTGATGGCTGAGAATGGAGGCATGTCCCTACGCATGTGCCCACTAACATGTAGCCACACCCATTTGCCCTCCACTGCCAGTGGCTTCCCACAAGGTTTGGAGCAGGCCGCCCAGCCAGGCTGACCCCCTGTCAGCATGCATGTGCAGGCGGAAGTTCAGCCACGTCTGGGCTCCTTCAACTACCTTCGGGCGAAACGTACTGCCTCGTGCAGCCGCCCTGCTGGACGTGCAGCAGGTCAGCGATGTCACAGAGGTCCTGGACGCCGACACCTTTGTCAGGTGAACTGCTGCCAAGGCATTGTGCACGGCCATGGCTGCCTTCCAGCCAGGCAGGGCTGCACTCAGTGCCACAAGGAAGTCTGCACAGGCAATGGCGGCTGCCTGCCAGGCAGCTGTTGCCAGGCCTCTGCTCACATATGTGCCTGGTTCAGGAGCATTGTACTTGCCTCGAAGGGCTCTTTGCTGACCAGGTTTTGCACTGGCTGCAGGCCAATATATGCTGGCAATGCGCTGGAAACTGTCAAGTTCAGCTCCCCTGGCGCTCGGCTCTTGACAGTGCGGACCACAGCTTTTGAGGCCGCTTCAGGTCAAGGCTCTGCCGTCATTAAGGCAGTGAGCTTGGACGAGCTGGATGCAGCACAGGTGAGCTCGCCCTTGTGCATCCCTGCAGCTTTGGCCATGTACCACTATCAAGCCAGGTGCAGCAGGACAGCAGCTGCACAGCTTGTGTTCCCGTGCTGTGTGAGGCATCCTGGCAGTGCTGATGTTGCCCCAAGCCAGCAGCCGGCTATGTGTGGTCATCGTGCCAGGGTGCAACTTTTCCTGTGTGCCAAAGTGGCTGCTGATCCTGCAGAGGTGCTCCATCAGCACGCAGTGGGTGGAGGAGAGTCAGCCTCAGACAGAGCGGCCTGAGCTGAGCGCTGCCAAGCTGGTGGTGGCAGGCAAGCAGCATGCAAACAGTGTTTCATGACTGCTGCCACCCACAGCACCAGTTCCTAGCTCAGCGCATGCGCTCCCTGGCAACAGAGCCTACAGCATGCAGTCTGCTGCGCCCTCTGCAGAGAGAACCATCAGCCTGCAGAGGGAAAGTTTTGGCTGCATGTGCTGCGCAATCGTCGTCCTGCAGGTGGGCGAGCGCTGAAAACACAAGAAAACTTCAGGCTGCTGGAGGAGTTGGCTGACCGCCTGGGCGGAGCTGTGGGCGCCAGCCGTGCAGCAGTGGATGCAGGCCTCTGCCCAAATGACATGCAGGCAGGTTTGAGCTAGAGTGCTGCAAAAGCGGCTCTGCTTGGCCAACGCTTGGCGTTCATTGGGCAGCAGTGTGTAAGGTACAGAGCTGGCCAATGGGTCCCACTATCACTAGTTGTGCAGGCCCTGCTTGCTCGACCACTCAGCATTTGCTGAGCAGCAGTCCTTCAGAAACAAAGTTGGGCCCCTTAACCCCACTATCCTTAGTCTCGACTGCTCAGTCAGGATGCCATGCAGCAGTGCTCCGAGAACAGAGGTGGCCCTGCCTCCAGTGCTCTGCTTGCTCAGCACTCAGCACCTGCAGTGAGGCAGGATCACCAGTGACCAAAATGAGTAGCCTCTACTCTGCTTGTTCAGCACACTACCTGAGCAGCAGTGCTTAGTGCAAACCCCGACAGAAAGCCATGGTGATGTGCACGCAGGTGGGGCAGACTGGCAAGGTCGTGGCTCCCCAGCTGTACATTGCCATTGGCATCTCTGGAGCCATCCAGCACCTAGCTGGCATGAAGGACTCCAAAGTGATTGTGGCAATCAACAGTGATCCAGATGCTCCCATCTTCCAGGTGTGGCATTGCAGCAAGACTGTTTCTGGCAGCCTCAGTCTCACAATGCCATGGCTGTGCAGGTGGCTGACCTTGCTCTGGTTGGTGACCTTTTCAAGATCCTCCCAGAGCTTTTGAAGCAGCTTCCCAAAACAAAATGACAGTCTTGCTTTACGTCAATGCACAAGTATCGATTTGATCTGAAGACCGTTGCCGACATTGTCTCTTTGCTGCTGTGTACTCTCAGATGTCACGGCTGTGCAGAGGCATGGGCCACAGCTAGTCAGCATGGACATTTAAAATACCCAAAGCCACAAACACATCTGCAATGATCAGTGCTTGGCACACACAGGTGATCTGGCAGCCTCCAGGCTGCAATCATCAGGAGCTGCACAAGCCAGCCATTCTTTGCAGAGGGCATGCTCCATCTGGCAAGAGGCACAGAAGTGCAGTGCAAGCCAGCAACTCAGAGGCCTCGGATGACTTTGTCACGCGAATTGTGGGGCGGCTGTTTGGCAAAGCAGCCCTGGACGCTGAGGAGCCAGGTTTGTCAGTCAGCTTTGTGAGCAGGACCAGTGCTACACTCCAATCTGTGGCTCCCTTGCCCTGATTGCGCCTTGGCCGGCCAGGCCTGCTCAGGCTGATCCCCGTGGCCTGCAGCACGCCCTCACTTGCTTCTGCAGGAGGCATGAAGCGCCTGCAGGGGCCAGCGCTGTGGGAGCAGTATCCTGCAGTCCTGGACGAGTTTGCCAGCCCTGTGGAGAGCGATGATGCTGAGGTGGCGCTGTTCCGCCCCCTGCTGGCAAGGACACGCCTGGAGAAGCTGCCGCTGCGGCTGACCTACGATGCACAGCAGCATGGGTGGTCAGCGGGAGCCTTCCATGAGAAGTGCAACACTTATGGGGCTGCCGTTGTGCTGGCCAGGACTGAGGGCGGGGCTGTCTTGGGTGGCTACAATCCGAGAGGGTGGTGAGCAGCATGGTGTAACACAGCTCCCTGCAGAGATGCTAACATGCAGAGTGGACCAGGAGCAGCAGCCGGGCAAGGCAGATTGCCCTTGTCCCCCTCCTGTGACTCTGCTTGATTGCCAATAGATGCCTGCTGCTTGGATCACATGCTGCTCTGAGGAGCCCTGAGCAGCCTGACCTCAGATCTGAGACCTTGTTGTGCTGTGAAGCTTGCTCTTGGGTGGGCATGCAAACCTTGTGGCAAGCACTGACCAGCAGGACCCTATGACTGCCCCTGCGGGCTGTGAAGTCTGCTGCTGGGTGGGCGTGCTGACTTGGAGCAAGCAAGATGCGCAGCCCGTCCTCCCATCTGCAGCCTAACCTCCTGTTTCCCTCAGGATAGGCCTGGGTGACGAGCGCAATGCAATGGCAGCTTTCTTGTTCACGTGGCCAGATGGCAACACCGAGCAACCAGCAATAAAGCTTCAAAAGGTGGCCACTGTGCTGCTGCACCTCTGTACACTGGTGTTTGCCCACCTTGCACCTGCATGTGACGTATCAACCCCAGGTGGCTCTCAGACACCTGCGCATTGCCTGAATGCCCAAAGTGTGAATGTGCAGGAGGGTGGTGCTGGCCTCGCATTGATCGACAAGGAAGAGCATGGCCCACAGTTTGGGCCTGATGGGTGAGGACAAGCACTGCTTACAGCCTGACTGACAGCCTGAGTCGACACTCAACATGCTAAAAGCTTGCAGCCTGGCCTTTCATACCTCATATTGCCTCTCAGTCCGAGCCGCAACAGGAAGTGATCTCATACTTGCAGCCTGGTCATCCCATTGAGAGGCAGTGGCAATGAGCAGAGGCGGGCCAGGAGCCGCCTGGGGGCGTACTATGCAAGGCGCCCAGACGGCGGCCGCACACTGTTTGCACAAGATGAGACTAGGGGTGCAACACTGGTAGACTTAAAGGTAGGCTCTGTGCAGCGTGGCTGCTCTACTGGTAGACAACACTTCAGGGGGCGCCACACACACCACCTGCTGAAGTGCAGGTGTTTGTGGCTGCTGGCGGGCCTGAGGAGTGGAAGCTGGATGGCATTGTCTGGAAGTCAAGGGTTTCAGAGTGACCAGCTTGCTTGTGAGCAGAGATGCGGAATAAACAGTGAGAATAGCTGGACTGTCTTGATCAGAATATGTGCAGAGCTGCCTGCCGCTTCAACTCCAGCTGGTGGTACACCATCTTGGCCTTGATGTAAGTTTCTGTAAACGCTTCAGAGCCTATCTGCCCTCCAAGGAACGCTGCGAAGAGGTGCTGTGATTCTGCGCCTACCTGGCCTGCCGCCTTTGCATTGGCAGCAATTAGCGCTGCAGGTGCCGTCCTGCGCTGCAATCTCCTCTGGCGCAGCAGCAAGCCATCTAAGCGCTCAATGGCAGGTGCAAGCACCTGGTCTCTGCAACCGCCAGGCAGGGATGTTAAGAGATCACTGTTCCTGCCTGACAGCAGCTCACAGCCAAGAGATGCTCTTCTGCACCTGCAGTGCTGAATGCCTTGATCCACTGATAGAAGCTCCTCCGCCTGCTTGATCAGCCTTTGAGCCATGGCAGCATTCCCCTTCCTGAAAGCAGCCCTCTCCTGCACAGTAACACACAGCTGTGACACTCTTCACAATGAACAACCTCACAAAGCTTGGACACAGCTCACGTGACCTAGAGACCGCAAAGTATGGCGTGCCACCAGTCAGCCACAGCAAACCTTGAAATCACACGGTTGCCCTGGGACTGGCACAAAACACGTGCTCAAGGCTGAGCCACATGCACTCATGGCCATCTGGATGCCATGAACATGCCTTGACAGGAGTGCCATGTTATAGTCCGACCAACCTGCACCCCTCTCAAGGTCTCGAACTTGCCCAGGAAATGTGCACACAGCTCCTGGTACAGGCTGGGCGTCTGGATGACCTCAGCCAGCTCCTCGTTGCTGAGGTTATCCAAATCCCCAAACACAGAGGCCTGCATGGCTGGCTGGCCTCTGCAGCAGCAATGTTTGTCAGCCTGTATGCTGTCTGCGTCTGCAGGTCCCCACACAGAGGGCTGCAGTGCAGGCTGGACCTGGCAGCACCTCTGAGTTCTCCGTGCTCTCTCCCCTGGGCATGCACCAATCTTGCGGTGCTGACTTTGGAACTGTGTCTGGTAGCGAACACGATAGCAAGATGAGGGTTCAGCAGGCACACGCAGGGTGCCATGGCATCACATTCCCAGACATTGCCACTGACCTGGGTGACGAAAGAGGAGACAGCGACCTACACGATCCAGGAGTCCCGCTGCAGCCATCAGCCCAGTGCTCACTGCTGCAGGGCTGCAGATCGCCAGCCACATCGCTGCGTGGGGACAGCTGGATAGGGTGCGACACCGGCCCAGAGCTGGGACTTCTCTGGCTGCGTGCTTCCTGAGCAGGGCTCTGACACAGCACCCTGCAGCTGCCAGGGCAGGGGCTGCTGCTCCTCTGTCCCAGTGCTGCAGGGCTGGCGCCCTCCATCAATGCCCTGCAGCTGCCAGGGCCGGGGTTGGCTGGGGACTGCTGGCGGGGAGAGAGCTGCCACCCAGGGTCGCGGGGCGACAGGGACGCCTGTCTCCCTGGCTGGGCCTGACCCCTGGGTGTACGCGGGCCTCGCGGCGACAGCTGCGGCGTGGCTGCGGGGCAGAGGGCGCAGGTATGCCGTCAAAGTGCTGTGGCCAGGTCAGCGCGGAGCTGCCATGTCAGCAGGGAGACGCCGGGCTGGCTGCTGAGCCTCCCTCTTGCGAGCACCTCAAAGGGGCAGCAGAGTAAGTGCAGTGACAGGCTGGCCACCAGAGCAAGCAGACACCAGTCTCCAGCAGACCCCAGCACTGCAACACTGCAGGCACACCTGGCAGAATGCATGCACCACAGGTGCACATGAGTGCAGCACCCTGTGCAGCATGCACTGCTGTCGGCCTCACAGACCCCTTGCTGGCACACACCTGGGCGCGAGGGCAGGGGTGAGGGTGACCTGGAGCGCATGGGCTGCCCCGTCACCTGGGCGTAGGCCTGCTGGACCACTGCAGCCAGCCTGCTCGTGGTGCCATCCCATGCCTCCAGCTCAGGCAGGCTGATGCTGCCGCTGCGATCCACACACTTGTGGCGAACTGCGTGGGACACTGACAGGAGGGGTGGCACCTGCCAACCACAGTGGAAGGAGGCAGTGGATGGTGATGGCAGGCATCGATTCAGGCTGCATGCGGAGTGGCATGAGGCTCAACTGAGCCCGGCACCTGCCGGCCATTGGTGTTCCAGAACACTTTGACAAGCTTCCAGGGATGCAGCAGCAACTGCATGCTTGCCTGTGGAAACTCCATAGGCAGCAGGATCCTCAGCGAGACCCTGTGACCGCTGACAAGGCTGAAGGGCGCCTCAAACACATTCCTGCAGGCAGCAGCGACGTGAGGGAGCACAGCGGCCACCAGAGGCATGCAAGCAAGGCAGAAAGTCTCACTGGTCCACTGCGCTCTGCCGGCAGGATTTGACCTGTGAGGTCAGCTCTGTGACATGTGCCAACCGATCACAGGCCATCTGGAGCTGGATGTCTGGCTGCATGATGCCTGCAGGGCATGAATCCATGACGGTGATTTTGCTCATGACCTCTGCATGGCACCTGAGCAGGGCAAAAGAGCAGAGGTTGAGTGGCTGCCCGCCATGGCCTGCATGGCTGTCAATTTACCTGATCAGGAAAGCCACTTTCTTTGTCCTCAGACCGCCTGCTTGCTGAGTCTGATTGTGCGAGACAAGAAGATGGCCTCGGTCGCCAACTCTGAGCAGCAATGTGGCTGGTGATGAGCTCCTAAATGACTCCTTTGGGACGGTTATCAGCAGTCATGGCCTGCAGGGGGCTCTGCCAGAGCAATCGAACAACTTGACCTAACTGAATCTGTGTGCTTGCCAAATGACAAATCGAGTTAACCTAATATTGATGCCCAATGCCACAAAGTCTTGCGCGGGCCCTGTCAACAGCGTCGCCTTTGCCAGATCATGCAGATGAGGGGCCGCAATGTGCTGCTTCTTGTGGCAACTGGGACTCTGAGCGGCATTTGGTGGATCCATCATGGTCAGGCAATTGAACGGCAGGTGTGCCGCAATGTGCACAAGCAGTCACCAGCTGGGCAGGTGCTGCCATGCATGCAGTTACTGTTGCGTCGTACACTGCAGAACCTTCACCAGGGGGTCCTGCGAGATGATGAGCTGTATGCCCTCAAGAAGGCAGAGCATGACCTCAAGAAGCTGCAGCAGCTGGAGCATGACCATGGAGCCAGGCAGCGCCCCTGAATGGCAAGCAGATTTACAGGTCTGGTACACAGGGGTCTTGTATACAAATTGCATATGGGCAGGTGGTCGCTCAATAAGAGGGGCTCAGTGGCATCAAATTGGGTGGCGTGGTTATAGCAATGACAGTTTAGACTACAGAAAGCACTGGACAACTTGGGTCACACCACTCTGCAGTCAGAACACACCAGGAGCACAAAGGGAACACTGGTTCTATGACACTTTTCTAAGTTTGCTATCTGCTCGCTGCAGGTTTTCGAGTTCCTCCTTGAGGCTCTGTGCCTGGGTAATGCTGCCGACCGCGAGCGCTGCGAGATCTATGCGACTCCGGCAGTCTGAAGGCAGCACAGGCTGGTGGTGCTGCCAGGTCTCTGGCTGGTCAGCCGCCAGCGTCCAGTATCTGCAGCAGGTGCCAGCCTGACATAGACAGCATGCAAACACTGCAGCTGGAGGAGTGGCCAAAGTGGCTCGGCACAGGCAATGTGGTGCAACTGTCACAGGGTCAGTCAGCAGCAGCTTCATGCGCACAATACCAGTGTACAAACGACAAGTGTGCACAAGGCACCAGCTGCAATGCACATTAAGACCGCTGCCCACAAGAGGTGGGATTGCACATGCAAAGAGCTGCACAGTTCTCCTATTCACCTTTCACTGCCCCAGTCGAGGTGTGAGAGCCAGTTGCCTGTGCAACTTGCCAGCACGTCCTGGTGAACGTCTGCCTCTGGGCGGCTGCTAGTTGTGAGTGAAGTCAGTGCTGAAGTGACATGGCCCAGACTCGTTTTTGAGATCAGCCGCTTCTTGTGCGTGGTCTGCACTGGCACAAAGGTCAGTGCCACATGCCATTGCGGGAAGGTGGCCTAGCCCAGTGGCTGTACACAGCTGCAGGGCTCCAGAGGCAGAGCGTGGCTCCTGCTCGTCCGTATGCTGTCCCTGAGGCCTGAAGCATCCAGCCATGCCACACATGTGGTAAGCGACCCAAGATGCAGCATTGAGATCATGAGTACAGGTCGTGCACACCCAGAGCACCTGCGCAGCGTGATCCACGGCCGAAGGGCTGGGCACGCTGCCAGTGTGTTGACCAGGCCAAGGTGCAACATCAAGCACATGACTGCAGGCCATGCCAACCCATGATTACTGCGCAGCCCCCTGGGCCTCTGCCAGTGGCACAGCTGCTCAAGAAGCTGTCTGCTCAAGACGCTGTCTGTCTGTCTGTCTGCTGCAGCAGGTCAGCTACGCCAAGGTGCAGCCTGGAGCACACGCCTGCAGGTCGGTACCTGCGCGGCGCTATCTGAGGCCTGAGGGCTTGGGCTCTGCCAGTGGCACAGCTGCCCTGAGATGCTGTCTGTCCGCTGCAACAGGTCCTCGCTGCGTCCCTCTACTTTCCCAAAACGCAGCTCGCAGCTCAGTTGGTTCTGCCTGTCTACAAACTTGGCCACACCCTGAAACTCCCCGCGAGTCACGGCAGCATAGAGAACGCCTGCAGCAGCAGAGCTAGGTTGGTGGGACTCGCTCTTGGGCTCGAGCTAAGGGTGATAGGCTTAATGCTGCGATATCATGAGGCCTGTTCTCAAAGACACAAGCATGTTGCCAACATCATGAGTGCTGCTGCTGCCAAACTCTTCAGCAGCATTTTGTTTGTTACGTGCAGCATAGACTGCACGCCACTGCTGAGTAGGTGACTGCAGCTGCTGGGCGACTCTCCACACCAGATGACAACAGTCAACAAGCTCAGATTCTGCAGTTGCCCAATCCCAGCTAGAGCTCAAGCGGGTATAGATGACGTCAACTGCCGCTGCTGAACAGTGTGCTTGACAGCGAAAGCCCATCCTGGCAAAGCAAGCCCCCCCCAGTTCTGGCTCTCCTCTTTGCACTGCCCTGAACACCTGCAAAGACATCAGCTTGAAGCTACTTGCTCTGAGCTCACCCTTGATGTACTGGATGGGGCTGATGATGTCAACCTGGCCACCATCATGGAATTCGATCTGTTTGTGCCCCTTGACCTGGAGCTTGATGTTATTGCCAGTCCAGTTGGCGTCTGGCTGGCAGGTGCCATGGAAGATGAAGAGCCCATCTGCACTTTGAACATAAGCAGTTGGCATGGTAGGGCTGCTCAAGGGCCATTGCGATGCAGCGTCCCAGACATTGCACAGGTTGCCTGCAGCAGGCTGTCAGCCGTTCCAATGGCAAGAACATCTGAAAAGTGGGTGCACAACGCCACAACAACACATGCGAGGATGGAACCCTCTCAGCACAAGTGAAGGGAGGTGACGGCGGATGCTGCTACATCAGTAAGGCTCATCACCATCTGACCTGGGCCCTGCATCTGGAAGGCTGACACTGGTGGGTGGTGGCTGATCTGCTCCACAAACAGCTGGGTGCCATCCTTGGGCAGGTTGGCCTGCCATGTCTCGCCCAAGATGGGGTTGAAAGGCTTCCTGAAATCCTCATAGACGTGCTGCAGCCCCGCCACAAACCTGCAGCATGTGAGATCGACTGAGAGCCTGAGACAGCCGGTCCAGCGCCAATGCCCAGCTGTGTGCCATTCATCAGCAGGGCTCAAGCAGTCAGCTGGCAAGGGCCAATGCGCAGCGTCGCTCGCAGCCCTCTGGCCTGTATGCACTCTGTACAAGCAGGTTTGCTGGGGCAGTTCTCTCCAGCTCAGGCCCGCCCCTGATGGCAAGTCCCCGCCTGCAGCGATGACGCCAGATTACGTGTTGGCGAGTTCCTGCCCCTGACTGCGTCCCCAACTGCTGCTGTCCAGCATCACGTGCTCATGCAGCCTCATGCAGCCTGTGTGACATCGCTAGGACCCACCAGCAGACCAGCAGCTTCATGCGCTCGACAGGGTCGGCAGCCAGTGCTGCCCTCCGCAGAAACGCGGGGTGCAGCCACTCGTCCGCCAGCTTCTCCAGGTAGCTGCGGGGGGAGAACATCTTGACAGGCAGCGTGGTGCTCGTCAGGTTGATGTGCCCGGTCAGCAGCTTGCGCCCCAGCTGCACATGGAAGGTCAAGGGAGGGTTGAGAGCCCAGATCAGCTCGATGTCTGGCAGGCATCTTGCTGCCCAGTGATGCAGGTCAGCAGCTTTGGGCTCGGCACTAGGCTGGCAAAGGGGCTGGCAATTCACGCTGCAAGGAGGCCCTCCTGTATGATGACGGGCAGTGAGGGTCCACGTCAACGCTGCCATGGTGAGATCCCAGGCCTGATGCAGAGCGTACGTCCTTAGCCAGCTCCAAAATGGCTGCGCGCTGCGTCTCCATCAGCTCCCTATCATGGAACCCAAAGCCTCCCTCTTCCCTACAGGCTTCGGGGTGCATGAGCGTCTGCAAAGATGTGACGCAGCCCGTCAATGGACTGGCAATCAGGATGGTGCTGCTGCTGCAGCAGGCCCTGGCAGGGGACCTGCACAAGCTCTTCATCATGCAACCCTGCATGATGATGGAGCAGGATGCAGCTGCTCACATCCTGAGCATCCTCAAAGCTCCCTTCTGCAATGTCAACCATTGCATCTGTGTGAGCATTGCCGACGGATAGCTCTGCTCCGTCCGACACTTTGCTCAGCTTCTTTGTGAAGATCTTGGCTGACACCATGCCTGTCGAGACTTTCGGAGGCCAGGGAGCGACGCTTCAGGTCATCTAATCTACTTAAGAGTGCTTTATTTTATTCGCTTTACGAATAAAAGGAATGTCAGCTCAAAGCAGTTCAAGCGCTTGAATGCTGGACTGCAGACTGGGTACAGGCGGAGGGGGCCAATGCGACAGCAAAATTGTCAAGGTGACAGCAGCTGGCTCATTGTGGTCACCACCCTGAAAGGGTGCTGAGCCGGCAGGGCCTCGTTGCCTGGCCTGACTGCCAGAGCAACCTGCCATCCAGCTTGACTGGCAGCCTCAGCCTCCTTGATATTGTCTGTGGCGAAGCAGATCTGCTCAGCTGCATCCATGCCCAGGGACAGTGCGATGTTGTGGTAGCTGCTGGCCTCGACCTGCATGTTTTGCATGAAGGCTGTGCCTCAGCTGAATGCCCTGACCTGGCTACAGGCTCAGCAGTGCTCCAGGGTGGATGCTTGGACAGACCTGCAGCCTCAGCTCTGCTGTGTGCACCTAGTATCTGGTCTCTCAGCAATGCTTCAGCCCATGGCCAGCTCTATATGCTGCGCAGAACAGCCAGTGATTCCATCAGGCCTGCACATGCAGAAATCATGGCAACGCATACAGCAAGTGCCATCAACCAGGCATGTCTTGTGCCCAGGCAATTGCGGAGGCACTGCTGAGCATACAGGGTGGGTGCTCCGCCTTCCCCCAAAGGTACCTTGGGGCCGCTGCTGGTGTCAAAGTAGCCAGAGAGAAAGCTGCGCAGATCGCCTCTGTTGCTGTACTTGAAGAAGTTGAGCTGCGCCGACCTGGACCCGCTGCTGTAAATGTAGACCTTGATGCCCTTGGAGACCCACTCTGCCAGCGCTGGCGCTGTGTCAGGGTACAGGTCTCCCTTGAGCTCACCTGACTGGAAGCCCTTCTGCCAGATGTGGCCCTGCAGAGGCAGGGAGTGGAGGTCCTGGTGGGCATTGAACAGCAACAGGCCAGACATAGATCTGCCAAGCCAGGGAGCAGCATTTGACGCCGCCCCTGGCTGGTAGGAGCCTGGAGCCTGCCCAGGCGGCAGTGCATTTCCTGGTTGGGCACCTGGGAGCAGGAGGCATCGGGACCAGGCAGGTGTGGCCCTGCAGAGGCGGGGAGTGCAGCTCCTGGCACAGGCAAGCCCAATACACACCTGTGGCTGGCGCTGGACTCAGGGCGCGTGCAGCACACAGGCTCACGGCTTGATACCTTTTCTGCAAACGCAGGTGTGCAAGGAACCCCTCACAGCAAGCACCCAGCATCACCACGACGCCACTGCAGAAGGCTGCGTCAAAATCTGCCAGCAGAGGGCTGCCATAGCACATTTAACAGGCAGATCGCTGGGGCCTCTGCACAAGGCTTGCCTGGAGGCTTTTGAGGGCTGTTGTCTTCCTGTC
The DNA here is from genome assembly GCA_019693375.1 of Asterochloris erici. NCBI lineage: Eukaryota > Viridiplantae > Chlorophyta > Trebouxiophyceae > Trebouxiales > Trebouxiaceae > Asterochloris > Asterochloris erici. The sequence goes on from JAAMXJ010000062.1 coordinate 35,129, forward strand.
CTCTGCCATCTGTGCCTGGACGCTTCTGATGGCAGCCTTGATTACCTCAGCCTTTCCGGCATGCTGTGGAATGCCAGCAGCCTTCCTGCCTGCTGCTGTGTCCTCTGAATCCTGCAGGAAATGTCAGGTGTGTGTTGCAGCATGACTGGCTGCCTTTTCAAAGAGTGATGGCACATGCAACCCACCAGTTCTCTCAGAAGCTGGATGTCCCCCTGCAAGGCAAAGTGGGCTCTGAACTGCTGGGCAACCTTGGCCAATGTGCTCAGGCTCTGTATTGAAGCAGAGCATGGAGACCCTACCCACCTGTGTCTGCACAGAATCAAAGGTGCTTTCCAGGTGAGCATTGAGATGGCTGGCTGCATAGCTGTACATGGTTTCCTTCACAAAGGCAATCGGCGCCACCGTGCCCTCTATGTCCAAGACCACTGCAAGCGGGTGGGCTGCCGGCCCAGTCTTCTGCTTCTTAACCGCAGGCCCATTGCCTGCGCAGTGTGTGAACAGGATGCGTCAAAGCCAGCTCGTGAGCCCTTTGCCATGCAGGCATGGTGCAGGACCTGCAGTGATCAGCCACGCAAGCAGGCAGGGGAAGACAGTGTCCATGTCTGCGAGCTGGTTTCGCGGGCTCGCTGCCAGGCACCTCTGGCAAGCTACTTGGCGGCTGTCCTCCTGGTACACGAATGCAGGCAAGCCTGACACAGCCCAGCAGAAGCGCATTGACCAGCCATGCTGCTGGGCGACAAATGCAGGTTGCAAGTCAGTGCGCAAAGATCTCGCGTCATGCACATCACGACGCATTTCCATGGAATCAGGCATCCTGACAGGAGGATCTCACTGGGTGTGGCGTGGACATGGTTGTCATGCCCATTGATCTGCTCAGCGCCCCTCTTCAGCGCCGGCGGCTCTGAGGCATCATACCCCAACTGGCGCATGCGTATGGCAGCATCAAACAGATAGTCGTAGCACTCTGCCTGAGTCTTTGCCTGCCAGCCACGGAACACCAGCGTGTCAGACAGTGATTGAGCATGCACAATCACCCAGCACTCCAGTGCTGCATGGCCAGCATTGCAGCCATCTGCAGGTGCAACCCCCAGCGTCAGGCAGCAGCACAGCGCTCGCTGAGGACATCCAACAGGCACCACACAGGCTTCTGCTGTACACATGGAGCGTCCAGAGGTGGCCTGGCAGCGTAGACTCACATGCAGGCAGGCCAGCCATCAGCCTGGCAGCTGACTAGGAAGCAGCTGCCAGGCTTTGGGCAGCAGTGATCGCCCAAACATCTGACCTTTCCAGCAAGCAAGGCAGTGAAGAGGAAAGAAGGGGGGGACAGGGGGTTGGGAGGGGCAGCAAATGGTCTAGCAGCAGACCAGGGGCCAGCCACAGTGCGCAGACAGCCTGCAAAGCAGCAAATGAGGAATACATAGCTGATCGGGATTTGGCTGCATGAAGGCCTTGGGAGCAGGCAAGCCAGCCTTCAGCTGCACTCCCAATTTGCAAACAGGCCTGGAGCCAGCCTAGAGCAGCCGACCTGTATCCAAGTGCTCCCCCACACATATACTCCATGCCTCCTGACCAGCACTGCGTGCGCCTCTGGATACTCCTTGATGGCCTGCCGCAGCCTGTCGGTGAGCTCGCACTCCCTGGCTGTGTTCTCAATGATGGGAACCACGCAAGAGTCAAAGTAGCCAACGCCGGCAATGCCCTGCATCAACGGCACTCCTGCTGTTTTGTGAGCAAAGGCGCAGCCAGCCAGCAACAACTGACCTCCAGCAGAGGCACTCACCCTGCAAAGCAGCCGGGCTAGATGCACTGCTAAGATGCGGCCTCTGCCCAGCATGCGTGAGGCAAGCATCAAGCTGCAGCCTCTCTCTGGTGAAGGCACTTGAACGACCAGCTTGCCAAATCTGGTCCCACCTTGACCATCTCCAGGTTGGTGACTCTGAACTCCTTGGCTGTGGGGTCCAGCAATGTGGCGAGCACAGCGTTCATAGAGTGGCTGTGAAGCACTGCCCCAGCCTCCCTAAGCTCATAAGCCTGCAGGGAGGGCACCATGCTGAGGCAGAGCATGCAGCACACAAGCTTCTGCATGCCACCTGCGAACAGGTCACCCACCGCCATGAAGAGAGGGGAGCACTCGCTGAGCTTAGGTGGCTTATAAGGTGCTGGCCTAGCCCGTGGGGTTGTCTGCACCTCGCCCCTGGCATCTAGGACAAACATATCCGCAGGCACCATGCGCTCCTTCTGCACACCAGATGGTGCCATGACTATGTAATCTCCCACTTTGATGCTCATCCCACCCCCAGTTCCAGAGACCCATCCTGCTCTGTAAAAATTCTCGCAGACTTCGCAGATGAGCTGCTTGGCCTCTTCCACGGCCACGGCGGCCATGTCGTTGGCCGAGCAGATCAGCACACAGGGCACGGTGCTGTGCACCAGGGAAGATGTTGGTGTCGACTAGGTCGACAGGAGAGGAAATGAAAAGCTCAGACTCCATGCTTCATGTCTGACATCGCAACGCTGCACAAAATAGCCAGAAGCCTGATTCTGAGCATCAGGGATGGACTCGAGCAACTTGAACGATCTGAGAGTGTAAGATTGTGATGGCTCCGAATGCAGAGCACAAAACATGGAGGCCAGCATTCCACAGTTGCTTTCTGAACACCTGGTCACGAAGCTGGCAACTCTGAATTGCTGCAGGGCTTCGAGAAGAGTGCAGGCTCAGCCAGGATCAAAATGCTCCAGCAGAAGCTGGCAGACCTGCAGCGCACCAGCCAGCAGATGGACAGCATGCTGCGCATGCAGATGGTCACAGAGACAGCAGCCAAACGCAACATCTGGAAGAGGTGGAGCCCTGGGCGCTACCCACGCTGCTTCAAACCTGCAGCTGAGCTCCTTGGTGCTCCAGTTTGACAGTCAACAGGAGCTGCACTTTTGGTGCAGGAAGGTTGATCAGGTGTCAGAGGAGACAGACTCCCTAGCAGTGGCCCTGGATGCACATCTCCGCCGTCAGAGCAGGCATGTTCATCAGCTGCTGACCCCTCTTGGAGGCAGTCCCTTCTACATCAGCTAGACTGACGGCTCAAGCGTTCATTGGCAGGCGTCAAGTGGAGGCAGCTCAGCGGGATGAGCTGTTTGCACGAGCCTCAGGCGCACCTGACTTCAGGATTGAGAGGGATGCTGATGAGCAGGGCCAGGGCTACATTCACAACTCAAAGCGGGTGCTTGAGGAAGCCTTTCAGACGGGCACCAGCATCCTGAGCAACATGTCAGGGCAGCGGGAGCGCATCAAGGTGTGGTCCTGATTAGGCTTGGTCTCAGGTACAGGGCCTACAGCATAAAGTAGCTGGCTTACATGACCTGCCCCGCCAGGCCTCACGCATAATCTGCAGCACAGCAGGCAGTGCCAAACTTACCTGGGTGACGCCAGGCAAGCCAGATGTGTTTTCTGCATGCTGCAGCGAGGCTCAGCTGATAAGTCGCATGGTTTGTGCCCAGACGCCAGATGTCTGCTGGCGAATTCAGGGAGGATCCCAGATGTCTGTTGACAGACTGCTGCACAAGCAAATGCTTAACAAGTTCCTCCAATCATGCAGCTGCTGTGCACGGAAGTCCATACTCAAGTTGTGACCTGACTGATGAGTATGATGCCCCTGCAGTCTGCCCAGAGGAAGCTCTTTGATGTGGCTAACAGCCTTGGGCTGTCGGACTCAGTGCTGAAGGCCATTGACCGCAGGCAGAAGCTTGACAAGCGCATTGTGTACGGTGGCATGGTAAGTCCCTTGCCAGAGCCAAGTGGCTGTTGTCTGCCAAGCAAGAGCTCCTCCACCTTCTGGTCTTGCAGGTCTTAGTTGTCCTTTTAACGCTGCTACTTTTGTGGTGGCTGAGGTGACTTCGCAGTGGCAAACATGCTCCAGGAAGCTGATTGAACAGACAATGGAATAATAATGCAGAACAAAATGTTCAAATGGCAGCGCACTGAAGACTTGTGATGTTTCAAGCGCCCATGAGAAAGTCCATGACCCTGCTCTTCAGACCTTTTGATTGCTGTGGAAACAGGGAATCCTGCAAGCAGCGGGCTAGCTCAGGCTTGCAGCAGTGGAGGCATGGCTGCCTGGCATAATTCTAGCATTGCTTGCTACTCACCTGGTCATAGTTGAGGGACCTGATACCTAGGGGACTGCGGCTGGCTGGCTGAAACTGCCTGACTGTGGCCTGTTCGCCCAGCTCCTGCAGAAGCAGGCGCTATGCTTAAGGGCTGCGGTCTGCGAACCATCTCAGGCACATCCCTCCAGATGCATTCGCCCTCTGCTGGCAAGGCACCCAGAGAGGCAGGCTTGGTGGCCTGGCAGCACCACTGCGGCTGCAGCCCAGGGCAGCTCAGGAGCATCACGCCCAGACGTGCAGCACTGCAGACAGAAGGGGAGGCAGCATGCAAAGAAGGCACTGCCCACCTGCAGGACCTGGTCCTCATGCATGGCTGACAGGGGCCTCACGCCAATCATCATGTTGGGCTCCAGCAGTGCCCCATTCTCCCGCAGCGCTGACAGGGCCTCATAGGGGTGCTGCACTCAGCATGCCCTTGTCAAATTGCTTCAGTGACTGTGAGCAGCAGGCTGAGTGCTTCTTGTAAGGTGAGCTCGTGCAGAGAGGGGCTTCTGCCCAGGAGGCATGACCATGCCATCTTCAAGAGGATTTTGGATGATTCTCATATTGCAGTGGGCGCATGCTGTCCGCCAAGGCTGCACCCTTCGTGTTGAGAGTCTTGACAACGACATTGGAGCAGCGCACCTCGAATTGCAGGTGCATCCAGTTCTGGCTGGGGTTGCACAGGTACCTTACGATGGAGCCATGGTTGCTGAAGCGCTGCATGACTGCGGCCGCCTGGCGGCTGCCAATCCCATATACTGTCACCATGCAGTCTGCTGGCCGCTCCCCGGCCTCCTCCTGCATCATGCTTTCAGCATCTGCTCCACCGCAGGAAATCTGAATGTCAGCTTCAACAGAACAGGCGCCCGGGCCCTAACATGTCTAAGCAGGCTTGCATGATGCGCACTGCACGGCGTTTGAGAATTCAAACAGTCACAAGCAAACAACTGCTGCCGCAGAAAGCACGGCCATTTCAACGGGCGCCAGTTGGCGGCCTGCTGGGCCCAGAATGCATCTAAAATTTGACAAGCTGGCTGGTGGGGTGGCCGCAGACCATGCTGACATGCAATTTGCTGAGCAACTTGCCTGAAACTGGGCATCTGACACTGGTGCAGTGGCTCCCTTGGCCTCATCTTCTTGCACTGGCGGTACTGCAGTGCACTGATGGGGCCTGTGAGCAGTGGTGCATGCCACATTGACACAATGTGTCCACAGCACCGCTTGTTTTGCAACAGCTCGGCGTTCTCTGCCTTGCAAGGCTTCTGCATGCTCACCAGGTTGGGCATCGTACATGCTGAGTTTTGGGGGATCCGCAAATGTTGGCCTGTCAGGTGTGAGACTGCGCCTGGAAAGCCCCAGTCCTGGGCTTCCTGAGCCTGATCCCCTCTGTGGGGACCGGTTTGGCCGAGGACTGGTGTAGGTGGGTATGGCTCCATTGCCCACAGGTGTGCCAAACATGAGGCTGGGGAAGTATCCCTGTGTATCTCCTTCTCGTGACATCCTGATAGGCTCTGGAGGAATTTGCTGTTGACCATTGACTTTACTTTTGTTCTTGGGATCTGTGCTCCCACAGCTGCAACTATAGGCTCCAACCTTCATCTTTGCATTCCAGAGACAAGCCTGGAAGCAGCACCTCTCCTATAGCTCTCAGGCTGTAGCTGTCAATAAAGAGCAGACTGTGACATGCATTTCATTTCAGTAAACACAGCCCATTCAGCTTCATAGGCTCAGAGGTGGGACTGATGGGCAGCGGGAGAGACAAGAGGAAGAAGCAGAAGGGCAAAACACCCGGCGTGGGTGCTGAGAAAACAGGCGAGTGCAAGCTGCTTTGTTGATCTCTGTGGTTTGTGGTCCCAACCTCTGGACAACTCACCCAGTCAGGCTCATGCTGCAGCGACCAAGACAGCAAACAAGCAAGCAAAGAGAGCAGCCAAGGCCTGCAAGGTGCGCTGCCGGCACACCTACATGCCATATGTGGCACCCTCTTGGCAGCCTGCAGCAGTCATGCCCACCAACTGGGCATGCAGGAAGAAAATGAGGACCTGGACGCCCTGTTGGAACAATTCGCTCTGGACGATGAGGCCAAGAGCACTGTGCAAGTCATTGAAGACTGCAGCCCACCCTCTGCCAGGGTCTTTGCATCGTTCACCTCGAACCCACAGGCGGTGAGGAGCTCATGCATGCCTCATGAGTCAAGCCTGCTGCATGTAATCTGTCCTGTGGAGAGCCACTAGCCAAGAAGAAATTCCACATCTGGCTGAGGCCTGTGCAACAGCCATAGTTGCACACTAGGAGGTGAGCTGCTTGTGCTTATCCGCCAATCACAGTCACCTCTGCTGGTGCTGCAGAGAGGTGGTGAGATCTTTGTGTTTGGCGGCGAGTACTTTGACAACGCTGCAGACCAGATCCACACCTTCAATGACCTGTTCCGCTTCAGCTGCAGCAAGCAGCAGTGGACCAAGCTGGTCGTCCCCAATGGGTGCGGCCCCTGCTGCCAGGCGGGGCTGATGCACTTCCAGGCCAGCGGCAGAGTCTTGGGCAGCCATGCTGTGGCAGCCGGCTCATGACCTGGCCCAGCACACCTCCCACACCCATGCCTGCGCGAGCAGTGCCCCACTCTGGACAAGACCTGTTCTGTGACAGACCCGCCTGGCATCAGTGCTGGTGTGACCTGCTCAACCTCTGCTAGCAGCAGGACAGAGTTCACATCCTCAGCTGTGCATGGGGTCTGAGCACGGCATGTTGGCCCTGCAGGCCACCTCCCAGGACCTCTCACCAGGCAGCCATCATCAAGAGGTCAGCTGAGCTCCTTCCTGCACCCTGGTGTTGCCTGCGTCCCTCTGGCTGGCGGGTGTATGCAACCATGTCAGGCTGCAGCGTACCTGCTGGCCTCCTGTGCTTGAAAGCATGCTGCACTGCCATGCTGCTCATGCCTGTCCTGCGCTGCATGCAGGTGCCTCTTTGTGTATGGAGGAGAGCTGACATCGCTCAACCAGGTTTGCCCCTTTTTTTGGGCCCCGCAGGCCACAGCTTCTGAGGCAGTGGCCAGCTTCATCGTCTCATCAAGAGCACAGCTAGCAGAAGCATTGCACAGCATCGTGCTGCCTGCAGTGTGGCCAGTCAAGCTATATGCTTGCAGCTGCCTGCAGAGCCATGTAGGCATGGCCCATGACCTGTGTGCTGGGCTCTGTGACTCCCACTCACCTGCAGAAAAAGTTCCGACACTACTCCGATGTGTGGCGGCTGGATCTGGACAGCCTGACATGGGACAAGCTGCCTGTCAAGGGCGGGCCCAAGGCACGCTCAGGCCACAGGATGGTGGCTCACAGGAGTCGGCTGATCATGTTTGGCGGATTCCACGACGATGGGTTGGCAGCCCCTGAGTGAGTCTGCCCAACTGACAGGACTCAACGACTGGCAAGTGGTCAGAGCTCAGCTGGCGTTGGTGCGCCGCGCTGTGTGTACATTGACACGGTCTCCACCTGGCGAGTGGTTGGGGCTCAGCGGCCTCATTGCGCTTTCCTTGTGGCCCTGTAAGCCTAAATTGCCACCGCAGTCTGCCATGGCCCCTGTGCGGGCATGGAATGTTGCCAAACCTGTGGACACCGATGGCCTTTGCACCACATCAAGAACGGCCATGCAGTTGGGTGCTGCTTTGGGCAGTGCTGTATGCGCTGCATGCTGTCAGCACAGGGCACCTCCTGCTGCCAGCCTTGGTGTCTGGGACCTGTTGTTGCTCTGGCCATTGCACCAGCTCCGCGCAGCGAGCACATTGCCCCATGTAACCTTGCTGCCAGGATGGCGGCTCACGCTTGCTTTTGCTCCATGCATTGCACTCTGCCTGTGCAGGAAGCACAGCTTAGCAGCCGTAAGGTATCTGCACAGGCAAACACAGGGCAGCAAGCACACTTCAGCAAGCGCACTGCATCACCTGCTGCTGCAGGTACTTCTGCGATGTGTGGACCTATGACACCGACAGCTTGCAGTGGGCCTGCCACAGCAAGGGCGGCGGCCCCAGCCCCCGGGGAGGGCACCAGCTTGCACTGCACGGCGACAGCCTGTTTGCCTTTGGGGGGCACACCGCCTGGGTGGAGAATGGGCAGGAGCGAGAGAAGGTGCATGAAGAGGTCTGGAAGCTGGACTTGAAGACGTACCAGGTGATTGGGCGCCCTGCAGCATGCAGCTGTCAGGGAGCACTGTGCAACACAGCAGTGCTGAGGGGGCACTGGCAGCATGGAGCAGCACAGCAAGGGTGCCAGACTCCAGGCAGGCTCAGGCTCCCCTGGCACCATTGCAGGAGTGCAGGCAGCAGTATGGATAGCAGCCTGTTTGCGTTGCGGCACAGCCTGGCCCTCATGCTGCTCGCTGAGCCCCAATGGGGCCGCACATGCACAGTTGGCCGCCAGCACAGCTTGACAGGCAGTGTTTGTCAGCATCTTGCAGGGGCAGCAGCGTTTGCAGGCTCCCTGCGGCACCTGTGCCTCATTTGTCAGCCCTGAGTGCAGTGGGAGAAAGTGAAGAAGGCTGGTATGGCACCTGGAGCACGTGCCAGCTTTGGCATGGCCATCCACAAGAACAGAGGTCAGCTGCGCCCTTACCATGCTGCACAGGCAGGCCAGCACCTTGACAGAGCAGCAATGCATCTGAGCTACTGCATCTGCCTGCTGAAGCTGCCATCCCTATCGCTCCCCCTCTTCAGCCCTGTTGCACCACCAGATGTCTTGCGCATGCCCATCAGAACTGACAAAGCACGACTTGGGTGATGAGTGCACAGCTGCCCTGATCAAGGCTCTGGCCTCTGCCCCTCTTTGGGCCAAGAACTGGTGTCCAGCAGACCTCAAGACATGTAGAGACATTCTGGAATATTCCCTGCAGCAATCATGGTGGGCGGCATCACAGACCAGCGCGGCCAAGGGGACAAGTTGTACAGCACCCTGCACGACGACATGTACCTTTTCAACATGGACACCAGCCGCTGGTTTCCGCTGGCCATGCGTATTCCCAGGAGGAAGGGTGCCGCTGATGCTGCGCCAGACCAAGCCAACCACAGCTCCACACCTGGTGAGTGCATGACGTGGCCCTGCAAGTGAGCATGTCTTGGAAGTCTGCAGCAGCAACACAGACAGGGCCCTGCTCATGGACAGCCTGGCAAGACCTCAGCCCTCAGTGGGGCATTTCAAGCTCACCCTTGGGCAGCAAGATTCCAGGCTGCAGCTGCACGTCGACAAGGGTTTGGCAGGCAGGCCTAGCGCCCACAGCGCACAGCTCGCAATGCTGTATCTTTTTGCAGCAATGAGGGCTGTCAGGCAGTGCCTGCAGGTGCGCTGTCAGCAGGGTGCCCCATATCGTACTCCGCTCATGCCTGCAGGAGGCCAAGGCGCACCTGCTGAGGCTTTGTCCGCCCATCCTGAGGCTCAGGTGACGGGGGTGTTGCGGCCAGACATCGGCCAGCACCTGCAGCAAAGCGGTCTGGACACAGACTCAGCGGCATACAGGGCGGCTGTCCGGATCCAGTCCAGATTCCGCGGCTTTGCTGTCCGCAAGGTGCGCCTGGACCAGTCCTCTGACCTGTTGGGCACTGAAGCATGACGTCTGGAACTGTCAGCATGATGATGGCATGACTGGCCAGTCGCTCTTGCCATTGCACATGCCAGCCCGTGAGATTGTGATGTGAGAGCTGCAGGCCCTGGTGTTGGCCTCGCACTGCCAGCTGCCAGCATGGTAGCACTGCTGCGGTGGTGCATCAAGCTGCCAGCTGGAGGGTGCTGCTATCTGCAGACCCAATGCTGTGACCAGCCCTGAAGGCAAGCCAGTCCTGATAGCTGCAGGCTTGGCAGTGCAGCAGGCTCAGTGGTGTTACCGGCTGCAGGACGGGGAACGCTGTTTGAGTGCAGGGTCAGCCATGCGTCTGTCTGCAGGCTCAGGAGTGCTCTGTGCATGCAGGCTCAGCTGTGCTACTGGCTGCAGGGCTTTTCATGCTGCAGGCTTGCCAGTGCTGCATAACAGGTGGCCTCACTGGCTGGCAGGCTGTTGGCTGCAGGCCTACAAGTCATACAGGCTCGGCGGCAGCATCAGTGAGCTTCTGTACTCACCTGCCCTGTATGGCATCGACCTCTCCTCCGCAGACGGCCCCAGGCCTAGGGCGCGGTCCAGCGCCATGTGCTGCACAGTGGGCAACCATCTGTGGCTGTTTGGCGGCATCGTGGAGGTGGGCTGAGTCATGCAACTTAGCAGGCCGAATGCGCTGCTCGTTGTGTGCAGCGCAAGCCATGTTTGCAGCAGCACATGTGCAAATCATTATGGTCCACAGAAGCGGCTGTGCGTGGCTACACAGAGGATGCGCGTGTCTGTGTCGCCAATCGTTCAGAGGTTCATACATTTGCAGATTGAGCTCAGTGACTTGACGTTGGATGACCTGTGGACGCTCGACCTCAACAGATGCGACGGGTGGAAATGTGTAAAGGAGAACACTGCTGGTGCATTAGGACAGGAGTCACTTGATGAGGAGCCTGATGAGGATGTCGAAGACTCTGAATGATCTGGGCAACAAACTGACTTTCCTGATGTTGGGCAAGACATAAATAAGCAAATGTGAGTGCTCTACTTCTGGCGCTCTACGTTTTATTTGACATTGGACTTGAGGGGACATCCCTCCGGTGAACACCTTTGTGCTGCTCTTGCAGCAGGCTCTCAGTCTCATGATTGCGCGTGTGATCTGCAGGGCTCTTGTCTGGCAGCTCAATCTTTGGTGGCTGTTTAATCTTGGTGTGTGAATACATGCAAAATCCTATGAGCGCCATGGTTACGCCGACAGTCATCTTCAGCGTGAAAGTGCGCTTCTCATCTGTAGGGGAGAAGGTAGCTTGAGCCAAGCTTAGGTGCTGCGTCAAACAGGCTTCTGACCAAGCCAATTATACAGCAGGCATGCACATCTTGGATCTGCATATGCTTTTGAAAGCAGCTCCAGCAGGTGAACAACTCAAAGCTCGGGCAACAGATGACAGTGTGCAAGGACTGCTTACCAAACAAAAGGGCTGACATGATGAGGAGGCCAACAATTTTTGCTTCGCCTGCAGCAACAGCCTTGATAAGTTCAAGCTGGCAGCCAAGGTACTCAGCAGCAAGCTTAAGGTGTGCAGGCTGCATCCATACAAACAGCTGACGAACATGTTGCTGCATTGAAGATCTGAAGATGTGCTTGGTGAACAGATGCTGCGCGGATTGCCTCATCGCGTGAGGCACTGTGCCGTCCAAGCTGTGCAGCAAGGCTGAATCACTGCTAGTGTCCAAGGCTTCTGTCTGCTGCAATGGTTTAGATGATCACCATGCCTTTAGTATCTGCAACCCCACGCCCCGACCCACCGAGCACGGTGGTGGTGACAGCCGATGTCTTCTGAATCATGAGGGAGTGCACCACATTGTAGGACAGTGCCACGCTGCTGCTGACGAGCAGGATGCCAGCCACGCCGCTTGAGTTCGCCACCATGTACTCTGAAAACTGCTGCCTCTGCAGGGCAGGCGCATCACATTGGCGATGGCCACCTCCAGAGGCTTGCCACACGTTGTAAGACGCAGGCAGGCAGAGCTCAGAAGAAGCAAGCTGTGCCTTCATGCCCAGCAGGCTGCTGAATGATCAGCGGCAAGGCAAGGCAGCCCTTGATACTGCACAACAGCACATTGATCCCAAAGCTAGACACTCACCAGCACAAAGAGCTTGCCTCAACACCTCAAAACGTGAGGCGATGCTGAAAGCCTTGGCACTGGCTAATGCCATCTTGACAGGCAAGCACAGGGGGCAAGCACAAGCGGCTGGACAGCACTGCTCAGAGGTGCAGCATCTCGCCGCAGGGCAACACTGCCCCATGACAGCAGGCGCCCCTGACGAAATTTAGCTTTTAGGGTTTGGCAGGGCACAGCTGCCGGCTGGGACTGCACAGTGGGCATCTGATCACCCACCTCTCGCAGAAGGAAGACAGGCACCAGCACAAGGCAGGAGACAGGCGCAGTGTAGAAGGCCAGGCGCAGCACGTCCAGCTTCTCAGACAGGACCTGCAGTGGCAGAGCAGGGTTGGCGTCCTGCTGACGGCCATGCTGGCCATCATGAAGGGGTCACTGTGTCTCTGCTGGGGTGACTGCCCTTGAGGGACTCCTGAAGGAGCGCTGTCTGCTCCTGCGATGCAGACTGGGCCCTCGCGGGAGCACCGGGGCTGGGCAGCCAGCAGGCGATTGGAATGCATGGCTGCCGTCTCCAGCACGCCGAAGAGCACTGAAGAGCACTGTGTACTCGCGCCTTGCCTGAGGAGGACAGAGCAATCGGCAGATCCTGCTGGGATGCAAGTGCAGAGCACCACTCCTGCGGAAGAGCTCGGCAGGCCACAGCCCCGCGCTGCAGTGCCTTCTTAGTGGACATCCTGGCTGCTGTAGGGAGGGGTGGCCGCAATGCACATCCCCACAGTCCCTATTCAAACCACCCACACTGCTGCAGCTCACTTCAACACCCTGCCCAAGGTGGACAGAAAAGGGAAGAGGATTCAGACCCGAGCACACCAGTGCGTTGCATCAGAGAGTGTGCCTGGCTGGTGGCGGGCAGGCTGCTGCACACGCCCAGCACACCGCTGCAGCGCAGCTTTGCTGGCATTGGCAGGCAGGCTGCGTAGGGGAGATGGCCGCCATGCGCCATCCTATAGTGCTTGAAGCCATCACACCATGGCACTTGCTAGAGGTTGGCATCAGGGCTGGATTGAAGATGGTGACCACCATGCACAGCAATGCAATGCAATACGAGGTTTTGCTATGCAGCCATGATGTCACTTTTGGCAAGGACTGAAGTGCTGACGATTGAGGTCGCCAAGAAACCGGAAGTGACATCATGGCTGCATTGGAAAGGGTGGCCGCCACGCCCAGCACTACAGTGCATGAGACCCACACATCAACACCTGACACCTTGCCCCAAACGAACATCACGGCAGAGTTGAAGAGGTGGGCTGCCACGCACAGCACTGCAACCAAGCAGGGACCTCACACCACAGCGCTCTGCACCTTGCCAGAGGTGGACATCATGGCTGCATTGGAGAGGGTGGCTCCAATGCACAGCATGATGCCTGTGATGCTGCCAGTGGCTGACCCCTCCCACACCGCGACCATGACGCCCAGGGTCAGCACGATCAGGGCTGTCAGTTCCTCCCGGGTGGGGGTGGTCCTCTCAATGAACACCGCCAGGATGGCTGTGCACACCGGAATTGCTGACCTGCAGGCAGGGCTCAGCAGCTGCAGTTGACGGTGGTTCAGGCGTGGTGGGCCACTGCTTGGGGAAGGCAAGACCTGCAGGCAGGGCGTGCAAGCTGCAGGGGCTGTGGTACAGAGCAGCAGTCCGAGCCGGCCTCGCACTCAAAGGGGGCCGGCCTGCAGGAGGGGTCACACCGTTGCACCCTGCCATGCACCCAGGTGAGTGTGGCTGCAGAGACTGAGAACTCCTGCTTGCTGGCGCTGGCAGCAGCTGCAGTGGCCCCGGTCTGGTGCAGCGCCCCAGACCTGATGGTGCGCGCACAGGGACAGAGGACCTGGGGGCAGGGCAGGAGAGTCCCGTGCAGTGCAAGCCTGCGAACAGAGGCTGGGAGCCCCTCAGCGCTGTCGCTTTGCACAACATGGCTTGCTTGACTGGAACAGAGTGCTCTGCAGCCATCCAAGCCTGGCACGGGGCTCCCGACTGTTGGCACACGCGGTACAGTGCATCAATGCAAGCCTGGCTGCAGTGGCTGACACCTCGGGTGAGCAAGGTCCTTCCGGGTACGGCATGCTGCAACAGCCTCTTGAAGTGCCACAGCGTCAGCAATCTCAGGGGAACGCCGGGCTGTCGGGAGGTGTGCACAAACGGTCAAGGGGGATGATGTCAGCTGCCGTGTGTGCTGCTGGCAGGTAGTCCTTGGCAAGCCAGCAGCGGCTTCTGTGGAGCCTGGCTGGCTGGCACGGAGTTGGCCAGGCAGTTTTGCTCTATGATCCCGAGCTTGATCTGAGATGCCGAGCCCGCACCTGATGACTTGATTCAGCGACAGTGTGATGAGAACCAGGGACAAGTTGTTCAGAGCGATGTTGAGGGCCTGCAGGCAGCGAGCAGATAAGCTGCTGACTGGCTGGGCAGCGAGGGAGAGCGATAAGAACGAGCAAGTTCTGCCCTGACCGGTGCCTGGCCCTTGTCAGAAGCAAGTTCACCATGTACAGCCCGATGGCCACCAGGCCCTTCCACTGCTTGTGTAGGGTGTCTTTGTGCCTGCTTAGGAAGGGCTCCCGCAGCATGAAGGGCAGCAGGGCCAGAAAGCTGAACCCCATGTGGCATGAAGTCAGCAGCAGAGGAAACTTGAAGCCGTAGATGCCCAGGGCCCACCTGCAGGGGTTATACTGGAGGCTTGAGCGGCAGGCAGGCCTCACAGGGCAAGGGCAAGGGCAAGGGCAAGGGCAGGAGGTGCCTCACTTGTTCATCAGATTCAGGGTGCTGTTGAGCCCCAGGTAAGAGGCCATCAGCAGGATGTTCAAGGCCAGCTGCTGCTTGTTCTGGGCATCAAAGAAGCCTGTCATGGCAATTGCTGATCAATGGACGAGCAGGGTGCTGTTGAAAATCAATGTGCTCGCTGCAGTCCTGCTCTAGAAAGAGAGTCTCTGTTGCAGGGTGCTATGTCGATGTTAATGCAATCAGCGAATTGGATGCTGCTCTTGAAAGCCAGCTGATCGCCCTGGCATGGACAGGCAACAGAGGGAGGGATGCTCCAGCCAGAATGTCAAGATCCTGGCAGACTGAGGCCTTGATGGACCAGAAGGCACACCCGTGAAAAGAAATTGTACAGCTGGATGACCTGGACTCTAAATTAGGTCAAATCTTTGCCCTCACCTCCAATCGCCAGCCACCTAACAGAGACCCAAGTAGAACCTTCTCGGCACCATGCAGACCGCACTCGCAGGCAACAGGCTGGCAGTCCCTGTCCAGAGGCAGACCCGGGTGTCCACCAGGGCAGCACCTGTCGCCGCCCTCAAGCAGGACGTGCAGCGCTTCGCGAAGGCCGCTGGTGTGGGCGTGGCCTCCCTGGCCCTCACATTCGCTGCCAACGCAGCCACAGTGAAGCTCGGTGCCGACGGTGGAGGCCTGGTCTTTGATCCCTCCAGCGTGACCATCAAGGCTGGGGAGTCCGTGACCTGGGTGAACAACGTTGGCTTCCCCCACAACGTTGTCTTCGATGAGGATGAGATTCCGGTGAGCCTGGTGCCCCTGGATACACAATCATATGTGCTGCTGCCGACAGCAGCAGACAGATGCATATACATGCAGCTGGCGTGGCACTAGAATTGTACAATTCTGTCTGCATGTGGCTGGCCGCTGCCTCCTTGCTGCTGCCTGTCATTCGTGGTAGCTGCGTGTCTGGTTGCTGCAGTATGTAGGGCGTCCTGCTGTGTACATGATGTGCTGAGCAGCAGTCCTGCACGACATGCTTCAAGTGCCATGCAGCCAGGTCCTCTGTAATCTGCTGGCAACCTGCAATGCTGTATGACAAGCTCATACACTGGTCACACCCTTGCAGTGTGCATCATAGGCAGCATTTGCATGACCCACACTGCCCTGCAGAGCGGTGCGTGCCAAGGCCGACTTTTGCAGCAGCTGCTCCTTGACACAAGCATGCAGACTCCCACTGACCTGCCCTACCCTGCAAAGCGTCAGCAAATGCTTGCTGGCCGTTGTGAACCTGGCTCATGATTCATGCGTATGCGCCCAGCTGCCTGTGTGCTGATTTGCTCCTGCGTGCCTCGCAGAGCGGCGTCAATGCTGACTCTCTGTCCCATGAGGACTACCTGAATGCTCCTGGCCAGAAGGTGTCCAGCAAGTTCACCGAGCCTGGAGAGTACAGCTACTACTGCGAGCCCCACCAAGGCGCCGGCATGGCCGGCAAGGTCATTGTGCAGTAGACACTGCCCAAATAGCCCAACTCAGGAGGCTGCAGAGCAGACCTGTCTTGAAGTGGTCTGTGAACACACAACCTGTTTCTGACAGATCTTGGACCCCTTTTGGAGACACCATTAGTTGCAACCCTCAATTTTGAATGCTATCATTGCTATGGTGGAGCATGGTTCAGCTCTTCATGGTGACTGGGGGGTCAAGGGGGGACTATGAATGTGAGGCAACATTCATTTGCGGCAGCGTGGTGGGCTATCAAGTTTGCAGGAAGCTCATTGGCCAACAAACGCATTTAACATATCCAATCAGTTCCCGGGAAGCCAAGAGGCCTTGGCCTTCAGGCTGTGCAGGTCTTCTCGCATGCTCCTGATCTCAACAAGCATCTTTGTGATGCAGTCACTCATGCGGGGAAAGGTGCTCACAGCTTCACTCACAGCATTAGCATGGCGTTTGATGGGGGCGATTACCCACTGCTTGACCTGAACAGAGGCAGCCAGCAGCAGGCAGGCAAGGGCTAATATGTCAGCCAGCAGGGTGGAGCCGCTCTTCAGCAGGGTCCAGATGAAGCGCCAGTGGCTGAACAGGAGCAGGGCTGCTGCTGCTGCACAGAGTGCCAGGCGAGTCCTGGTGGACAGGGCGTCAGCTGCCGCATTGAGAGCCTCTGCCTGCCTGTTGCTGATGAATGCCAGCTCCTGGGACTGGGCTCTGATGAGGGGTGTGCTGCCTGCCTGCTGCGATGCGGTGTTGTCCCGCAGGGGGCTGGCATCCCGCATCTTATCGGGGGACACTTTCGCAGAGGCCTTGGTGCTGTCTCCAGGGTCTGACAGTCTCCACTTCTGCTGAGACTCTGCCACCTTTTCCTTCATGGTTTGGAACAGCGAGGGTGTTCTGGGGGCAGACATGGTGTCCTGCAGGGCGAGGCATGGAGAAAGTCATTTGAGGAACTGCATGATTAGGATGCCAATGGGAAGCAGTTCAGTATGAGAGCTCACCCTATGTGCTCCTAAAGTGTTTGAGTTGCCTGCTGGGCCCTGTGTTAAGGCCTGCGGCCAGAAGCCCGGGGAATCAACTTATCATGCCCTTGCGGGCTGGGAACTTCGCTGTGGCATCAGTGGCCGGGCCAGGATGGAAAGCAGCGTTCTTGCAAAAACGGCATATCTCTCGTTGGCTGGTCAACAACTCCTGGCCAGGTAGCTGCTGGAAAAGCACCGATCTTCCATTCAAACGATCAGCCATCGACCCAGATCAACCAAAATGCTGCGTGCCGCACAGATGGCTAATCGTATGGGGCAGCTGGGCCAGCCAGCAGCCTGCTCCCATCTTTTGGGCCGCAGGATGCATGCCAGCGCTCTCTCCACAAGGGGCCCTCGCCTGGTAAATGCATGTGGACCTGTGCGCAGAGCTGGGTTGCACAGTATCAGTTAGCCAAGCTGAGATGCAGTGCAATGCCCTGCAGGCCCAGAGCACAAGGCGATTTGCAGCCACCACCACACAGGCTGTGCAGAAGGGTGACAAGGTGTGTTGAGCGCGCCTTCGGGGTCACCAGCTGCTGGGATCTGCGTGCTGCTATGGGCCATCTGCATTGGTGTTTCACATAGGCAAGGCTTGCTTTGGGTTTGCAAAACTCACAGGCTGCAGGCAGCTGCTAGTCATGCCCATGTGTGACCTAGTGTGTGTCTGGATGCAGCTGCCAGCCCAGATCGAGCTGAACACCCTGGCTGAGGATGGCAACAAGATCAAGACCACAGTGGGTGATGTTGTCAAGGGCAAAAAGGTAATGGTAATGCACAGTGAATGTGTGGCTGAGGATGTTAGGCCTCCCGCTGACTGAGGCCGTGGCTTGCAGTCCACCACCGCCACCAACCTGCGAAAGCTGTGCAATCCAGCTGTGCTGCTGCAGATTGTCCTTGTTGGCGTCCCAGGAGCGTTCACACCAGTCTGCAGCTCCAGCCACATCCCAGGCTTCATCTCCTCGGCCAAGCAGTTTGCTGACAAGGGTGTGGACTACATCGGCGTTTTGGCCACAAATGAGTGAGTACATATCCCCTCCCCCAGCCCCCAGCGGACTGGTGTTTGGGCCAGCCTGACTGGACGCTCGTCCAGCCATGCTCTGCTGAGCTGCTGTTTATGCTGATGTGCTGCTTGAGGGGCGTGTTCTGCTGTCCGGCTTCCCCACCTGCTGAAGAGGATCTTGGCTGCTGCAGCATCTTCGTGATGCGGGAGTGGGCCAAATCCTTGGGCAGCGAGGGCAGCAGCATCCACATGTTGTCAGACGGCAACTGTGAGCTGGCTGAGGTGAAGTGCTGCCCAGCATGCTGCCAGTAATTGCATGACACTCTTTTAGAGCTGCAGGGTCGGGACTCTGGGGCAGCCCATGTTGGGAGTTGAGCTTGCCGTGCGCCTGCCCATCTCCAAGTAATGTCAGAGATCCTAAACTTGCACCGTACCAGGGTTTTGTGCCTGCCTATCTGCCCAGGCTCCTTCCCATACCACATCCTTGACTTGTGCTGCACCAGCGTCCATGCCTGGCTATGGGGTGCAGCGTTACCCAATTCCAGAGATTGCACGAGATTCACACATGATTGTACTTCGTATGGGCCACCCAGTCCCATGAGGCTAGGTGCCTGGCTGTTCCTCCCATCACTTTTGGAAAGCCTGCTGAACCTCTACCCTGTCTCCTACAGGCCCTAGGCCTGGCAGCGGATATGTCTGCTGGCATTATGGGCAAGCGTACACGCCGTTTCGCCATGTATGTGAATGATGGCACGGTGAGTTCACGATTTCCGATGAGTCCCCAATTTCTGAACCAGATGTCTGGTCTGACGCTGCACCATGCCAGTGAGCACCATCTGCTGCATGACACCTCTGGGTATCGCTTCCCTGGAGCGATACCCGGTACCCGAGGTCAAGCCTTCCTGTGCGCCTGTCCAGGTGGAGTGCCTCAATGTGGAGACAGGCGAGGACGGTGGGGGCTCCAGTGACAAGTCCACCTCAGCAGAGGCCCTTCTAAAGGCAATGGCCTGACGCAGTCGCTTCTGGCAATGCTCCCTTCCCCAGTCCAAGATCTTGAGATGCATGCACAAGGTGTTGATCAGCGCAAAGACTGTCGAAATCAGTTCAGCTTCAGCCATACTCATGCAGACATGTGGAGGATGATCCCCATCATTCATTATGGGGTCCTCTTTGTTTTGGTCCCAAGTAACTGTAAACTTCAAACCAGTCTCCAGAAGCGTCCATAGCGACGCCAGCAGGACTTCTGGGTGTGCTTTGTTGGTGTTACAGCCTGTTGACTGCGATGCATGAGCTGATGTCCACGTGCTTGGGCTTTTGGATAGTTCACAGATGGGTACGTCGCATGATCGGCCTGTACAGGATACTGTTGCAGCCCATGCACCTCCGTTGGCATGGGCTCGGGCTCTGGCCCGCTGACTTGCTGCTGCAACACCAGGCCAGGTGCATCTGCCATCGGCAGCTTTGTCTGCACAGGCCCAGCACCACCTGCTTCACTGCTGGAAGGTGCTATGTCCGAGGGCTCATGCATGCTGCCTGGCTCACGCACGCCTTGCTGTGGTAGCAATTCCTGGGCCACAGCTGAGCCAGATGGAGTGCCATTGTTGGCTGGCACCTGCTGCATGTCCATCACACGAGCTTCCTTAGAGGCAGGTGGAGATTGGGCCCCTGCCTGTTGGCCATCCCTCTCAGCTGTGGCAGCCTGCTTCTGACAGCGCTGGGCCTCAGACGCAGCCTGCTCGTTGGTGCACGTTGTGCTGCTCGGAGTCTTGATGGGCAGTTCCTCAGAAGGCAGCATCTGTGACTTGTCCTCTGCGCCTACCACCTGCTGCTGAGGCTGGGGCACAGCATCTTTGGCTGGAGGTGGCGGCTGTCGGGCCCCTTGGGCACTGTGATCGGGCTGGGAGGTGGGAGGAGCTGAGACCAAAGGATGCGCTGCCTGGTTTCCCTGCATGCCCCAGAGACGGTATCCAAGGTGGCACAGCATATGCTTCCATCAGCAAGCAGGCAGCCGAAGCGGATTGCTCAGCTCACCAGCTGTTCTGCTGCCTCTGAAGCTGACGCAGGGAGAAGTGCGGCATGCCTACACACCTGCATTGGTCACAGGGTCTACCTGACCTTTGAGCACAGGGCTACATGGGCGTGCAAAGGCGCTATAAGCACCTGACAGTGACCGACGCTCATATACTGTGGGACCTTGGTGTCTGTCATCCTGCAGGCAGAGCAGGCAGAGGGCCTTGAGAGCTCTGCTGGGATTGCAGAATTGACAAGAGTGGTGCTCGAGGTGTACCTGCCAGAAGGCCCAGCCGATTGCTGCCGTCTGGCTCGCCTGCGTCTGGCACTGCGAGACAACTTGACCGTCCCCTCAGCAGCATGTGTGCCCATGCGCCCTCCACACTTGACGCACAGCAGATGCGCGGTGCCCCTTGACAGCGGCAGGCGCTTGGCATCGGCCCACTGTAGATTAGGAGCAGGCTAAATTGGTGCTTGGCCGTGGTGAACACCAGCAAGCTCTGCTTCTGCGCACCTTGAGGGCACAGGCCCCCAGATAGCTGGCCACCTCTGGCACAGACGGAGTCAGCAACTTGGCAGCATCTAGCAGAAAGGTCAGCCTGCTGCCCTCAGGCAAGGCTGCAGCTGCCTTCCTGGAAGGAGTTCTCAAGGGTCTGGGCGGCATTGATGTATGGCATGCCGTCACGGACAGGAACAAAACTTTGACCAGCTGCTTCGCCAGTTACACTGGCCTATGTGCAGAGAGTCTGCTGCACCTGTGCCGCTGCCGCATCTAGACTTCGTTGAGGCATTTGATTGCCATGGCAGTGGACCTGCAGCAATTGAATGCGGAGCTTGATGCAGCAAAGGCTCAATTTAATAGCTGGGCCCTTAGCTCCATAGAGACTGCAGATAACACCCGCCAGCGGCACCTTGACTTCATCAGGGACAGCAAGGGTGAGGTGTCACTTTGCCCCAAGTAGAGCTGTTTGACCACTGTCACTGGCTTGTACTGGTGTGACTGCCCCCCTGCAGTGGAAATGGAGAAGCTGGAGGATCGGCAGCAGCAGCTGAGCCAGCAGGCGCAGATCCTGAAGCAGCGTGAGGGCCTGCAGCTTCAATGGACTCGCCTGCTGAGACCAAGTAGCAGATGCTCACAAGGGCCAAACCTTCAGCAGCCAAGACACCAGGCTCTGTGCCACCTGTCCCTCAAGGGTGTGTATCGGTGGCATGCAGGCCTGCAGCAGGAGAGCGCGCAGGAGGTGGAGCTGCAGGCTCGCTTGGCGACAGTGCAGGCTGAGAAGGCTGCTCTTCCCAGGCAGGTAGCCCAGCTGGAGGCCAGGCTGGCAGCAGAGCGGGAGCAGCTGCAGCGCCAGCAAGCCAGTGAGCAGCAGGGCCCTGCACCGCGGGCTTGTGATTTGCAGGCAGCCACTGGGGTACAGGTGGACCAGCTCTGAAACAGGTGCTGTGTGCCGTGCTGCCGACAGCAATGCTGTTCTAGCATCCTGCACGTAGCAGCAACAGGCCATGCAGAACATAGCTGGTCAGGCACGGCGGGACAAGCCCCTGTCTGCCTCCAGCCAGGCTGCAGCCCTCACTGAGCAGTAGAGATCGTCATTATGCTTGTGCTGCAGGGCTTGCAGCTGAGTCCAGGCAACAGGAGCGCACCATGCACAGCCTCACTGCGGACCTGCAGACCTACCGATCGCAGCTGGGCATGCGCATCCTGTCCCAGCCAGGTCAGCGTAGCAGCATCTTACTTGCTGCTGCTTTGGGTCATTGACACTTAGCTGAGGCACAGCAGCAGCAGCAGCAGCGCTTCCTTGCCGGCATACAGGATCCTTATGTAGGCAGGCCACACACAGCTTCCAGTGCAGCTCTGCTGAAGGCAGGCCACAGACAACCTCGTCAGATTGGTCTTACAAAGAACGCACATTGCACGCAGACCCTGAAGGCCCCCAGGAGCTGCGCATTGTGCTGACGCTGTTGGATCCCCAGGACCATGGCCGCGAATTTTGCCTCGGGGTCGTGCTTGAGGAGGACAAGTACAAAGGTGAGCAGACAGATGGTGGAGTCCAAGCAGCAAGTGGTGGTGCTCTGTCCGCCGAAGGCAGGCACTATCCAGCAGCAAGACTTGAGGACCTTGTGCGAGCTGCATGACCTGGTTTGCGCTGCATGACCAGCTCTTTCCTGCTCATCGGGTCTTGTCATGCCAGTATTCAGCGTCACCCCGCTATCTGAGAGCAAGCCCATGCCCAGTCAGCTTGCCTCACCAGCCTTTCTGCCAAACAGACAGCCTGCAGCTGCTGGTGATCGACAGTGTCAGCTGCTGCAGCCTGGCGTGGGCAGAGGGTTGCAGCTGGCTGCACCAGTAATCTGGGAAGCCTGCAGCCAGCTTCCTGCGTTCAAGTCAGTTGAGTCCTCCTGGGAAGCCAAAGTGACAGAGATTCTATGCTCTGCAGTGACATACTGTCAACCAGAGTGTAGCGCCATGGTTGAACTGCTGAGGGAGCTGAATGGCGATGGCAACTTTGGGCAATTTGTCCGTTCAATGCGGAAAGCATGGCAGCAGCAGTGTTCATGAGTGTATTGCAAGTGCACAGGCATGCATGAAGCATTGTACTTGTATTCAATCAATCATGGTTCAGCCAATCTGCTCTGCACTATGTGATTTTAATAGGGGAGCCGTTGGGTGATGCGGGGATAGACTTTGGGTCGGGCTGCAAACAGGACCAGTCCTCGTCCACCTCATGCAGCAGCTCTTCCTCCGCCTCGTGTCCTATGTGACGCTGCATGGTGTACTGAAGCAGCTCCTGCAGCAACAGATGCCAACTAGACATTGGGGCGAGATTGCTGTGTACTGTCAGGCATGCACTGCAGGTGCTGCCTGACACTCACCTGGAGCCCTGTATTTTCTCGGGTGAGCCTGTCATTCTCCTGTGCCAAACGGGCCTTCTCTGCAAGCAGCGCCTGCAGCTGCGCTGTCACCTGCAGATAGACATGCAGCGCTGGAGATGGCTGTACTCATGCAGCGCTGGAGATGGCTGTACTCATGCGGCTGAGATGTGGCTGGCATGCAGCAATAGGGGTAGTCGCAGCACTGAAGCTCACCTGATCCACCATGGCATCAGGTTGAACGCTCGCTGACTGTTGCACAGCATCAACCCCAGTCTGAATGGCCAATGATTGCACAGGGGCCTCTTTAGCGAGCTGACTGCTGGGGCTGCTGCTGCTGGATGCACTGTCTGTGCCTGCAGAGCAGCGCTGCCCTCCGCAGCCTTACAGGAGCCATGCAAACCATAGCCAGCTGCATCACGACAGCCCAGATCCCACCTGAGCTGTCCAGCCTCTTAACCTGGGCTCTGCAGGCAATGCAAAGCCGAGCTTAGGGCAGGATGGCATCTGACAGCCAACATGCCGGACACGGCACCCTGCGAAGGACCCACCCTGCATCCGCTCCTGGTCCTTCTTGCACTTGTTCCAAGCATCGACTGCTGTTCAAAGGCTGCTGGGACCATTCAGTGAGCTGCTTGGACCTCCTAGACGGCGGCGTGGCAGGAGACAGGCCAGCCAGACCAGCAGCGGACCGGGTTAGGGTCGCCCCGCCACACTCAACAGTGGAAGGCTTGCCAGCGCCCTGCCTGCTCGAGGCAGCAGCCGCACCAATGGCACAGGGATGTTGCCTGGCTTGCGCCTGCTGCTGCCTGGCAGTGCATGCAGCAGCCCTGCTTGCTGGCACGCCTTCGGCTGCTGCCTCCTCAGCTGCCCAGATGTCCTCCCCGCTGCCAAAGCCTGCGTTCCACGCCTCAGCAGCTGCAGGAGGCTTCCCTGGCGGGCCCTGCCGGCCATCATGCCTCAGCTGCTGTGGCTGCACATTGGCTGCCTTTGCGGCTGCCGGACAGGGCCTGGGCCTGTTGCCTGTGCTGCCTGGAGCCACCCAGACATCCATGAACTGCTCCATCGCTGCATCCAGCGTCTCAGCCATCTGAGTTGCGCCCCCTGTGACTGCATCTGCAGCTCGCCTGACTGCTCTGAAGGCACCTAAGCCCTGCAGAGAGCAGCAGGCCTCATCAGCAGGGCGTCAGGCAGGATTGGGCTGCAGATGTTCTGCAAGGCACGTCTTGACAGCTCCAAGATTGTTCGTTGCCTGCCCAATGCCCTGGCTCGTCTTGCATGCTGGTGAGCAAGCCGTGCTGGGTCAATGCTCTCCTCACCTTGCCGAGAAGGCCAACATCACCACCCATGAGGGCCTGAGGCGCAGAGGCTGCAGCCGCTGAGTGGTGCTCATCGGTGAGCATCTGCAGCATGGCTGGCACCAGGCCAAGGACACCAGATGACACATCCTGCTGGGCCCCTCCCCCACCTGCGGAGTGACAACAGAGATGTTCCCTGTTTTGTCTGGGAAAAGTGTGGGCATGAAGCAGACACACAGGACAGCGCATCGAGGGCTAAGACACCTGACAGTTCAGGCGCATTTCTGGCAGAGGCCTGGGACTTCCGCGCCATGAGCTCATGTGCTGAACCGACATCTTGGTCTGCTTTTCCTGCATCGAGGGATCAAAGGTTTGATTGCAGAATGGAGATGCTAAGCTCTTGATGCAGTGGACGGCATGCTGACCATGCTGCCTGGTCCTTGCCGGAGGCCTGGCCTGCCCCGGCTTCTTTGCTGCCTTGTGCTGCCGGAATCCACTGCTTGTAGACATCTGCCCGACAGCCACGGTCAAACTTGTGGCATGACCCACACCAAATCTACAAGGAGTCGGCTGCTTTTGATTTGGAGGAGATCAGTCAGAGCAGATGGCAGCGCAGCCTTTGCCTGAGACGCCATGTCCGCAGAATGCACATGACTGGTTGCGAACGGCAGGCATCAGCAGCCCCTCCAGGAGATCTAACGCTGACTCCAGCCCGTCTCTAGCATCGGGGGTCATGCCACAAGAGGGCATCAACATGCGAGCTCTGGAGCCTGGAAGCTGCGTGTGCCTGTACACATCGCTGGGCGAGGTAAGTGCTGCTGGCAATTGTCAGTCAGAGCATCCACATCTTTCTCTTGACACAACATGGTGACCTCCCTTTTGCAGCTGGTCACTGTCTTCCGAGAGGGCAAGCATTGGGTGCTGCATGGGGTCCTGGCCCCCCACTCCCCAGAGGATGATGGTAAGTGCCCAGATCTCCCTGGAGATCTGGCGCTGCTCACTTACTCCAGACTGCACCCCGCCTGCAAACCAGTGTGTCGCTCTGCTTGCAGGTAGCCCCCACCTTCCCTACTTCCCTGCAGAGGCAGTCTTTCTGGTGGTCAGGGACGGCAGCAGGATTGGCTTCAGGTCCCTGAGGTGAGCCATGCTGTGTGCTTCTTTATCATGGGTGGCCTCACATCAGCACTGCTATACAAGCCGTCAGCCTTCAGGCATGGGGCCTTGCATCTGCCTTGCCCAACTGAGAGCCCTGCGGTGCTCAGTGCTGGCCCAAGTGTGGTGTCAGCATGACATGTCCACAGTGCCATGTGTCTCGTTGTCAGGTGAGCTGTCTGGGCGAGATGGCAGAGCGTGACTCGGGTGTTGCACCATCCTGTTGCTGTGCAGCTGTGTCGGCCCCACCCAGCAACTGGCCGGCACAAGCCAACAGGGCAGAGTCTCTGCCGTTCCGCATAGGAGGAGCGGGAGTGCTGTCACGAGCCCCTTGGTGCTGCAGGGCTGAGGGGCGGGCGCTGCAGGCCGTGAAGGACCCTGCCAGCCCCCATCGCGTCGCTAATCACAACTTTGGGGCCTGGGAGAGCTGGGAGGTCACCTCTTCTGGCCTGGTCAACCTGCAGTGGCGCCACAAGGTGGGGCAGCCTGACCAGCGTCAGACTGCAGGGCTGCAAGGGAGCTGCCAGCATCAGGGCTGCTTTCCAGGTGTTGATGCGTCTGAAGCGTCTTTGACCGTGAATGCCAGTGCTGCATTGCCAATGGCAACAACAACACACCAGTACAGCAGCAATCAAGTGGGACATAAAGAATAAGGGTGCACTGCAGACGTTAGACCTGGAGGTCCGCGAAGTCAGGGTGGTGGCGGTGGAGGACATCCGCAAAATGGAGCGCCGCCAGATCCACAACCAGCGCTGCGCTCGCACACAGGTGCCTCCTCTAGTTGGGCGGCAGCTCTTGAGTTCGGTGGCAGGCTGCTTGACTCAGCTTCAGCACAAGACTCGCACACTGGCTTGATGTCCAGTGCAGTTACCTGGGGCCTTGGCTTCCTACAGCTCAGTCCATACTTTGCTTCAACCTTGCACACCGGTGCCTCTTGCGGCACTGCAGCACCTCATTCATTCATTTTCTGGCTGGTTGTTCCACAATCAAAGCACGTGCGTGCCACATGCAGTGTTTTGGCGTGCTGTACAGCAGCGTATGTCTCCAGTATTAGGCCTCACATTCTGCAGCCAGCACAAACCTGCAGGCTTCTGCTGCACCCAGGCAGATCAGGCGCCCACTGCAGATGCCGATGTGGACAGTGCACCTCCCCACCTGTCCCGCATGGCAGAGGCCCATGTCGATCTGTGCAGCTGCAGGCCTCTGTTGTGGGCTGCTGGCATGAACACGCGCAGGGCTGCGCGCAGCAGCTTTGTCCGCCATGGGCTCTTGCCTTCCAGACGGCTGCTGGGCGCCTGCAGGCCAGGTCCCTGAGGTGCACCTCTTGCAACACTTGTCCAGAGTGGCAGCTGCCTCCCTGCGAGCCAAGTCCTGGACAGCCTCCCATTGATGCAGTGGCAGCCTGGGTGCCTGCAGGCCAAGTCCCTGGAGGGCAAGCTGGTGGAGACTGAGAAGCGGCTGAGGGATGTGGTGCAGGCCAGCCTGATGCAGGCTGCCAGGGCCAGGCTGGAGGTCAGCAGC
>JAAMXJ010000062.1:62082-181296 GCA_019693375.1 Asterochloris erici
CCCCCCCCCCCCCCCCCCCCACCTGCGTGCAGCTGGGTGATACGCTGCAACAGGCAGACAGGCAGTTACATGCACGCATGCACTCTGCCAGCAGCTGTCGTGAGTCTCTATGAGCTGCCTGCAGCTGCACCTGACCAATGCAGCACAGTGCACCCCGAGCAGGGCAGCACTGGATGTGCATTGTGTGAGGCAGCTGCATACGTGACCTGAATGCGGGCAGCAGCCACACTGGGCTCAGGCCATTATTGCAGAGCGCACAAGCAGCGCAGAGTCGGCCAAGCATGGCGTAGGCCGGCAACTTGCGCCCTCAGCCGAGCTAGGCGCGCCGCCTGCAGGTGGAGGACCTGCAGCAGCAGCTGGCCACTGCACTGGCCGCTCGTCGGGCAGCCAGCCTGACCGCTGAGCACAGCGCTGCCACCCTCAAGCAGCTGGAGCACCGCCTGGGAGAGCTGTCCGTGGAGAAAAATGTGGGCAGTGGCGTGGATGCTTGCTTTCTTGTGTGAGGCAGCAGCTCAGCTGACCGCCCCTGAGTATGCCTTTGACCTCAAGGCATTGCACTGTGCTGTACAACTGAATTGTGCGGGATGTCATCTGTGCGGTGTACATCGTGGTCATGCTGTGCTTTGCTGGACAGCACGCATGTGTAGAGCTGTCTCTCTCGTGGCCATGACTGCTCCTGCAGCAGATCGGAGTGCAGCTCTCTTTGCTGCGCGGCTCGTCAAGCTTACTGTGCCGTCTGATCTGCGGCCTGACGCCTCCTCGTGCCTCTGCAGAGTGCGGACGCTGCTGTGGACCATGCGGGGCAGCGCATCAGCGACCTGCAGGTGCGTGCCCGTCCCGGCATGTGCTGTCAGCCAGATGCCACCCCTTCTGGAGTGTAGGGGCGCCATGCAGGCACCAGCTGCTCTGGTGCTGCCAGATGCTCAGGCCTTCGAGCACGCCTGCCGTGTAGCAGCTGCTGCGGGGCCTCTGTATGTTCTCACAAGTGCTGGTGCAGAGTGAGATTCGGCGACTCAGGGAGCGCCATGGCCAGGAGATTGCCGAGAAGGACAAGCTGCACAAGCGGTGAGCTTGTGAGGCGCCTGTGCAACTTGTAGTCCCTGCACGGGGAACCTGAGCTGGGACCCCAGGAGCCAGCCGGCGCATCACCGATGCTGCAGCAAGAGTACCTCAAAGGATGCACTTGGGGTCCATGCAGCCGAGGCTTCTGTCTGGATGCTGGGCAGCCATGGCCATCACTGGGCTGAGCACTCTGGCTTGCATGCAGGCAGCTGGCTGCTGCCCTGGAGGTGGGTCCTGAGCCCAAGGCTGACCACCTGCAATCCCACGCAGACCTGGAGCAGGTGAGGGTCACACCTAAAGCATGCCCCTTGGACACACGCTGCTGGTCTGTGTATGATACCCTGTCTGATGCTGCGCTTGATGGGTGCTGGTGGCCGCCCATGCCTGGGCCAGACAAAGCAGGACAGCCCTGCCTTCAGCTGCCAGCTCCGGCTTGCAGGCACCAGTGCAGCTTGCCGACTGCTTTGAGTGGGTTGGCCTCCCCCTCTGCTATATGCAAGGTCGATCAGATGTATGCGCTCCGTACTGAGGGATCAGAGTTGCTGGGCCCTGCCCTGTTGACGGAACTCATTGCTTGCCAGGCAGCTTTGCACAAGACACTGCTGTAGCTGGTGTTCAGAGGCAGGAGGGGGGCTCACCTGCGTCACACTCGCGTTCCCCATGCACAGCCGCACTCTGCCCCTGCAGGGGTCAGCAGCCACCCCCACGTCAGTGCTGCACTCCCTGTGCACCAGCAGCTCTCTGCTGATGCAGGTGCTGGCGGCCAAGCAGGCAGAGGTGGCCCAGGTGGAGCACCTGATGAGGGATGCACTCCAGGTCAGCGGGCAGAGGGAGGTCTGCTGCCCTGTGGTGGGGGTGGGTGGTGGCGAGTTCCCGCAGAGGTTGCAGGCGTCGAGTGGTTCACAGGGGCATCAGCCCTCCCAGGCCACCGGTGCCGGCTGCAGCAAGGGGGCCTGCAGAGACTGGTGCAGGCTGCGCCGCCCTCCGCATTGAGCACTGTCTGCCCCAGCCTCAAGCTCACAGACAGCAGCTGCAGCTGCAGCACTGCCAGCACAGCCAATATCCAGCAAACAAGCACCGCGTGCTGGGCCAGTTGTGTGCGTCTGTGCTCTAGATGGCCCGCAGCAGCGGGTGCAGCGCGACATCTGACAAGCAGCCAGAGGTTGTTCCCCTGTCTCAGGGGTCCGAGCAGGCAGCTGGCCAGCCCCCACTCAAGGTGCAAAGACTCCAACACCCAGACTTTGTTCCCAGCCATTGCGCAGTCAGCTGGGTGGCCTGCCTGCACTACCCCGCCGATTGCAAACTACGCCTTGTCTGGTGCCAATCCCAAATTTTTTTAAATCCTGTACGGTGCCCACCAGCAGCTCTCATCTCAGCCATTGGAGATGGTGCCACCCGTGACACACAGTGACCCTGTCACTTGCAGGGAGCACGTCACCAGTGACATGTGTGACCTCCACTGTGTGCAGGTGAAGGATGCTGAGATCGAGTCGCTGTTGGAGGAGCGAGAGCGCCTGGATGCCGCCCTGCAGTCCATCAAGGGCCAGATCCAGCTGGCAGCCAGCCCCCCGAGCAGGCCGCAGGAGCCAAGCGCCAGCCGGGCCTCGCTGAACGTCCCCACGCTCAGGCATGTGTGGCTGCTACAGAGCATCAGGCAGGGCCTCAGAGATCCAGGCTTCCCAGCGGCACCCTGAACGTGCACTGGGGAGAGCATCGACGCATGCTGCATTGCAAGACGTAACAGTCATCCTGCATGGCCCACAGCTGCCCCTTCAGCTGCACTGCTGCCTGTCTGGCTCATCTCCCAACTGCCGATGTATGTGCCGAAACTCAAGGCTTGCCCTGCAGGGGCCTGCACCAGGCACTGGAGGATGCACGGGGGTCCCACACCAAAGCACTGGATTGTGCACAGGGGCCTCACGCCACAGGGGGGAGCAGCAGGCCGGCTCCAGCATCCAGCCAGCGCAGCTCAGCCACTCACGTGGAGTCTGCGGCGCCTGAGGCGTCCCTGGCTACCACTTCTGAGCACCAGCGGGAGAACACTCCGTCATCCTGTCCTCAGCAGGTCAGCTGCTGAGTGCCTGGTGTTTGCAAAAAGGGGCAGATGGGTTCAGATCAGGGGTTTGACTTCACGGTGCAAACCTTTTCCTGCAGGTGCTTTTGAGTGACAGGGCCGGCTGCGCGATGTCGCTCCTGATCAGGGTGCTCCCGGTTGGGGTGGGGCCCATCCTGACTGATACCCGAGTCGCTGGCTGTGCACCAGGTGGCAGTCTGTTCCATGCCTGGATGCAGGTGCAGGTGCAGGAGGAGCCAGGGCAACGCGCAGCTGTGGGCGTCGCGCCACCCTGCGGCCTGGCAGCAGCGCTGCAGCCCCGCCCCCCCTCAGGCCTGGCAGCCATGCTCAACTCTGGCAGCTCCAAGGCCACCAGTGCCCTGTACGACCTGCTGGCTGGCGGCGCAGACACCCCCAGGTCTGGCGCCCTCAAGCTCTGTGTCAGCCTGTGCAGAGGTGTCTGCGCTCTGTCTGGCAGTCACAGGGGCGGTCTCTCAGGGCATTGGCTGGTGTCTGTGCCCTTGCAAGATGAGTTGTAGCCAACATAGCCCTGCAGGATGGCTGCCGCTGCTGGGGATGCCCAATGTCTGAGTGTGCTGGCGGCTGATGCGTGGCCAGGCTGCAGGCTCTGCACAGCTCCTGCCCCAGGCAGCTGGCGCCGTGCTGAAGGCCTGCAGGCACAGCATCCGGTGCAGCTGAGGTCGTCCGTGGCCCCGCCCAGCAAGGCCACAGATGGACAGCACACTGTGTCAGGCAATCAACCCTGCTCTCCAAAGCTGTTGCCTCGTCGGGTACGGAGCTCCAGCGGCCCGCTAGTGCAGGTTGCGGGAGCCCAGCTTTAGTGCTGCAGGTCACTCCTGACAATCGCCAATGCCAGGCTGCATGCTCGGCAAGATGGCCGCCTCAGCAGGGGCCGAAGGCACTGTCAGGTTTTGCCCCACATGGGCAGCTGCGGCTGCCTGTGCTGCAGGTCCTCCCTGGCCACGCCGCGGATCCTGACTCCGGCAGGGGCACGGCGCACAGACGTGATGATGTCAGATGAGGTGGTGTGGCGCGCGTCTGTGGACAGCACGGGCGCTGCTGCGGGGAGGGGGCTGCCCAGGGCAGCCGCAGGGCCCTCTCTGGGTGAGTGAACGGGCAGTGCAGCGGCAGGTGGGCGGAAGCTCGCTGTGCCTGTCTGCCCAGGAAGCGGGCTTGACTGAGGCCATCGAAAGAAGAAAGCTGCATCAAAGCATGATGTCCACCTCCACATGCTGGACTGGGCACTGCTCCCCTTGGCAATCAAACATTTCAATCGAAGTCATGTTTCAGTGAACCAGCATGCAGCCAGGCAGGAGTTTCTGCTGCACCTGGGTGATAAGCCTCTGCAAGCGGATTTCTGCCTGCAGATGTGCCCCTGCAGCTGTCAGCCCCAGCTCAGCTGCAAGCCTCTGCTCAGGAGCTGGGGCAGCAGGCGCTGGAGCCAGTTGACAGTGCCTCAAGGTGCGATGCATGACTGGGAGGCGCAGCCGCGCATATGTCTCTATTCTGGCATGTTCTGATTGTGAAAGGCCGCCAGCCCTTGTCAGACATGGTTACGCAGCTGAGCGAATTCTCGTCCATGCCAGAGCTGCAATGAGAGCCTTGGCCAGACTGCAGAGCAGGCCACTGGACGCCGATCACTTTGCTTGTCTCTCAGAAACTCTGCAAGCATTTCTTCGAGAGCTGGACATTGGCAACATAGCTGCAGCAGAGCTGTGCCCCAAAATTTGGCTGCCCGAAGGCAGCTGCTGAGCGTGCTGCTGCAGTCTATGAACATGGGCACAATTGCCTGGCTTTGCAGGAGGAGGCCGCCCAGGGTGCCATGCGATGTGGAGGAAGGCTCAGCCCAGCAGGTGCAAACCAGCAGCTGTGCACAGACAGAGCAGTCGAGTGGTACAAACTCTGTCATAGTTGGCCTGCCGACTGCGGGGTGCAACATGCTGCAACAAGCTGTCCATGCTAACTTCACCGGTCTCAAGAGCATACCTCAATGCTCCTGCAGAGGGCCTTGCACAGCCCAGCTGTGCTGCAACTGGATGAGAGGCAGCCTCAGTCGCAGCCAGCATCAGCTGTGGCGAGCCGCACACAGTCCCCCCGCCAGTGGGAGCCAGAGTGCCACGAGGAGAGGTGGGAACGATGGTCTTTGCAAAATGATCAATGATGAGAGGCATTGGCCACCACTGCTCGCCAGCGCTGGTGATTGCTTGTTGCCTGTACAGCGAAAGGCTTGCGACGTACTCATGCATGGGGCTGGGGGACTCCTCCAAGGAGGCGGCTAGTCTTGAACAGCATCAGCAGGAAGTAGAGCTGCACATTCCGGCTTCAGCTGTCAATTTCTCCAGTCTATGCAGGTCACCTCTCTGCCAGTCCCAGGGGGTCTGGGGCTCAACTGGGTTGATCATTGAAGTCCCTGATGATGAGCAGTCGGCCTCAGACAACATGTTTGGTGAGGAGCAGTGTCCAGCCTGGCGTCTTGGCTGAAACACATTCCAACTGCAGCCTAGCCGGGGCTTGACAGACACCCCAATGCTGCTTGACTGAAAGGAGGACTTCAGGTCATGCTCTGCAGACGAGTTTGCCATGCGGTCTGCAACAAAGTGTGCTGGGAACAGAAGGCACCCTGGAGTCAGCTCCATGCGCAACTCCTTGAAGGAGAATCAGCACCTGCTGTCGGTGGGACTGTCGATCATTTTTGCAGCGTCCTGACCTGCTGCTGAGACATGATACTGGACCCTTGTGACCGCTGCAGCCAACTGAGAGTGTTATGAGCGAGGGCAGAAGGCGCAGCACCTTCCTTGGCAGGCCTCTCAAAGACCAAGGCGACCTGTGGTGACCTGCGAATTTCAACCTGCATAATGCAATTTGCAGCCCAATTGAGATGTGTGTTGCCTGGCCCCACGTTGACAAACTCGCTGAAGTCATGGACGTCCTGTCATGAAGCAGAGTCATTTCATGACGCTACACCATGCCAGTGCTCCACACGTCCTCTTCTCCAAGTAGCAGTACTTCAACGGGCGTCTGAGACTTTGGCACAAGTGCTAAGCAGGCCCTGCACACCTCTGGGGTGCCCATGCTCTTGGGCCCCACTTCCTGTGCGCCACCCGCCACTTCGCAGAGGCAGGCTTCGCAGGAGCCTGAAGGGAGGCGTCAGGGATGGGATGAAAAGAGCGCAAGCCAGCAGCTGGCTAAAGACGCGGCATCTTGCTCACCCTCCAGGCAAAAGTCTGGATCTACTTTGATTGCATTGCACTCCTCAGCAGCGCGCAGGAGATTGCTGCCTGCTGGTACCTGTATACTGGACGTCTCGCCTCCCCCTACAAAGTGCAATATTGTGAGCTGCCCAGTGCCAAGCGATGGCTTCAAATAAGTGCCAAGCGGTGCTGTTGCAGTCCTGCAGCAGGGCAAGCCTCAGTGAATGCATTCCAGGAGGCATCCTGTCCACTGGCAAGCTGGGCTCAACCTGGCCTCCCCCACAAGGCCTGTCTTTGGTCCCAGATCTTCACCAGCTCCGGCAGGAGGGAGAGGCCTCCTCTGGCTATTATCTGCTGAGCAGCTCCGTCTTAAGAAAGTGCTCCGATAGCAGCTGCGGACAGCAGCATCAAAAGGCTGAAGTTTCAACGACCCCATTGTAAGGGCCACCGCCAGCATGGCTGGCCGCCGCTTGACCCGGGCAGGCCCATGCAATGCTGATTGCCGTCTTGGTGACATTGTGGGCATGCAGCATAGCACTGTTCTGGTGGAGATATCATGAAGCCAAGCACAACTTTGTGCCTGCTGAAGCAGAAAGCAAGGCAAGCTGATCCTTCCAACAGTTGCCAATGCCTGTACGCTGCAGTCTGACGTTTTCAGCTTGGCATGACGTGCAGATTGCTAGATTAAAAGCAGCACTTGTCATGAAAGAGCAAGAGCACTTGGCTATTGTGAGCAGGTCTGCTACCTTTTCTGCAGCCTGAGCTTCCATGTCATGACAGTGCATGCAGCAACACAAGAATTTACAGACAGCAGCTGCCGTGCAGACTGAAGTCCCAGCAGAACGCACTGATAGAAAAAGTTCACAGAATTGAGCTTGCACTGCATCAGAACACAGCACGGGCCTGAATGTATGCTGTGCAGCCCTCAGACATGACCCAGGATCTGCCAGCGTCCCGTCTCATAGATGA
The DNA here is from genome assembly GCA_019693375.1 of Asterochloris erici. NCBI lineage: Eukaryota > Viridiplantae > Chlorophyta > Trebouxiophyceae > Trebouxiales > Trebouxiaceae > Asterochloris > Asterochloris erici. The sequence goes on from JAAMXJ010000062.1 coordinate 69,379, forward strand.
TGACCTGGAACAGTTTGATGATGAACTCCTCGGCCTCATTGTCTGCAGCAGATGTTTACAAGCAGTCAGTCAGTGCACCACATAAGCATGCACCACGGGGCAGACCAAGCTCGGGGTATACGCAAGGGCTCACAGCCAGTTTCTGAGCATGGCGCATGGCAGTGCTGTGGTGAGCAGGCCGGGAACATAGTGAGCCACAATGAATGGCAGCAAGCACAGGCGGCTGTTCAAGCACTGCCCTGCACCACGAGCAGCTCAGCTGTTGCGGCATCAGCAATGTGGTGTTGAGAGCTGCACAGCGGAGCGGCACCAGACGAGTGTGGTGACTAGGGGGCTATGTTTTGTCTGATTGCTACAACTCCTCAATCTTTGAGGTCAGCTCACCAAAAATGGGCTCCAGCTCCCCCAGCAGTGCTTCTGGGGAGGTGCGCTTCCCCAGGCACTCGAGCACAAAGTCGCGCAGGCTGCCCTCCTCCTGTCCCATCAGCTTCTCGATCTGGCCGCCCACCCACTTGCCCACCTGCAAGTTGGGCAGGTGCGCGTAACAGGGAGTTGACCGGTGGACTTGCAGGACATGCAGTCCTAGACCTGGCAAGGCGCTTGGCAGCACACCCCCTCTGATGCACTGATGGCAGTGCATCTGGGTGGTCGAGTGATGACTTGATGATTCGGTACCAGGCCCACCTTCTCCCCCAGCTTGGGCTGGGCCTCCGCATAGGCGTCCCACTTGATAGTGGCCGCAAACACAGCTTCCTTGCTGCGCGGCAGCGACTGCTTGAGCTGCGCTATCTGGGCCTGCTGGGCCCTTGCACCCCCGTCGGGCCCCGCAGCCTCCTGGGCAGCCGCTGGCTGCGCAGCTGCTGCTTTCTGCTCCTCGTCTGTGTACTGCAGAGGGATGAGCCGGCGCTTGGGCTCATCCTCATCATCCTCGCCAAAGGCTGCAGCCACTCCACCACTGCGTGGCCTCGGCTCTGCAGGCCCGGGAGGGCCCACGGAGGCGGCCGCATTGTGTGGTGAAGCGGGCGCGCGCGAGGTTGCTGTGGGGGCCTCCCGTGCCTGCAGCAGGGAACCCTAGTCGGCCCAGCAGGCAGCCACAACATGCAGCAAGCAGCTGCGATTGTGTTTCTGCCATGCTGGCTGGCTGCGATTTTACTTTGCAGCCCATCAGCCAGCCAACTGCATGGACTTGGGTTTGGCCAAGCCTAGCGATCAAGGCTCTGAAGTGCTTGTCAGCTCTTATAAAGTCTTGACAGGGAGGCCAGGAGCATGTGTCACTTGCACAGGGCCAGACGGCATCCCATTGATCAACACAAAAGCTGCAGCTCACCTGTGCCAGCATGGCCTGCATAATGGCGTCATCAGGTGCGATCTTGGCACCGCCAGTGTTGGCAGCTGGGGACCGGGAGGGGGGGCGGGATGCCTGCTGGCTGCTCCCTGCCCCAATGGCGTCGCCGTTGAGCTGCGGCTCAGACTTGCTGCGGGCTACATGGCAGGCAAGTCAGTTTTGTTATTGCGCAGGCTGAGCCACTTGCACGGGATCCCTGGGCAACAGAAGAGTGCTGCTCTGTTGCAGCCTGGTGCAACAGACACTGCATCGAGGCGGCCAGCCCGCCTGCCGCAACAGCCGAGTCAGCTTCATTTCAACAATTAAGAGTGCCGGCCACCCCAGCTTTTGCAGCCGGTGTCGCACCCCAAGTCAGCAGCATGCCTGACCATGCCCCCTGGCTACAGCAACCTCCGCCTTCGCCATGAAAGCGCAGGTGCAGCAGGTTCACTAACAGAGGCAATTTTCTGAATTTGATGACAACGGCTACAAGGCCGACCATTTCATCTGCTGCCGCAGCCTCTGCTGCCCTCATACAGTTGCTGTAGCGAGCAGTCCACCAAGCCAGCTTGATGACAACTGAATATGCTGCTGACCAGCCCACCTGCTGCTGCCTCCTGCTGTCCGCAGGTGGCATTGGTCCCGCCGGCAACTCACCAGGCTAGCTTCACTGTGCCCCACTGGGATGCCCACCAGCGCACCTCCTGGGCCTCAACCCGCCACGTTGGAGCAGCCAGCAACCCATCAATGCAGCATGACCACCTCTGACTCCATGCCAGGCACTGTACGTGCTGCAGCGGCCTCTGCCTTGTCCATGCAGGTGGCCCCGGCCAGCTGGCCGTCAGGCTTCACAGCAGACAACTAGCAAACTGAGCAGCCCACCTGTGGCAGCATCCTCTGCCTTCTCCCACCCCTGGCCAATACCCCTGTGCACAGCCTGCAGCCTGCCCCAAGGCCTTGCAAGACAGCCACCTGTTACAGCAGCACCTGCCTCACCCCAGCAATGCTGGTGTAGCCAGCAACATCACCGGTCCAGCTTCCTCGCAGCTCACTTGAATGCCAGCGAGCACCAGCCGGCACCCCTGCAAGGCCCCAGCCATCCACTGTGCAGGCAGCCACCACCCGATGCACAATGCACCAAAATCCCCGGCAGCCCCCCGGCGGCAGCCTCTCCTGCCTCCTCTCCACTCATGCTGCACGGATGCCCCCAAGCACAGCTGGCAGCTTGACCAACCACTGTGGCGCCTGGCAAGACAACCCACCTGCTGCAGCGGCCTCTGCCTTCTCCATGCGACGCTGCTGCTTGCGGCGCAGGTGCTCCAGGCGCTCGGCATCGCCCTTCTCCTCGGCCGCCTCCTCTACCCTCTTGCGCCGCCGTGTCTCTCCGCGCTTGCTGCAGCAGACAAGGACAAGGTCATGTTGAGGGCTGGGAACCTTGTGTCCTCCTTATCAGTGTCAACAGGCTTGCTGCATGGATTGGAGAGATACTTTGAGCTGTTTTGTTTCCCTGTTGCGCCACCGCATCTTGATGAGCCTGCTTCAGCGGAGGACGGCGAGCTCATAGCAAGAGTCTGGGCACGGCTCACATCCCACCCCTTTAAGTGCTGCAGTTTCCAGCATGTTTCCTGCAGCTGATGGACTTGAAGCTGAGGTTCACTTGACAAATCTCTTTCCCCTCTTGCACTGTGGTTGCTGCAACAGTAGCACCATGTTGGGTGAAGGCAAAGGTCAGAGAGCGCCTCTGAGCCAGACTTGGGGCCTTTGTGTGTTGCGCATGCTGCAACAGACCCATTTAAATCAAGCTGAAACAAGAGAGGATGTCGGACTTGACCGGACGCCTGCAGCAAGGGGAACTAAAGCACCAGCAGTTCAACACTGAGCTCACGTAGCAGCAAAGAGCTTGCGCAGCCAGGGCTCCATGCTCTCATCCTCGTCGCCTGTGTCATTATCTGCCCGCACGGCACGAGCCCGATCCTTCTCGCCCTTGCGCAGAGCCTCCTGGGCAGCCTCGACGTCCTTCAGGCGCTGTCTGCACAGCAGGAGGGCGTGGGGGTGCTGTCAGCGGGGGGGCTGGCTGCAGAGGCAGCTGTCCGCCTGCCGGCAGTCAGGCAGGCAGGCTGAGTGAAGGGCAAGGCAGCCTAGGTCTGGCAGTGGCAGATGGCTCTCGCTGGAGGCACAAGCTCGCTGGAGGCACAAGGCGAGGCGCTCTTGGACACTCCTGCAGTGGGTGCTGCAAGGCGGCAGTGTGCGTCTACCAGCTGCACTGCAGGGTGGCAAAGCAGCAGTCTTGAACCCCGCAGCTGCACCATGGGGTGACAAGCAGGAGTGACCATGCAGCAGCGCCCTCTATGAGCTGCACAGCGGGGTGAGCATGAGGGCGGCCGTGACTGGGCCGCCCCAGCAGATAGGGACGGACCTGGATCAGCCTCTTCTCCATGTCCAGCCACTGCTCAGGCCCTGCTGCCTTGGGGCAGTTGCAGGCCCCCAGCCCAAGCACAGCTGGAAGCCTACAGGTGCAGTGCTACGCAGGGTGGCTGCCCCGCCAGTGGTGCGGCTGGGGCAGCCTGCACCAGTGCTGCCAGGCAGGGCAGCTGTGCGGCAGGCAAGGCGTGGTGGCAGCAAGGCGCAGGCTGCAGCTCTCAAGTCACAGCACCCACAACACCGCTCACCGCAGCCCCATGTGCAAGCAACCAGTGATGTGTGCTTGGCAGCCCCTCAGGCCGCCGCTGCCGTCAGGCGTGCCCTGCACAGCCCCAGAGGCACAGCATGGCGAGCAAGCCCCCTGCGACTGGAGCAACTTCAGCAAGGCACACTGTCAACTGCAGGAGCAGACACACCACGCACAGCATCAGACACGAGGCTGGCACTCACAGCTCCAGCCTACAGGACAGAAAGAGTTTTCCGAGGGCCTAGCACCGGCGGCCAGCAGCCAGCAACTCGGCCTGAGCTGGCAGCAAATGCATGTGCAAGGCACTGCTTTGTGGCTTCCTTCTGCACACTGGTGCAAGCCACACAAGACTTCCTTGACAGGGTTGGCCTACCTCTCATGGCGCTCCCACTCCAGCACCTTTTTGTCGTACTCGTGCTGCTCGGCAGCAGCTTTCTTCTCAGCCTCACGCTTGGCCTGCTTGCGGCGCATCTCGTCCTCCAGCTCCTTCTGCCGTGCAGGGTCCCTGCTGGGGTCCCGGCTGCTCCTGGAGCGCCGTCCATCCCTGTCACGCCCCTCCTTCTCTCCCCCGCGGTCTCGGTCCCGCCTGTCTGCCTCTGCCCCAGTTCCAGCAGGGACGGCTGCGGAGCTGCCGCCTTTCTTGGGGGGCGGCGGCAGCAGGCTCTCCGCCAGAAACTCCTGTGCCTGCTGCTGGGCTGAGGGAGCCGCCGCAGGGGGCTGCTGCATGGCGGCACGGGCACTCACGATGGCCATGATGGCGCCCAGCTTGTCGTCATCCTCCTCACCCTCTGGGTCTGCAGGCTTGCCGTTTGCTGTGGCCTGCTGAGCGCTGTCGCGCTGCTTGTGGGCCTGCACAGGAGCGCAGGGTGACTGAAAGGTATCTCTCATCAAGCATGGGCAGGTGCAGTGTCAGAATGCCTGCTGAGAGTCCTCCCTAAAGTGGTGGTCACCCTGCATGGCAGCACAATCCAAACTGTCAACTGTCAACTCACATGGATGTGCATGCACACCCTGGGCGCCCTTGCGCTGCTTACGGGCCAGGGTGTAGGTGCAAGTTGGAAGCTGAGGGGGCCAGCCAAGCGCCAGCTGTGGGTAGCACGGGCAGACCACAGCCAGTGCATTGCTGACACAGCACCTGCAGAGCACTGCTTGTGGGCTTGCGTGGCACCATCAGGCAAGCTGCTGACTGCCAGCTGCTGCCAGATCCTACGCCGTGCGCTGTGCAGCAGGGTGAGCAGGGGAGGGGGCACCTGCTGGGCGCCTGTAGGGTGCTGGTCGGCCTGGGGGCCAGCAGACAGGCACAGCCCAGCTTGCTGCAGACCACCAAGGCATGCAGCTGCATGCAGACTCACTTTGACATGTGCAGAGCGAGCAGCCCAGCGAAGTGCTGTACAGCCCAAGCTTCTGGTGTGGGCAGGCCTGCGCGCCCTTCTGCCACATTTGCTGATGCCAGCAGGGTGGACAGGAGCAGCAACAGGAACGGCAAAATGCGGCCTCCACCTCACTGCCCGAGTCGCACTCGAGCATCTCAACATTGAGCAGGCCAACAGCCGCATGCCTGGCAGCGAGACTTTCGGCTGCCGTGTGCGCGCGCTTGGAAGACACCAGGGCCGCACCTGGTGCTGCTGGATGTACCGCTCAGTGGCCGAGGTGCATTTCAGCAGCAGCTCCTGCCCATCCACTTTAAGGTTGTTCAGCAGCCTCAGTGCACGTGTGACCGCCTCGGGGGACTGGTACTCGCAGAAGCCAAAGCCCTTGGGGCTGCCATCCTCATTCAGCACTGGCTTCCAGGACTTGACGGTACCGCAGGCCTCCAGAAGGCTGCGAATCACATCCTCTGGGATTGTGGGAGCGATCTTGCCCACATAGAGGGTTGTGCTCTTGGCAATGGGACCTGCAGGGGGGCCGCCGCACACTCAGGCTCTGCCGGTGGTGTGAAGTAAGCACAGCATGCAGCAGATGGTCCACTGACAAGTCCTAGCCAGCTCTGGCCTCACCAAGCGGCATGGGAGAGTTGTAGCCAGGCCGAGGCCCTCCCATCATCATGGGCTGGCCCATGCCTGCAAGAGGACGTGTCAAGGTCATTCTCTGCAGCTAGTGCAGTCACTGAGATGCAGCTAGAGGTACCTGGCCCCATCATGCCCATGGCAGGCTGGCCAAAGCCTCCCATCGGAGGCCTGAAGTTCATTGTGATCACTTCTAGTTTATGGATCACACGCAAAGCAACAGTTGTGACTATGTTGAGCGCCTCAAAGGGTCTTTCTTGTATTCGCCTGCCTTGCAACTTTTCTGTATATTTCATTCAGGACCTAAACTTCGAGGGATCTGCTATGTCAAGCAGAGGTGATACTTCAGCTTAAGACCAGCAGAACAACATGCAATGGCCTCAGGCACCAGAGCATGCTCAATACAATGAGAACCTGTCTGGAGACCACCTGATCCCTGGAGGGCAGGTGGTCTTGGAGACTGTATCAGGAGAGGTGACCCCTCTGTCTGCATGGCTCATTGCAGTGCCGAGGCCACGTGTATGTATGTACTATTGCTGGGTGTGCCGCTGCAGGAGGTCTCAGGGGAGCTGTTTGCGCATGACAAGCAGGCCAACATGGTTCTGCTGCGCCAAAAGGGCAGCACACCATTCCACCACCACCTGCAGTTCCTCAGAAAAAGCCAGATTAAGGCAAGCCTTGACTTTGCTTTGACGCATGGTTTTTAGGAAGGGGGAAATTCAAGCCTGCTGCAGGGCGTCATCTCAAGTGAGCCACCAGCACCTCCCCTGGCAAGTGCGCTGCTTCCATATGTGGACCCTCAGCGCAGCCAGGACAGGCTGAGCAGAGCACTGCAGGTACAAACACAGCCTGCATGGTTGATGGTGCGCTGCATTGACCCGGACAGAGGCTTGCTGTTTGTCTCCAGAGTGACCACAGGTGCGACAGCTGTTGGCGCAGTGCAGTGCGGAACGTATGCAGCCGGCCAGCTTGTTTTGCTGAGGGGCGGCCTGCAATCGACATGGGCAGCAGTTGAACCCTGAGCTGTGTTGCTGCAGGCTGCACAAATCGAGGCAGACAAGATTGGGCTGGGCGTGACTCCTCAGGCCCAGTTCATCTTTGACACTTTGGTCAAGACAATGCCCTGCAAATGGCAGGGGCCCAACATTGTTGTGCTGGGAGAGGTGGGCTGCTCCCTGCATTGCTCGCTGCTGCAGGCTGTGATGAGGCACATGCAGAGCGTGCACCTGCATGCTGTCACATCTGGTGCGTGCTGGCTACTTTAGGTCTCACTGCATCCCAGCAGAATGCCAGCTCCCTTTCTGCCTGGGAATTGCGCATTCTGGCAAGTCCTGGCAACCATGCTGCAGGTCACCATCTCGGCGCCTTACCAGCCGCAGGACTGCCACACAAAGCACCCTGACGACACTACCACCTTGGACCGAGTTGTCAAGGTGCTGCAGCATGCGCGCCAGACGCTGTAGTTTGCTTGAGCGCCGCCAGCCTGCTGCACCTGTCTTGCACCCGACCGTGTGCCACAAATTGCGGCTTTCATGAAATTTTATACGAGTGTCTGCTCAAGCGCCACCAGGGTTATTGCCTATGCTGCACCTGTGCTGTATCTCGACCGCATGCGGCAACAGCCTTCACCACACTGGGTGCTGCATACTGCTTGAGCCGCACCCCGCAAGGGCCACCTGTGTGCAACTGCCCTGCACCCCCACTGCAAGCGGCAGTGGCCCTCACAATGGTGGTTTGCAGCTGCTCACATTGGAGTACCATGCTTCTGTCCAAGACTTTCAGATTCATCACCATTGAAATGTGTTAGTCAGAATCATTATCTGAGTCCTCAGAGTCATCCTCAGAGTTTGCAGTGTCATCTTCAGAACCCTCTTCAGGCACACTGTAACCGATGCCAGAGTTACCAAATGCAGCATTTGCTGAGGCCTGCTGCTCTGAGAGGCCCTGAGCAACGTCATCAGGAATTGGCACCCCAGCAGCTTTCAGCTCAGCTAGCTCATCCTCAGTCAGGCCTGGCTGTGGGAGGTCCGGCTGGAACTGCCATGCCCCAATGTCAGCAATGTCCTCGGCCTGGCCAAACATCTTGACGACTTGCTCGAAGCCAGCCTGCAGGCAGAGGCATGTCTGAAACAGAAAGCTATCTAGCACCCTGTCCAGCTCTCAGGGCCTGTATGTCCGGCCGCCTCTCCACGGAGCCCATCTGCAGGATCTGTGTGAGCACAGCAGCTGACTCAGGCAACCTGTGTCATGCAGGCCTCAAGAAGAGGTGACCGGAGCAAGGTGGCCTCCAATCTTGCCAAACGTTCTGGACTCCGGCTGGGATGTGTTGATGCCTCAGCTGGGGGACATGCAAGCAGAAGCTGCAACAGGGCCACCATTGGCCTGCTCACCCTGCCGAACTCCTGGACATCAGCCGGACTGGGCTGATGCCTCAGCTTGAGCGCATAGAAGCAGATGCTGAAGGCCATGTCGGCTTTGAGGTCATGCTGTACGTCCTCCAGTTGGTCTGCAGCTGGGGGCATGGGCTTGCTCTCCCATGGTCGCTGCGAGCGGCGGGGCTCTGTTTCAAAATCTTCCTCGGTCACAGGGGACTCCTCAATTTCATCGTCGCTGCCCTCCCGCGCTGCCTGCGGGCAGAATCAGTCTGAGTGCCAGGTGAGAGACTGAGCGGATATGTTCCTGAGTCACATGGGACTACGCGTCATCATAGCCACTGCCCTGCCAAGCCGTCTGCAGGCAGAGACGCTTTGTTATCAGCTAAGTGCTGCACTGAGAGTCGTCCATGGACCAGGAGCTCAATATCTTGACCAATATGATGCTGCCTAGCCAGCTGCAGGCTGAGCAACAGGGCACCAGCAGGCGAGGTGTTGCACTTCATGACTGCACAGCGAGCAGACCCACAACCAATGAAGCAGCATCCGTAGGCCAAGGTGCTGCTCACAGCTGCATGCAGCATTCTCCAGACGCAACACAGCAGTCTCCCTCAGGATGTGACCTGGCCACTGCAAGGGCCAGCCCTACACAAAGCCCAGCTCACTGGAGCATCCTCTGGGTCCTCTACGACCCCCAGGGTACTGCCTCCAACATCGTCCTCATCCTCGCTGCCCTTCTTGGGCCGCACCTCCTCATCCTCATCAACTTCCACAGCATCCTCCTCGTCATTGGCGTCATCATCTGTACACCAGAGCACTTGAACTGCATGTATCTGGAGAGCCTGTCGCCGGCATTTGCAAAGAGGAAACGCAGCAACTGCGGCTCTTCAGGATTTCTGCCATGCTAGAGAAGGGACCTCCTCCTTCAGGCCCAGCGAGCCACCTGCTAGATACTGCTTGACTTCACAGATCGCTGTCCCAGGCAATGAAGCTCCCTCAGAATTCAGCAGATCCTTCGCCTCATCTCACCTGAGCCGCTCAGCTCAAGCTCAAGCTCATCATCGTCAACATCATCCTTCACGGCCAGCACGCGCTCCTCCACAGGCGCTCCCCCCAGCCACTGCTGCTCCACGATTGTTGTGCGCCTGGCGACCTTCCCCGACTTGTCCTTCCTCTCAGTCTGCAGGAAATCAGCACAGCAGCCTCAGGGGAATGAAGGCAATCCCACAGCAGCCATTTGCATGAGCAGGTCTTTGGTGGGGCGCTGTGCAGGCATGGCTCATGTGTGTGGCTGCAGGCCTTAGCCATGCACAGCCTGACAAGTCACAGGGGTCGTACTCCCAGCATGCTGTTGTTTGCATGCGCATGACCCCACATATAGGTCTGCCAGGGGCCCAGGCAGCAAGCGTCCATGCCGGCTGAACGCAGGCAAGGCAGTCACCAGTAACGGAACAGCTTGATCAGCAATGCAAGCAGCTTGATGGGTCAAGCCACTGATTCTGCGCCAGCTGTTACCCTCTTCTGCTGCTTGCTGCTGCCAACTTCCAGCTCTTTGGTTATCTGAGTGGCTGCCCGCTTCTGTCCAAGAACCTCCCGCCGGCGCAGCTGCTCGTTGATGTCGACTGGGTCTGCAGCACGGGCAGCCTGCAGGCAAGCCGCGGAGGCTGGGGGGCACTGGGAATGGGCAGCGGCTGCTTGGCAGGCAGTGAGTGGGCATGCAGCAAGAAGTCAGGCTACACCAGCAGGCAGCGACACATACAGATGGCAGCAGATGTGCAGCCTGGCTTGTGCAAGGGACGCTGAACATTAGTACCCATGGACAGGGCAGCAGCTGTGCAGCCAGGCGTCAAGCAAGGGATGCAGACTACCCAGGCGGGCAAATGGCACCACACACAGCAACGGCGCAGTTGTCACGTTTATTGAGGTGGTTCCTGGTGTCCTCTGTGGGCAAAGTGCCTGCCTTGATTGCAGCGCTCAGCCCAGTAGTGCTCAAGCGTGACCCATGCAGCTCTGTTCAAGCAGCATAAGCAGGCACCTGCACGCGCTTCTTGAGGTCGTTCCTGGCGCCTTCCGTGGAGAGGTTGCGCGCCCTTAGCTCAGCCCTGTACTGCTCCGGCGTCATCTTGCTGATGGGGACAATGGTGCCAGCCTTGTCAGGGTCAGCATGCTCTGCGTAGACCACATGGCGCTGCCGCCCGATCGTGACTGGATCGCCGCCAAGGGCTTGGGGGAGGTCGTCCAGTGGGACCAGCACCAGGAACCTGTCCTGGGCGGCGTCCAGCTCTGCATGCGCACAGGGAGCAGGCTGGCTGGCAGGAGCAGGCAGCGGATGGGACAAGCATCAGGTTGGGACTGGGGCAGCGTCCAGCTCTGAATGCACAGAGCAGCAGTGTGGCAGGCACTACTGGGCAGCGATTTCGGTCAGCAAAGGACGGCAGCCTGCGCACTGCCCTGCTCCCCGTGAAGCTGCAGGTTACTGGAACTGACCTAGAAGATGCCACACGTCAAGGCCAGCAGCCACGCGGTGCCTTGAACAGTGTGAGCTGTGCAGGGGTACAGACGTCTCAGTGGCAACCCCACCATCTGGGTGCATGCCGCCCATGCCAAGAACCCTGGAGCTGGGGCGCCTGTCGTTATGCAATCGCAGCAGCACGGCTGCATGAGGGCTCTGCCGGCATGCTGGACAGCCTTGAGAGGATGTCCACCCAACCCTGAAGGCTGGCAGCGCAGCGTCCACTGCAGCCCTACAGGGGCCTCCCAGAGCCAAGCAGCAGCAGCTGTATGCGACCGAGAATGCCGCCTGCATAGGTGTGGCAGCGCCATGCGCCTGTTCCACCGAGCACCGCAGCAACTGCACCCGCTGGCTTGGGTCCTACCTCCTGGCGCTAGCCTGCCAGAGGGCCCCCAGTGAAGCCGTCTGCAGCCCAGCTGCTGGCTGACCGGTCACTGGCTGGTCTAGTCCTTCTGAAGAACCTTGACGCAGACGCCTCATCCAATCAGCCCACCCACAGCCTGCCTCGCTATACCGGCGTTCCAGAACAGAATTTGTCTGCTGACACCTTTGGCTGGCCCTCTTCAGGCCTCTTCATGCAGCACATGTCAGCAGGGCCGCGACAAGCCCTGCACTCTGGCAACCTGCAACCCCACGGCCGCTGCAAACAGCCTACCTGCCACCTGGGCCCCCGCCTCTTCAGCCTGGCCCTCTCGGGGAGATGCCCCATCAGGTGACTCCTCGTCATCTGACTCCAGCCACTCCTCCGGCACCATATCTTCCTCAGCCAGAGCCCCCTCGTTCTGCAGCCAGCCAGGTAGTTGTTCAATGGAGGCATCACTGCTGGCAGGCTGCAATCAACTCTATGACCTCCGTCACTCCTCTGGCACCTCTGCCAGCGCCTCTATTGAGTCCCACAGCCAAGCAGCTGTTTGTTTGATGCTACAACTTGCTGTTGGGGGCTCGCTTGGGCAGGATAGGACCTGGCAGTGCCTGGCCTCTCAGCAATGCACGTCCAGCCAGATGTCTATGGCCCATGAGCAGCAACTTCCAAACAAGGAAGTGACGGTCTGATGCCAACCAACTTCATGCTGGCCGCAGAGGTCACGGCATCAGGCGGCAGGCAAAGTGCACCTGTAGCCAGATGCTGATAAAGGTGCGCCCCTCCTCATCTGTCAGGTAGGCCTGCTTGGGGACATGGCGGTTGGCCAGCCACATGGCGTTCAGGACGGCGTTTATGTCCTCAGCCTCCCCTTCCAGGGCCAGGTTGACCAGGATGTCACCCAGCACTTCTGGGGGCAAGTGCTTGATGGCCACCCAGCCCTGGGAGGCTGCACGGGCACGATCGAACAGGGCCATTGCATCCTGCAGGGGGCCACCCTCAGCATTCTCAGGCACGCTGTACTGCCCTTTAAAGTGAGCAGTACATGCAGGGACGACGCCTGGCCGCTTCCAGCCAGCCCAGAGGCACCCCACAGGCAGCAAAGGAGAGATTGGGCCCCTGTGCAGCTTTTGGTAAAAGTGGGCTGTTGAGCTCTGCAGACATCTTAGCCTCACAGGCCTGGTCAAGTCTCAGCCAGCTGGCTGCAGCAGCTGCCAGGCAATCGTGTGTCCCCCTCAGCAGGGGCTTGGCGGCCTGCTGGTGCTGGTGCAAGGGCAGCAGCAAGCACAGCACGCCAGCCTGGGCAGTGCTGCAGGGGTCTCCAGGACTCACCGCCAGGTCCCCTTCCAGCATGTGGGCAGTCATCATGTAGCCCAGCCACCGGCCCTGCGGGACCAGGCCCCGTGAGGCCATCATCTGGTTTGCCAGGTTCATCTTCATGTACATCGACTCATTGTTGACAGTCAGCAGGGCCTGCAGCGCGGAGATGTGGGAAGTCAGCTGGGTCTCCGGCAGGCATGTGCAGCATGTCTGCCTCAGGTATGCTGTTGGAATCAGTGGGCGCAAGTTCGCCTTCTGCAGATGTTGTGAGCAGACCATCCTGCTGGCTGAACAGCAGATGGGGTGACAGTCAGCATGTGGCCTATTAGGCCTGCAGAAGCTCGGGTTTCTTGGGAGACTGTAGGGCTGTGCTCAGGCAGCTGTGTGTATTGAATACACTGCAGCCTTTTGCTGTGTAAAGGGAGTCTAAATGGACCGCAGCTGAGCCACACACCCTGGCAGCCAGCAGCTTGCCTTGCCTCCCAGAAAGATCCAGCCCTGGTGGGGGCAGCCCGCAAGGCCTGTGGCAGCACCTTTATTTGTAACAACCTCCACCGTTGCCCCCAACCCTCGCCTGTCACGCACAAGCCTCAGCGTGCAGGTGCTGAGGGTCAGCTCTCTCGCCTTGGCAGTCAGCAGCTCACCTCGGCCCAGGCGTGGAATGCATCCAGCCCTGGCGGCGGCAGCCCATCCACCTCTGCCTCCATGTCTTTGATCCAGCCCTCCAGCGCATCCAGGGGCTGGGCGCCGCGCAGGACGATCGGCGCCTCTGCAGGGTCTACCTCTTCAAGGTCGACCATGTCGCGCAACGTGTCCAGGATGCACTGGACGTGCACCAGGTGGATGGGCACGCCATCATGCTGCAGAACATCAGAACCCGAGTTCGAGAGCATCCAGCACGACCTGCGCGGCTGCAGCAGGACGTACGGGACGTGCAGGCGGAGCTGATCAGGAAAGGTAGAAGCCAACAACTCTATGTGTGCCTGTCAGTCTCAAGTTGTGCGCAACAGGAGCTGGTGCGATGTGAGCAGCAGCGCTGATGACTTGGCACTGATAGCTGCAACGTGGTTCACATGCCTGAATGTGATGGCAGCGTCAGCTTACTGCAGAACAAACTTCTGTGGCAGGGGCATCTTCAGTGCAGCAGCAGTGCCATCCTCTTGCCCACAGAAGCGCAGTGGCAGGGCACAGTCTGCGGACAAGCAAGTTCAGCCGCCAAGCGCTGGCCGACGGCAGGCCTGCTTACTGGCACCGATCCCACTGCACCTGCATCATGCGATACAGCTCCCCCTGCTCGCGGAGTGCCTCCACGTGGGTGAGGGCCCTGAAGCCGCTGTCGCTGTCGCTGGGCATGATGCTCTCCCGCAGGTCTTCCCAGAATTGGCTGCCCTGAGCAAAGGCTGCCTCATCTGCATATTCCTCCTCGGTGTCACCGTCAAAGTCATCCTCCCCAGTGCCAGTTTCCCATTCATAGCCAGGGGGTGGGGCGTCCAGCAGGTCCTGCACATGAGACAGTAGGGTGTCAAGTTCTTGCAGGGCCCAGGGCACTGGCTCAAGCAGAAGCTGCTGCCAGGCAAGGATGCCTCTCTGGGCAGCAAGTCTTGCATGTGATGTGCGCCCACCACAGTGAAAGTCGAAGACAGCCAGATGCCAAGTGACACATGGCTCCAAGCACGAGAACGCGGGCTGCAACCCCAGACCTATAGGTGGTCATTTGAAGCAGAAGCTGGTACGTAAAGCTGTGCTGCATGGCAGACTGCCAGCAACATCGCTTTCTCATGAAAGTGTGGCCCCAGCAGGCGGGTGGCAGCGTCTTCAGGGGTCAGCCTGTACTGCCGTGCTACACGACTTGACATGCTGAAGAAGGCAGGCAATGCGCTGCACCACATGAGTTTGCCGAGGCAGGCAGGGGCGACGGGTACCAGCTTGTCACTGACGTTGCTGCAGCACATGAGCGCCTGCCCAAGGCAGGCAGCTGCCCACCTCAGATGTCAGCCTGTGCTGCTTTGCTGTACGTGGTGACCCGATGGGCAGGTGGGCAGACGGGCAGTGCAGACAGCCAGCTTACCAAACCTCTGCAGCACACATGTGCCCGCAAAAGGGACTGACAGGAGCCAGCCCTACCTCAGGGCTCAACTTCTCCTCGGGTGCCTCGTCCAGCACAACGGAACCAGGCGCAGCCCCCAGGAAGTGCAGGAAGTCCCAGTACAGCTCAGGGGAGGGCGCCCAATCCTCCTCACGGCTCAGCAACCAGTACCGGGCCTGGTCGTAGCGGTGGGCACGCAGCAGCTCCTTGGTCAGCGTCACCTGACAGGGACAGCAACACAATGACATGGGAATCGAGAGGCAGGAGGCGGCACATATCAGGGCACATTACATGGCGGCAACAGTCAGTGTAGTGCGGACGAGAGGCAAGCAGCTGTATCTCAAACACAGGCAGGCAGCAGTATGAGCCAGGACCTCGCTGCAGAGCCATTTTAGGGAGCCATCTGACTTGTCAGACAGCAGCTGTGCAGAATGCAGCCATAATGCTCTCAACTTCAGGGGACTCATCTCGCTGGGAGCAATCCCCTAGAAACTGCTGAACCAGGCCTGTCAGCAGTGGCAGTGCATCTGATGTGGCTGCACAGAATGCATGACAGCATGCAAGCGGCAAGATGCTTTGGCTAGGACATGCAAAAGGCATGCTGCATTGGGTTGGGATGCAGGTGGAGTGCTCACCCAGGCCTCTCGGCAGTCCCAGCGCAGCTCGGTCTGCATCATTGACTCCAGGACCTGCTCGGCTGCCTCAAAGTCAGGTTCTTCCTGGTGGATGAATCCCCAGATGAGCAGACTGAAGCTCTCCTGCATCAGTGGGATGCCTGCAGCGCAGCAGGCCCCGAATGGTGAAAGAAGAGTTCCGTGGGAAGGAGTTGCAGGGTGCCTGGGCAGCTGCAGCACAGGCTATGAGGCCACAGATGCACGCAGGATGCGAGGATGAGCAGCCCAAAGCTCTCCACGTCAAAGTGTCACTGCTGCTCCAGCCATGCACAGGGCCTGCCTAGGCAGTGCCATGAGACAGCCGGGTACATGGTTCAGCATCATCCCTGCCTGCATTTCAGGCACCAAGTCGGTCATCTGAGTGGTCTCAGGTGCCCCAAGCCAGATTGAGAGCGAGCCAGTACTGGCTGGCGCTTCCCTTCTGAGGCCACTGCTGCCAGCAAAGGAGCACGCAGTGCAGACTCTCAGCTCAACAGTGCGTCATCTTGTCTGCCGCCTCCAGCGCCCGCCCTTCGCAGGCTGCGAGGTCCTGCTCAGGCAGCAACCCAGTTCGCAATGGACGCCGGCTAGATTTGAAGCTGCTGCTGATTGGCAGTTGCCCTGCTAAACAACTATGTACCAGTGATGTGGCACCCCACCTCTGTCGTTCTGCATCTTGCCCGCCACGTCCAGCGCCCCCGTCACGTTGCCCCCCCGGACGTACGCGGTCATCAGCATGTGCACTGCGCGGGGACCCAGGGGCATTGGGGGAATTTGGTAGTCCTTCAAGTTCACCTCCTGGTTGTCCATCTCCTCAATGACTTTCTCAGCCAACTGTATGTCGCCTGCTTTGGCTGCGACCAGCAGGCGCCTGCACACTAGACAAAGAATCTGACAGTTGTGCTTTCACTCCCATTGAGGTCGCCTGCCTTGCTGCCACCACTAGGCGCCCGGCACAAGCACCTTAGCCTCTCAGTGGCAATTGATGATGCATGTTGTTTGCTTCGGCTCCAAACAGCTCCCTTTGGCACCTTGACAAGTCCAGCTTCACGTCATCTGGCGGGCACCACCTGACCTTAGCAAACTGCATGCAGCAAGGGGGTCACCAGCAGGCACACAAGCGGGCAGGGGTTGGCTGAAGCCGTGGCGGCTGACCTATGGAAGGGGATGCGCCTGTTTTCTTCCTCGTCCACCTCGATCAACTCGGCATCGCTGTACTTGTCCAGCAGCCTGTCCACCTCCTCCTTCCCCACCTCCAAGCCCACATAGTCCTGCCCCTCCCATATGTCGTCCAGGTCACGCCCCTCTGCATGCTCTGAATCCTCTGCTTGGGGCTCGTCCTCGTCCAGTGCATCCTCCGACTGCTGCTGCTGGAGCCGGTCCTGCTCCGCCCGGGCTGCTGCTTCATTGCCTGCAGATGGATTGACAACAGCTCTGTTGGGGGACAGCAGTGCCAGCTCGACTGAGTGCCAGGCCGAGTGCAGCACACATGACGGGCACCATCGGCCAAGGGGATCAGGCAGCAGCAGCAGCTTGCCTTGCTGCCCGCCCAGCGCCCAACCCAGGCCCTCATACAGGCCAGACCGCTCCGGGTTTTGTTTGGCCTGGCAATGCAGCTGTTGCCGCAATCTGCCTTGTTTGCTTCTGCACATGCGGCACTGAGCGGTGGTTGCAGATCTGGGCTGCCTGCCATGCTTCTTCTGCCGACTTAGAGGCAGTTGTGATACAAGGTGCCGGCAGGGCCTGCCGGTCAGAGGTTGCATTAACAGACTCAAGAGATTTGCGAATATAATGCAGAGCTGCTCAGGCCTTATGTCTGCCACAACCCTCTGGCACAGCCAGTCAACCACTGATTTAGGTCACGAAATGCAGCAACATGCAGATGCCCTCATCCATCCTCGTCGTGTCCCCGGCATGCAGTCTCCTGGCATTTGCAGGCACATCTCCCTGTCAGGAGTTGCAACAGCTGGTGGCACTGCTGGGCAGCCTCCTGCCTGCCCTGCAGCAGGGCTGCCTCGAGCTGGATGGCAAGGCAGTCATGTGGACCAGCACAACCAGGTTTACAGTGGCATGCATGGTGGATGCTGCGCAGGCTGCTGGTCAGCAGCAGTGGCAGCAGCTCCTCCTGGCGCATGCAGCAGCGCTGCTGTGCCAGCAGACGCGCAGGCCCCTGGAGCGGCTCCTGCGCGAGGAGCAGGCAGCGACAGACCTGCTGCTTTCAACATACACCTCCCAGAGCGCGCCTGCAGCCTCCTCGCGCCACACCTTCGCGCTTCCAGAAGGGTGCAGAAGGCAGCTGCAGAGCCTGCTGGAGCTGCCACGGCTGCTGGGCCATGTGGCTGACCTTGTTCACAACTGCCTGCCTCCTCAAGGCAGGCTACAGCTGCACCTCATCTGGCAGGCAGGTGGGCAGCACATGCACCACAGCCTGCTGGACACTCAAGGCGCTCGCTACCAGCCCAGTAGTCCCTGCTGGGACCTGTTGCAGGCCTGGCCTAACCAGCCCCTAGGCAGCACTGCAGCAGGCAATGGGATCGTGCAAGTCTGCAGCCAGCTAGAGGCTGCCCGGGATGCCAGGAGGCTGACACGCCACCAGCCTGGTGCGCAGCAAGCTGGCAAAGACGCCGTCCAGATGCAAGCTGGGCACAGCGCCATCCTCCAGCTAGCATGTGATCAGGCCAGCCACTTGCAGATGGACTTCCACATTGCAGTGCAGCAGGTCAGCTTGCAGACCAGCAGCCCGTGCCTCGTGGCAACCCTCTGCGAGTACCCAGCAGCGCGCGCCTTGCTGCCGTGGGTGCCCCCACTCGCCAGCCAGGCGCAGGGTCAGCCACTGTCCTGGGCCAGCTGCAGCCTCCAGCGCGTGGACCTGGGCGGGACAGGCGTGCCCAGGGGGCTTATCAGGGCGCTGCGGCGGGCAGCGCACTGCCTGCGGCACCTCACAGTGGAGGCAGCAACCTGAGATCCCCAGCCAGGTGCAGAACTGGCCTGAGAAGCGGTCATGCAGCCTGAATCTGCTGGCTGGATCACTGTGCTCTTTGGTGTCTTACATGCAGCAAGCTCACAATAGTCCTATGCCCCTGCAGGCTGGCAACATCACACTGTCTGTTGGGCAGACGCACCCGGAGGGCTAGTCAGGGCAGTGCGGCAGGCATTGGAACGCCTGCGGCATGTCACGCTGGATGCAGCAGACCAGGATAGGCAGCCAGGTGCAAAGCGGGGGCTCCAAATGCAACCACAGGAGCATCACAGGAGCATCTGCTGACTGGCTTTTGGAGTGCTTTGTGTTTTGCATCAATCAAAGGTGTGGTCTCAACCACCTTGACCTGTGCAATGTGGTGATGTGATGCTGGCTCTTTCCAGGGCAGCGCGGAACAGGAGCAGCTTCGCTGTGATGGGTGAGGGGTAAGCTGCTTCAAGCCTGCTTCCGCCCCTGCACTCCTGTCTCACTCTGAATTGCTCCATGTCTGATTGATCTTTGTTGGTGAAGGCTTCAGTCAGATTCGTATTTTTGACGTAAGCGTCATGGGTGCAGGCTCTGAAATAAGGCGTGCAGCTGCTCTGGCCATGGCTGCTGGACCTGCACTGCCATGCCACAGGCAAATAGCCTCTCAGCCGTCAATCTGCAAGCGTGTGTGGCTGCGCCACCTGATGCTGCCAGGGACATCTAGCCGCTCTGCAGTCCTTGCCTGTCCACTTTCAGCAGCCACTTGATCACATATGAATTCATTCAGCCACTGACAAGGCACTGGCAATTCACTGGGATCACTGCCAGCAGTATTCACTGCCACCATGAGAGTGTGATAGCATGCGATTGAGCACTGACTTCAGACTTCAGAATCCTGTGTTATTGGTGTCCATGCTGAGCTCTGAGTACAACAGGTTGTTTGCATTGGCCCTTCTTGACGACAACCACGGGATGCGGTCCAATAACATGGTCACTGCGCCAGTCTGCCATGCAAAAAGGCCTGCAACTCCCATGAAGGCTCCCGTCGCCAGCAACAGTAGCACATAAAGAAAATGAAGCCCTGCAGATGACTTGTGGCTGCCGGCCTCGGAGCTCCCAACACACTGGCCGCCCACAAAGATTCCCTCTGACCTTGTGCTTTTGGCACCCTGCATGGCAGGTACAGCTTCAAGCGAGAAGGCGCAGGCAGCAACACACTCTCCGACAAGCCAGGCACAGTGGTGGCCTGCTGTGCAGGGCTGCTGAGAGGAGCCGCACACATTGACTGCACACCTTCAGCACCTCCCCGCTGCTGCAGGCATCTCCACCGCCTCCAAAATCCTCAGTGGTGAAGGCCACACACTCGTCGGCAAACTTGCAGCTGGCCGGGTCATCACCACACACGCACTGCTGCCAGCAGCCCGTCCTGCAGGCAGCAGCAGACCCTCAGCCCTGCTGGGGCCTGCTTCAGCGCCAGCCTGCTTGCCAGCCCGCACAGTGGGCAGGACCCTGGATGCAGGAGCGTGAACAGCTTGCGCCATCGGGTGCCCTGAGCGCTGCCTTGAGACAGGGCAGGTGTCTTCGCACCTGCACCAGGGACAGCCTGATCGTGCATGCAGGCGCTGGCACCCTGCGTCAGGGGCAGCAGCAGCCTGATGACAGGCTCGCTGGTGAGCGTGTTGCCACGGCCCCTGGACGCAGGGCAGCCCCTGCCCCGCCACCCCTCACGACACAGGGGTCCTGGCCAGTCTGGGTGTGCATGCACGCAGCCGGCTCACTGGTGGGTGGGTCGCCGCGCGCCCTGGACGCAGGTGGCAGCCGGGTTGGCGGAGCAGTCCCCGCCCTGCCACCCCTCGTGGCAGAGGCACTCGCCGTCCTCGCTGCAGGCGCCGTGCCCGCTGCAGTCGTTTAGGCAGAAGGCCTGCTTAGACAGCGTCAGGTTGTAGGCGATCTTGTACAGCCGCATGGGGTTGAACACCGCTGCCCGCCAGTCGGCCTGCATGCAGAGGGGAGCCGGGTGACAACTGCTCTGGTGCTGGTGCAGCTGTGCTGTGCCCGGCAGTGTCACACAGGCTGAGGCAGATGGCTCCAGTGCACCACAAGGCAGCACTGCACAGCATGGGGCGTGGGCCAATTGTTCCTCTGACAGGGCAGTGCCATACACAGTTGATCACGTGCATAAGGTGTCGTGCATGCTCGTAACTGTTGCCATGTGGCAGCCAGCAAGCAGGCAGCTGCTCACATGCTGGAGCTGAGATGGGCACACAGTGATTTGGAAGACTTCATTCTGCCGCTCCAACGCTTGCTTGAAGGTGAAGTTGGTGTTTGTAGGGTGGTCCCCATTCTGCATGCTCTGCACAACATGGGTCCACAAGAGTGTTGAGCCATGTCAAGCACACAGCCACCCCAGCTCAGAGCAAGGCTCTGCAAATCTTGAAGTCACACCTGATCGGCAATGTGCAACAGACACAGACAAGCACTGGGTGGCTTCCCCCCAGAGATGACCCAGCCCTGCCTGCCCGGCTGACCTTGATGAGCAACAGCTCTGGGCGGGCAGCCACCCACTCAGAGTAGCCCTCAGAGCTAGAGAATGAGGCTGCCAGCACAAGCTCCACGCTGTTTCTGATCTGGGCCTCTGTGATAACGGGCAGGTGGAAGTACTCATACCTGCAGAGCAGCATGGCAGTGTGCTGAAAGACTACTCACAACCCTTCCCTGTGGGAAGAATGCAAACAAAGGGTGCATGGCAGCATGAAGACAGCATCAGGCCTACCCTGCCACAGCTCTGCGTGCACAGCGCGAGGGCTTGCATCCAGGCAGCATGAGAGGACGCAGAACGGCAGATGCTGCCTTGTGAGGAGCAGTCATGCCTGTATCTAGGCAGTGGCCAAGTAGTGGAGGGTCTGGCCCCTCATACGGCAGGTAAGCAGGCTGAGACAATGAGGCACGGGCATGGGGGCACCGGCTGGCTACTGCACAGGGCGGCACCACAGACCATGAATCACGCAGTGAAAGGCGCCTCAGCACAAGTGACAGCAGGCATGATCTGCTGGACTGTCAGGTGTGGCCGGGGGAGGGCAGCATGTCAGAAACAGGCACCGGCAGAGTCCTCACCTGCTACACAAAGGTCTCCTCTGGAACCACTGGGCCACCAACACAGCGAAAGCAGAAGAGGGCAGGATGCAGACGAGCCACTCCTGATCACAGGCATCAGAGGCGGCACGGCAGGTCAGCGGGGTGCACTGCAGGAATGCAGCTGTCTCAGAGGCTGCTCACTCGAATGCGGTCTCCTCCCGGACGACCGGACGCCCGTACTGCAGGCCAGCGGACTCGCTGGAGCAGTCTTCTCCCAGAAAGTGCTGCACCGCAGACAGCACTCAGTTGAGGGCCACGCCAGCTCCTGTGTCATGCTGCAGATTGTGATGGGCCCCCACATACAGAAAGCTGCCTTGCCTAGGGGCACGGGGGGCTAACCAAGCCCTTGGCAGACACCACCAACAAGTGGTTTCGCCTCATCATACAGGCAGGTACCCGTGGTTTTGAGTCTGCAGTGCCCATGACCTGAGCAGCTAAAGCAAGCTCCTTGTCTCCAGGTCAGCGAGGGGACCACCAAGCACAAAAAGCCCCAGGCACTGGTCCACACCTCATCACACTGGCAGGTGTGCGTGCCATTGGCATTGTGTATGCAGCGCCCACGGCCTGAGCAGTTGAGTGGGCAGTCAAACTTGTTGATGGACAGGGTGAACTTGCACTCCATGGCATCGTCACCATTGATGCCAGCGTACCAGGTCCCTGCAACAGGCACAGCGGCCACAGTTGGGGCTCAGTGGGTCACCAGACACGCATACGGTGACAGCCAAAGAGCTTGGCCTGCGTGGACCGCCACAGCAGGCAGGGCCTGGGGCAGATCAGAAGGACATGGCTTTGCCAGCACACCAGTCACAGGCAGGGCAAGAGACAGCGCGGCACTTATAGATCACCCCCAGGGGATGTTGTGCAGAGCAAGAAGCGGACAGTTTGGCCCTGCAACAGAGCCACAGCCAGCAAGGGGACACCTGCAGTGCAGCAGTCACAGCCCCTGCACAAGGCCAAACCTAGGCTCACCGGTCTGCCAGCTGTCAGAGGTGCGGTCAAACTTGACTTCCAGGTCTCTGTCGTCAGCCATATAGTCCCAGCTGGGCCTGCATGCATCCAGCCGCATTTGTGGTGAGGTGTTGTGCTGGGCCAGATCAGTCACCTGCGTGCAGCAATAAAAGTGCGCATCCAGCACTTCCAGCACAGCCTGTGCCTCAGCATGATCTGGCAGGCAGGAGGGCATTTCACCCATCAAGCACATGCCACCATCAAGCATGCGCAAGCAGGGGAGCAGGTTGGCCTCCTGAGGCATCCAATGCTTAGCTTGTAGCAGCAGCAGCAGCAGGAGCAAGCAGAGGCAGGCCCTTGCAGCAGGGCAGCAGCCGGCTGACCTGAAAGTCCACTGGTCTGCGTGCCACCCTGGTGGCTGCCCATACTGGAGATACAGCTCAAAGTATGCCTCTGTTTTGCCTGCATTCAGTGCATAACAGCTCACTTGCCAGCAGCACACCACAACGCAGCCAGTCTTGCACGCGGCTGCTCACACTGTGAGCATGCTCAGAGGCCAGCAGCGTACCACCAGGCTGTCAGACAATCTCAACACTGGGATGCTGACAGAAGCATCAGACATGTTTGCTGCCGCTGACGTTGTTGGATGGCTCACATGCCAGCACTACACACCTGGGCTGGCACACAGGCAGGCAGCACCGCTCACATTGAGAGTCTGCCTCGGCAGCCAGGTTAACCACAATCTGGTAGTCCTGCTCTGTCACATTGAAGGCATAGAAGGACCACGCCTTGGCTGGTACAACCTGATGCTCCTGGACATAGGGCTCAGTGGTGGACAGGTCTGAGTCGGGGATCTGGACCACAGATGCTGAGCAGTCCTCAAACCCAAGATCTGCAGAGCGGCACAGCTGGGTCAGGGGAATGGCGGGACACCCATCTGTCTGGCAGGGGTCAGGCCACTCAGCAACACCCTGGGAGCTGCTGAAGCACAGCCTGTCCAGCTCAGCAACCCTCAGCAACGCATGATGTCAGCTGAGAGCTCCTTCTCGAGAGCTCCAGGGCGCAACACCACTTTCTTCGCTGCCCAGAAGGCTGTCAACAAGAAGCAGCCTCCTGCTGCAGATTGCTGCTGAGCCACTGCCTCTGCTGCCCAGCCAGCTCACCCTGGTACACCTCTGGCAGGGGCTTGGCCCACTGCGCCCGGCAAAGGCACTGCCCGTCAGGCGTGCACTCGGAAAAGTGCTTCTCGCTTTCTGGTGCATCCACCCTGGAGCTGCACAGGATCTCGGTGCCGTCCAGGGCAAAGTCTGAGGGGCAGATTGTGCTGATGGCTTGCACCGCATAAGAGCTGTTGGCACTGCCATAGGCCTTGACGCAGATGTATACGCCTGCAAGCAGGGGAACCCCATCAGCAGCTGTGAGTGCTGTCACTGTACAGGGAGACAGGCAACCCAGGGGGCTGGTGCAGACACAAGCAGCTTACCATCATAATCGTCAGATGCAAAGTCAGTCTTGGCCACCCGCTTGGTGACAATGCCGCGGCTGGCGCTGCTGGTCTCCCTGAAGCTGTAACTGTATGTCAGCCGGCTGGGGTAGGCGTCCTGCAGGAGTCAGGGGCTTGTCAGACTCAATGCCAGCCACCCAAGCATGTGCTGCTCTGCGGGACTGGGCAGCAGGCCACATGCTGGGCAGAGATGGGGGCGCAAGCAGTCGCAGTGCTGTGTTCTGGTATGCATGTAGGGGCTCATAGTTGCCTCTTGCCAGGCGGACTTGTGCTGCTGTGGTTGTTGCAAGGGGCAGGCGTCAGCCTGTACAGAGACCCCTGTGCTAGGCCTGGGTGGCAGTCTGCTGACCTGCGCTGACGCCCCTCCGTAAAACATGCCATACAGGTCTGGATCGCCAGCTGGGTCCTCAGAGGTCCTTGCCAGCTGCATGGTCAGGTAGTTCCACCTGCCTGCTGGCCCCCTGCAGCAGGTGGCAGCACAGACTCGTGCATGCCCCCCTATGAGTTCATGCGGACAATGGCCAGGGCTGACCTCCTGCCAGAGGATACAGGGGCCTGCTGCATGCAGCGGCCTGTGTTGACTTCACATGCCTCACAGTGAGACTGCCTTTCCCGAACACATGAGCACCACATGACCCAGCTGCTCCTAGCGGGGCCAACAGCCGGAAGCTCACTTCCAGGGCATGACAACATGGTAGCAGAACCACCCTTCTGGCTCCAGCTGGTCGCAGTGCTCCTGGCGGCAGCCATCCGCCATGTCGCTGCCATTGGCTGAGGCGCCCAGCACCCCTGCAGTGGG
This sequence comes from Asterochloris erici, assembly GCA_019693375.1. Taxonomy (NCBI): domain Eukaryota; kingdom Viridiplantae; phylum Chlorophyta; class Trebouxiophyceae; order Trebouxiales; family Trebouxiaceae; genus Asterochloris; species Asterochloris erici. Next base: position 94,014 of record JAAMXJ010000062.1, read on the forward strand.
CGAGGTTGCTGGTCTGCCAATGTCCGAGCCTTCACGGCTGGGCAGCTCAGCTCCATGGGTCATGGCTGCACAGCAGACCTTTGAAAAGAGCTGAAGTTGCATTTGGTGGACTTACGCAGATCACATTCTGCTCCCGTCCAGCCCAGCTCTCCCACCGCAGGCCTGGCATTGTCACATTGGCAGACAGCACTGCCTTCTGGCTTTCTACCATGGCCACTGCACTCTGCAGGCCAGCAGAGCAGCAATCAAGCACTCTGAGTGAGGTAGCTCATCCACTCTGTGCAAAATCAGTCATCCGCAAGTCAGCTCTGTGGAAAGTACCATGCAGGACCCACCATCACCAGCCACGGATTGAGTGAATGTTAGCACGGCCACCAGCAGTGCTGCTGATGTGGGCACTTTCATCCAAGCAGACCTTCTCCCCCTCACGCACAGACAGACACTGTTAGATCCTTGCAGATGGGCACCACTTGGCTGCCTCAAGGACTGGAAATCTGGCAAATTTCAGTTCCGGAGGGCTGCTAGCTAGGTTCTCCCACTTTCGTGGCGTTGCCCAAACATCGGTGAGAGCAGTTCCCACTGCATTCTGTGGCGGCTTCCCCACTGCAACAGTCGTCAGACCTTAGCAGCTGGCACAGGTGCGGAGTCAGACCCCCGCCAGCGAATGCTTGCGTAAGCAGCGGCTTAGGCGAGGAGCGTATGGGGCTGTCGTGTTGACAGCAGCTCCAAAGCCGTCATGGGGAAGCTCCAACCCACCAGGTGCGCGCTGGGGCGCCAGTTATGGGCAGCTGTCCGGGACCCCGTCAACAGTCCTCACGGGCAAGCTTAGCGCTGCCATGTTGCGGCGGAGGCGGGAGTTGTGCTAGAGAGGGAGGTTTGGGAATTCCACCTGTTGGTTTAGGCTGAAGTGGACCAGTGCCACGGCAGGCCATGGAGGCTCCTCCCTGTGCAGTGTGCACACATGCCACTGTGAGTTTGACTGTGGGGAGACATGCGGGCTGCCAGGCGCACATGCAGTCAGCGAAGCTCATGTTGTTGGCTCCTGATGTGGCGCCTTCATCAGCAGACGCTGGGCGCCTGGCGTCATGAGCTGTGGGTGCACTTCATCATGCTGAGTCAGGCGTGCAATACTCTGGCGGGAAGTGGTGTGGCTCAGCGGAGATGATGCAGGCCACATGGCGTCAGGTCATCGCACGTGGCATACACCTTATGGCGCAAGCCTCTTTGCTGCTCATGCATGACAGAAGGGCCAGCCTGGGACACGTAGAAGGCCTGGCAGCCCCAGTTTCTCGTGCCAGGCCAGCTTGGTGCTGCTGCAGGGTGCAGCAAGGCATGCCTCCATCAGGTTGTGCCGCAATGCTACATCAGCTCTGCTGCAAGGTGCAGCTGCGCATGGTTCCATGTTTCCAGGGAATGGGTCAGAGAGGGCTCTGGGTCGGGGGGCAGAACGCCTGGGCTGCTGCAGATGCCCCTGCACAATGTCTTGCATGTGGTCTGCTTCTCCCAGCAGACCGTCTGCTGACCGTCTGCTGCATGCCCGGCACGGTGGACAAGGCCTACCTCATGGTGGCCTTTTGTGCTCGACTTTGATGGGCTGCCACCTGACTGTCTGCTGCCTGTCCTGCAGGCTCAAGGAGCCGGATGTCCAGGTGGCATGCCGCAATGCCCTGCACCCTCTGCTGCTATCCCTGACCAGCCACAGCGCGGCATGCTCCAGCCGGCTTGCCCGCAGCGCTCAGGCCCTGCTGTACAAGGCAGGGGCTCTGTATGCCGGCATGCTGCGCAGCATGCTCCAAGCGCTGCTGGACTTTGTCAGCCACGGCACCTGGGGCACTCTGTGCACTGCCGCCTTCCTGTGGATGTGCTGCCTCTACGTGGCCGCCTGCTGCTACAGCCTGAGCCGGCAGACAGCGGACAAGATCGAGACAGTCGTGCGGCTGTGCGGTGGGTCAGCTGTGCACATAGGTGACACCACTGGGCTGGCAGTGTGCTTGCTGGAGTTTGGGTGGTTTAGCAGGGGTCACACGATCAGTTTGTGCTTTTCAACCCACGCCTGTGCTGGTCGACCAGGAGGGCAGCTGCTGCTCAGGCGCTGCCTCCTGTGTGTTGACCTGCCAATCTGCATTGCTGCCCGTCAGGCTGGCTGGGAGGTAGTTGCCTGCGTGAAAGTGCTGCTGCCTGAGGCTTGTGCGATGGCGTGGCTGCTGTGTGCACCTTGTGCAAGGTCCCCCCAGGGTGCTGCCTGTGCAGCTCATGTGTCTGGTGCACCCAGTGCTGCCTGCAGCCTGTTACGTGGCTGGTTGGGCTGGCTCTTTTTGGGGGCTGTGCAGGCGCAGCAAGGAGGAGCTGTCATTCTCCCTGCCCTTGAGATGTGGCTGAGGTTGCTTGGTCTTCCCCCTGCAGGCGCCGCCGGGGAGGAGCGCCGGGTCTTCCACCACGCCCAGCTGGAGGGCCTGCCTGAGCCAGTGCAGCGCTACTTCAAGTACGCCCTGCAGGATGGGCAGCAGTACATCAAGTTCTGCACCATCGGGCAGAGGGGCCAGTTCAGGTGCGCAACCTGGCCCTGATGAGGGGATTGAAAATATGAACATGTGGTGGTAAGCTCTTCTGCAGGGGCCCTCTTGGGGAGCCTGCTGACGCTCTAGTGCAGTATCCATCGCCTGCTTTGGTTCTGTTGCTGCCAGTGCGGGGGAGCCTGCTGGCACGCTGGTGCACTGTTCGTTGCCTGCTTCCTGGGCTGAGGTGCTGCCAGGGAGAGAACGCCTGTCATTACCCAGTGTACTGGCCAGACCACCCCCCAAGGCCTGAGGTGTCGCCTGCAGAATCCGCGTTGGCCCCGGTCTGACTGTCAAGGAGGGCTGGAAAAAAGTCCGCGCCTCCCAATACTTCACCACAGCACAGCCAGGTGGGCAGTCAGCCCCGCACCCCTCTTCCCCACTGCAGCAGTGCTCTGTCTGCTTGCTGTGCTTGCATGCTTCACAGACTTGCTTGGTGGGCAGGCAGCCCTGCAATCTTTTGTGATGCAGTGTCCCCTTCTCGCTGAGTTCGGCTTCCCCTGGCCCATGAATGTGCTGACGTGCTTGCAGCCTATGTGTGGGCAGCGTGGATCTGGCTGGCGCCCCTGGTGTGGGTCAGAGGCTGGGACTCATATGTGCCAGAGAAGGAGGGCTTACAAGGTGGGTGTGCAATCAACCTCACATCACAAGCGCACAACATCCCTCGCAAAGCCTGGCCTGTTGCTGCACATGCTCTGCAGCATCTGCATTGCTGTCTGTGCTGCCATAGCCGGCTGGCTGTGATGTAACAGGACCGGCTTGTCTGCTGTTTGGCTGTCGACGTCGCTGTAGCGCAGCAAACCCTGCTGGCACCTGCAGAATAACCTTGGTCCCTAAGGGCCTCAGGGTCTTCACTTTTGGCCAGCCAGTAAGCAGTTTCCCACATCTCAGTGCAAGCCTGCTCAATTCCTCTCCACACCTGCCTGCAGGCCCTGGTGAGATGTTCTGGCGCCTGTTCTCGGCCATCACCCTGCTGGAGAAGCGCGGCCCCGAGGTGGACCAGGCCAACCTGTCCCGCTACCTGGCCGAGTCCTGCTATATCCCTACTGCCCTGCTGCCTGGGCAGCACGTCAGCTGGCGAGCCATTGACAGTGACCGGGCGGAGGCCACGCTCTGGCATGCTGGCAGCAAGGCTGTGGCTGAGTTCCACTTCAATGAGGAGGGCCAGATCACAAAGATGACTGCCACTGACCGCGCCAGGTGTGCTTGGCACCTTGCCTGCTTGTTTGCTGTTGCAGCGGCTGTGCGCAGGGATATCCTGCTGCCTGCCGCTTGTGTGGCTGCAGGACCTTGGCCAGGGTGTGCCGACTTGCTGTTTGTTCAGCAAACGTGTGCTAGGCACTCACGTAGCCATGTCGGTTTAGCATCAGTGTGGGAAACCAGCTGTGAGCCTGGTCGGGTGGCAAAACTGTAGCGGCAAGAGGTGCCTGTTTTGCTGTGTGGCCAGCTGCTGGTCTGTGGCCTCGGCAGGGGCACCCCGCTTCATGCATGCAGACTCACCCTGGCTTTGCCTGCGCATGGCAGTGGCCCTGACTGTCACTGCCTCCCTGGTGCAGGCGCCTTGGAGACGGGGAATTCAATCCGGGGGACCTGTGGATGGGCAGGTACAGCGACTACGCAGAGTACGGCGGGATCCGCATCCCCCAGAGAATGGAGTGCATCTGGGTGCTGCACAATGGCGCCACCCCCTGCCCTTATGCGGATCTGAGCATCACGGACTACAGATGCTTCACCCGCATAGGCCGCACCAGCATGGCTGGTCGCACATAATATAACGGCTGCTGCAATCACCTTGCCAGCCAGCCAGTCAGCTGTGCTGTGGCTCGCGTCCCCTGGGCCTTGTCTTGCCCATAGCCGTCCTCCCCTGACATGAGACCCTAGCCTGCCCTGTTTAATTTCTCCCCCTGCAATCTGTTCTTGGCCTCCCAACAGGCCAACGCAGCTGTTGTGCACACTAGGTGCCAGTGGCTGGGTCATGGCAGGCCCCTCACCCAGGCTCCCTGGCTCCAGGCAGCCGATTTTGCTGCCGTGGTGGTGCTTGAGCCCCTGTTCGCTCAAAAGATTTTCCCTGAATGCTGCAATGCCTTGCGTAACACCCGCACATAGGGTGGGTGCTTCATTTTTGAGTTGTGTGCTGCAGTAGTGCAGCTTGTGCAGGGTCCTTTTCAGCTAGCCCCGCTGTGTAATACCTGAAATTCCTCTGCATGTGTTTTGAAAGCAAGCCATTAGCTCTGTAAACTTGTTAGTTGGGTCTTGTACATTTGGTGCTGCATCTGCGCAAGCCTGCCCTGCAAGGCGTGGGCCGTGGACAAGTATGAGCAAGGGGGGACATTTCATGCCGGGAACCATGTCATTGGCGCAGACCAGAATTGTTGTGAAGGGGAGCTTGTCTGCTGCATGCTAGATGTGGCAAAGCTGCCTGACAAGCTCAGTGGTGGTGCTAAGTTGTTTAAAGAGCGCCCAGCCCGGACAGCATCTTGCATGACAGGGCTAACAGCAGTCTGGTGGGTCTGAACTTGACCAAGAGGGCCTGCAGCAGCACCGATGATCAAGCCGCAGCAGCGCGAGACAAGTGTGCAGCCACCTGCTCAGGTCAAGTCAGTCATTACCAGGGTGACCAAATCCGCTGCTTCGGAGAGAGTTTGTGTTCAGGGGCCCCAGGGAGGCGCCTGCTTCCAGCACCCCGCTGAAGCCGTTCAAGGCAGCGTTGAGGCTGGCACCATCCAGCCCTGACGGCCCCCGAGCCTGGCCTGACTCCGTCATTGTGCCTGCCTGGCCTCCACTTTCCAGCAGGCGTTGGCCGGCCGCAGAGGAGTTGCCCATGGTGGGGCTGCCGCTTCGCCAGGTCATGCCGTTGACGCCGGCTGGTGCGCTCTGCTGGCCGGCATGGCTGCTGCCCAAGGTGGCTCCCTGACCGTGAAGGGCGCCCCACGTGCCTGCCTGCTGCTGGAGCTGGGCCTGTAGCAGCGCTTGATGGTGGGCAGCCAGTGCCTGGGTCTGCTGGGGGCCCGGCACACCCCATGCAGGGTGTGTTCCAGGTGCGCCCATCTGCTGCTGCAGCGCAGCCATGGAGCCTCCAGACGCCTGGCTGGCCAGCATGGGACTGCCAGCCTGTTGCTGGAGATGCATCTGCAGCATCTGCAGGCCGGACAGCATGTGTGAGAGCAGCTCTGGTGTTGGCAGTTGAAACGCTCTCTGTGTAGATCTCCACGCCTATGTGGCTTGGCACAATCAGCAGCGGTACTGCCCGACAAGCAAGCACTGGGACCTTCGGCACACCGCAGGGCAGCCTCGTCTGGTCACACCTGCTGCTGATGCTGCTGCAGCCTCTGTGTGTCCTTCATCAGCTCCAGCATGTGGGCCTTGCGCTGCTCAGGGGGCAGCATGCTGAGCTGCTGCTGCCCCACCGGGCCCAGCCGCTGCAGTGTGGCTTGCTGCAGCATGACCAGTTTTTGCCGCTGGATCTGGGCAGCTTGATCCTGCAGGGAGCAGCCATGTCGCACTGGATGCTGCCGGTGGGCGCACCAGCATCCCAGTGCCAAAGCAAGGGCACGAACAGCCTTTTGCCTGTCATTGCATAACAAGGAGGCAGCCCAAAGAGTGTCACAGTTCCCTGCAGCCCAGCCACGTAGCCTGCCTCACCTCTGCAGCAGCCTGCATTGCCTGCTGCAGCTGGCTGGGGTGTCCCATGCCTCCCTGCCCCCCCAGGCTGCTCTGCAGTGCAGCCACCTGCTGCAGGCGCAGCTGGTTGAGCGCAGGGACCTGGTCGCTGGGAGCCATGCCCTGCAGCTGCCACTGCACATGCTCCGGGAGCTGCTGCAGGAGGGCGCGCAGGTCCTGTTGCTGCGGCAGGCCAGCTGCAGCAGCAGCGTCCCGGCGGCCTGCATTCTGCATGCCCTGCAGGCCAGACAGGCTGCCTCAGCGCCTTCGGATGTCAACAGCGAGGCTGGAGACGGGTGGAACATGGAGAGAGGTGGAGCATGCAACCAGAGCTGCCCCTGGTGTCTATGCAGGGACAGCCAGACAGGGTCCCCGCCCACGCACGCAGAGGCACGACCTGCACCCCCACCTGCATAGATCCCTGCTTCTGCGACGACTGCTGCGAATGCCTCGGCTTGTCGACGGAGGGCGACGCTGTGCTGGCGGGCTGGGTGGGCCCCTTCGTGGCGGCCTTAACCCCCGAGCTGCGCGCAGCGCCGCGGGACGTCCTGCGGGGCTCCCACTCCTCGCTGTCAGACCTGCAGGCCAGAGAGCGACTCAGCGTGGGCTAGCGGGCTTAGTGGTGCTCCTCGCTGTCAGACCTGCAGGCCAGGGAGCGACTCGACTTGGGTAGACGGTCTCTGCGGTGCACTGGGGCAGTCTGAGGGCTGTACACAGTGCCCTCAGCCTGCAGAGGCGCTGCCGGGCCTGAAACATCCCCTGACCATGGCCAGGCACCATGGCAGACGGGTATGCTGGCTCCTGTGGCGCGCAGCTCCTCGTGCAGGGCCAGGCAGTGCATGGCAGGCACAGCCTAGAGGTGCACAGTCCCGCGAGGTGTGGACTGCGAGGCGGACGTACTCTGAGGCTGCCTCCTCCTCTTCAGACGCATGGTACTCAGACTCCTCCTCCTCGTCTGCCTCATCTTCCTCTTCCGACTTGGACTCTGAAGACTGCTGCGCATCATCAGCAGGAGCCTCGGAGCCCTCCTGAGGCTCGGCAGTCTCCTTGTCTGGGTCCTGCTGGCTGCTGGCTGGTCCACCAGGCTGGTCTGTGTCCAAGGGCTGGCCCTCAGCAGCAGTAAGTTCTTGCTGCCGCTGAGTCTGGCGCCCCTGAGCCTTATCGGCTGACTGCCGCGCCTCGCCTTCGCTGCCGCTCTCTTGGGCAGAGGCGTTGCCGGATGCAGTGCGCGTTGCTGACAGGCCCCCCGGGCTGCTGCGCTTGCGACTGCCAGTGGCCTGCCTGGGGGCAGGCTGCTGCTGCCCGTCCTCCCTGCAGTGGGCATGCAGAGCAGTTGCCATGCTGGCTGCAGTTGACATTTCGGGGCTTGCATCCCGCCTTCATCGACACAGCAGCAACGCGGCCCGCCTGGAGTACACCGCATGACCCACCCGCTGGGCGGCCGACTCTCTGCCTGCTGACCCCATTGGACATCATGAGGATGTGCGCTGCGAGCACTGCCACCAGCGGCGCCCTGCACTGCTGCAGCGCTGGCCGATCCTGACACGCCAGCTGATGCGCTCTGCAGGCACAAGCAGGGGACGGACTCGGATGGAGGAGAGGCTGCCACAGGGTGCGCAAGCCAGGCTCCACCACAGGACTGTCTTGCAACGCCAAACCACACATCGAGTCCAGCAAGGAAGGCTGGCATCACACAGCGGCCATGCTACGCTGCCAAGGGCATGACTTCATGGTGGGCCCACAAATGGATGGCTCCAAAGGCCTTGAGGAGCGCCACGACATTTGGTAAGGCAAGCTGTCACCCTCAAATCTGCGCATGCAGCCAGACACGAGCTGCAGCCACAGCATGCAGCGAGCCAGGCTAGCGGCACCAGGCCGCCGCACACTGCTGCCAGGTGCATGATGCACACTCATCCAGAGCAGACAGCAAGATTGGTTGGCATGACGGGGCTGCTGCGCACCGCTGCCAGGCGCATGGCGCGAGCCTCAGCCCCCAGCCCTGCGCGACGGCCCTCCTCTGCCTTGCGGGCCTGCAGACGCTGCTGCCGGTCCCCCTCTTTGCGCGCCCGCTCCTGTAGCCAGCCCAGGCCAGCAGAGTCAGGGCGGGGCAGGTGAGGCTCTGCCTGTCCTGTGCTGGCGGCCAGAGTGGTCTGACAGGGCCAAGCTGGAGTGAACGGGTTCTTCAATGCAGCCAGGGGCAGAAGCGCCCAGGTCGTGGGTGATGCCAGCAGCCAGGGCTCAGGGCGGCAGGCCATGAGAGTGGCAGCACGACCCTGAAGGCCAGGCCAGGCCCAGGCACCCTACAGCTGGTGCACCAACCATGGCAGACAACATTTGAGTGCACCAGACCAGCAGCGTAAGGCCAGGGCAACTGATCGATTTGATGCCCGAGGGTCTGTTGCAGAGAAGGTCGCCCGCAAGGCATGGGCCTGCGCCAAGTGCACCTGCTCCTCCTTCCTGCGCCTGCGCTCTGCAGCAGCCTCAGCTCTGCGCTGGGCCTCCTCCTCCTTCATGATGGTCACCGCCTGAAGCGCAGAAGCAGGTCTGTGGGGCCCAGTGTCTTGCCACACACCAGGGCTGCAGAGCCACCATGCTGTGGGCTCGTGCATCCAGCTCTGCAGCAGACTGAAGGCTGCTTGCAGCCACCAAGCCTGGGGGCGACCTGCGAGGGACCACAGAGGTTTGGAAGAGGCAAGCTCAGTGCCAGCGGGCACCCAGTCCAACCAGTGGCGGCAGTGCGGCAGGCACCTGAAGGCGAGTGCTGCGCTTCTTGGGCATGGCATCCCTGAGAGCAGCCTTCTCCTCCGCCTTGCGCCGCGCTGTCACGGTCTGCTCCAGCTGCGGCAGGATGTCGCTCACCAGCTTGGTGTGCAGCAACTTCTCCTTTGCATTCCTGCAGGGCAAGGACTGGCCTCAGCAAGATTCAATGCCTCTTTAGGTGAGTACTGCAGGACCACCCGGATGACTGCCCCCACGCTATCATTGCAGGAAAACAGCAGAGCAGCCAGGGTGCCATTTGACAACGTCGACGGCAGACGAATGTCGGCCTGCTTCAGGTGCAGTCTGTGGGATGCCCAGCGGCTCCGTCTGCTGACAGCTGCTTCAAGATTGGCGGCTTCTTCTGCAGATGCAATGGGCAGCCTGCTTGCCTGGATGTCCCCAGCTTCTGCGCAAACTCCTGGAGGTCCTCCAGCGTGAGGCACACGGTGCTCCAGGGTGCCTCCTCCTCCTCTGTGTCGGCCAGCTTGCGCTTCTTGCCAGCTGCCCGGCTCCCGGGGGGGTCCTCCCTGCAGGCGGTGCACTAGATTGGCGTGCTGACACCTAAGCTTGCATGCACCAAACAGCACCTGTAGCTGCAGACATCCCCTCAGGCCATGTGCTGCCTGTGACCGGCGGTGGCAGGCGGCCTGACACCACCAGCTTGTCTCCTGCGCATGCAGCGCATGACTGGCAGCCCCTGTGCTGACCTGTAGAGGCAGCTGTCCTCCTGCTGGTTGGCAAAGAACCAGAAGCGGCTGCCCCCTGCATCCTCGCCCAGCGGTTGGTGGCGCAGGGTGTTCACATTTCCCCTTGGCTCTTCCACCTGCAGGGCAACATACGAGCTGCATGCTCAGCAGTCAAGCGCTTGTGCGTTGCTGAAGAGCTGGAAAGCGTTTGATTGCGGCTGAAGAGCTGGAAGGGGCCGCAAAGCTGGAGTTGGGGGACCACAGGCTGCCCATCAGTGACGGACTCGGCTAACGTTGGGCCAGTCTCACCGCTCTTCTGATCTGATCCTGGATGTATGCTGAGTCTTCCAGCCTCCACTCGCAGAGCGCATACATCACATCCAACTGTGGGCAAAACAGTGCGGAGTCTTGGAGACAGCATAGCATGGCATGGCATGTCAAAACGGGGTGTAACCATGATCACCCGGCGCAATGGATTCAGCTCTGCAAATGTGTTGGTTGCTAGGGGGTTGCTGTGGAAGGATTTGCGCCACCCTGCAGCCACCCTCCGAGACAGCTGGGGCTGCCAGTCTTGCGGCGCGTGCTTGTCAGGGAGTGGCTCCCTTGACATGAGCCTGCCCATCAGATCCGAGAAGGCTGAGCTGGCACCAGAGTCTATCAAGGCTGCCTCCAGCATGTCTGCCGAGAAGGGCCTCAAATTCAGAGCAGGCCTGAACATGCGGCAGAATTGCAGCACAGCTGCCAGCTTCCAGCTGCGTCTGAGCACATCAGGCCAATCAGGAGCTGCCTCAGCTGGAGCCTCCATCATGAATGGAGAGTCAACTGCTGTTCGGTCAATGCTCTTTGACAATCATTCATTAGCCGGGCCCATTTGGCAGCAGAAGTGCGGCATGGGTCTCACGGAATTGGAGGTTCAGAAGGCTTTTATTGCCAGGTGTGTATCCCAGCATAGCAGCTGTAACCGCTGTCACGGCAACATCAAGCTGCCTAGAAGTGCTAGTGCTTGGCTGACTGCTCCTCTTTGCAGGCGAAAGTACATTGTGGACAACCAGGACTCCCTGAGCATCAAGAAGCTGCGCAAGCTCTTGGAGGGGGACCTGGGCAGGGAGCAGGGTGCTCTGGATGAGTTCAAGTCGCTGCTGAGGGAGCTCGTTGACCAGGTCCGTCAGTGCAGGCCTGTCATTACCAGCAGACCTGTGCAAGTTCTGCAGGACAGTGCCTGCAGCTGTGCTGACTGGAAGGGACAAGTCTAGGGCTAGATGCGCAGAGAGCAGAGTCACAACATGCACGTGACTTCCATCAGCAGGCGTTTCAACCTTATGCATGTGGCATGGCTTGTGCTGACAAGGGTCCATGTGCTTGTTACAGGTGCTGCACGAGCCCGAGGTGGACCCCGAGGTGGAGCCACCAGCAAAGAAGCTCAAGCAGGCTGCTGCTCAGGCCAAGCGCAAAGCGCCTGCAAAAGAGAATGCCAAGCCTGCAGCTGGCACTAAGCGCAAGGAAGTGGAGCGCAAGGTGGGGACCTGTACCACGGCAGCTGCCAGACAGAGGTGCCATGTAGTAGGAGTGCTGCTTTGGTGCCGCGTCTGCGGCCGATGAACGGGTTGGCTTGTCTTCATGCAGACGTCTCCCGGCCCCTTGCAGCTCCAGGCAGCAGCTGGGCGCCCACTGCATTGCATGGCACTGCAGCTGCCGCTAACTGGTGCTTGACGCCTCAAGTTCATACCTGCAGACGGAGCCTGCATCCAATGATGACAGTGCAGAGGAGAAGGATGCAGAGGATGCCAAGCCGGCCAAGGCACGGGAGCATGTGCCGCAGGGCGTCGAGAGGTTGAGGCAGGTCTGCAGGTGAGGCCAGTGGCCCATGCAGGGCTCAGTGGGTGCGGGACTGCACAGCCTGCCTGGCGCTGTCGTCCTCCGATGTTGGAGCACACTCACACAGACTCTGGACGGCCACTGCTGCTTTGCTGCAGGCAGGCTGGGATCAGCATTGGGCCATCCATCTACAGGAAGGGTGTGCCTGAGCAGACAGCGTACCTCCAGGAGATGTTGGAGAAGCAGGGGCTGCACAAGGGCTCAAAGCCCAGAGACATTGCCAAAGTCAAGAGGCGGTGAGCCTGCTCACCTGGCAACGATGATCTTGACGTGTATGGCCGCCATGCAAGCAGGCCAGACTCTTGGCTGCCTACATGGGTGAGGATGGCATGCATGCGCAGCAGTCTGCCTGGCGACCCTGGCCACCTGTCTGCAGGCTGGAGATGGAGAAGGACTTGGCAGACATAGACAGCTCTAACATTGTGGGGCAGAGGCGCACCCGGCAGCCTGTCAACTATGCAGCAATAGATAAGCTGTCCGGGAGCGAGTCAAGCAGTGAAAACGGAGAGGGCCGTGCAGCTGTGCAACCCTCTGCAAGTCCAGTGGCAGCAGGCACTGCAAGTGATGACACTGTCAGTGAGGACTTCCATGCAGGCAAGAGTGGCTCCAAAGATGATGAGGGTGCAGCACAGTCTGAGAGTGCAGCACAATCTGACTTGTGAATGAAAGAGACATTACCTGACATATATTGCTTTCTTGCAAGGGCTTGCTGCATCGCTCAGAGGAAGGCTGGCCGATTGCATTGCTCTGCCGTTACAAGGCACAGGCCACATAGCATCAGGCTCAGTTAGTTGGAGGCGACACAATGTTGGGGGCGATGGTGCAGGCCGGCAGGGGCCTCAGAGCCGCTGTGAGTTTGCATGCCATGCTGGATGCTCCACTGATGTCCGCTCATGTAAACATCAATGGCTGTGTCCTCACATGCAGGGCCATCAGGGCGCGCTCGCATGCTTTGCCAGGGGTTATGCCAGCCAGCAGGTCTGATTGCTCACTGTCACCAGTGGCTTGGTCGCTTTCTGAGGCGTTGCCGACTGCTTGCCAATGTCCCCTGCAGATGACGGTGCGTGATGCCCTCAACTCTGCGCTGGATGAGGAGATGGTCCGCGACGAGAATGTGTTCATTCTGGGTGAAGAGGTACATCCTTGTGTAGCAGCAGCTCAGTGAGCACCCCACAAGCTGCGGTGCTGACGCCTGGCTTGAATGTGCAGGTTGGCGAGTATCAAGGTGCCTACAAGGTGAGAGGCAGGCCAGTTGCCACCCAGATGAAGCTATGGTGTCCACTGGTTTTTGCCCAAACAAGCTTGCGTCCTCCTGCAGATTACAAGAGGCCTCTTACAGAAGCACGGCTCCATGCGTGTCCGGGACACTCCCATCACAGAGGTGAGAGCACTGCCGGGGCTCCTGCTCTGCCTGTTGGCCATCCAACCAGTTGTGTTGCGCAGATGGCCTGCCCCATCCAGCCAAGCTGCTGTGTGGTGACGCTGCAGGCTGGGTTCACCGGCATTGGCTGTGGAGCAGCCATGGCAGGCCTACGCCCAGTGGTGGAGTTCATGACCTTCAACTTTGCCATGCAAGCCATTGACCAGATCATCAACTCCGCTGCCAAAACACTGTACATGTCTGCCGGCACCATCCCAGTGCCCATCGTGTTCAGAGGGCCCAATGGCGCCGCGGCGGGCGTGGCAGCACAGCACTCGCAGTGCTATGCCGCCTGGTACAGCCATGTGCCTGGCCTGAAGGTGAGCTGATTGATACAGAATCAGCAGGTCCTCAAAGGGGTGCCCAAGCAGCAGCAGGAAGGCCCACGGCAGGTGCAGCATGTTTGGTCCCTGCTGCAGCATGATGTCATGAGTTTATCTCAATTTCTGCACTAACAAGAGCAGGTGCTGTGGAAGCTGGGCCAGGGCAGCTTACATCGTCTCATCTGAAGCAGGTTGTCAGGAGGCGCTGCAGCTGCTGCAGCACAGATGCAGCAAGGACCCCGTCGCTGACTGCAGGTCATTGCCCCGTACGACAGCGAGGACGCCCGCGGACTCCTCAAAGCCTCCATCAGGGATCCTGACCCTGTGGTCTTCCTGGAAAATGAGATTCTGTATGGCGAGTCCTTTCCTGTCAGCGAAAATATGTTGGACAAGGACTTTGTGCTGCCCATCGGCCAGGCCAAGGTGGGAAAGAGCTGTCCCTGGGACTCTGTGTCTTGCAGGCTCTGCGTGCAAAGGAGGCTATGCCTGTGATGCTCATTGGGCAGGCCAAGACGGGCTCTTGATTGCCAATGAGGTGGAGGGGCAATGGATGTGCAGAAGTGCAGGGCCTGTCTCCTCCTTCAAAACACAGTGCCAGACAGCATGCTGCCAACTCCTCAGCTTTGCGCCAGCGTCAGGACATCGTCTATTGAGCACGCGATTGTCATGCTGGCCCTCCAACGTGGTCCATCCATGCAAAGGCACCTGCAAAGCTTGCTTTACTTTGCAACACTGCTCTTCGCTTTTCGAGCGCATTGATAACACAGTGGACCATCCCTTCACAGCGTTACATCAAGTCTCTGGATGTGCTATGCAGGTCCAGCGGGAAGGCAAGGATGTGACCCTGGTGGCCTTTGGCAAGCTGGTGGGGTACAATCTCAAAGCAGCAGAGATTCTGGAGAAGGAGGGCATCAGCTGCGAGGTGAGCATGTGGGCCAGGTGCTGGATGGTTCTGCTAGCTGCTTGGGTTGTTACACATTTGTTGTTTCGAAACATAAAAGGGGCCGCAGGGGCACATCATTCACAGCTCTGTCAGCTGCTGATCTGAGCTTTTGTGGAGCCCTCAGCAATATCACTGAGCACCATTTGTGTGGCTGAGCTTTTTGCTACTCTTAGCACTACAAGTAGGGACCAGTTGTATCACTCACTGTGATTTCATGCGGCACAGGTGCTGAACCTCAGGACGCTCAAACCTCTGGACCGGCCCGCAATCGTCAAGTCTGTGAAGAAAACACACAGAGTAGTCACAGTAGAAGAGGGCTGGCCACAATGTGGCATTGGCAGCGAGATCACTGCAACAGTGAATGAGGAGTGCTTTGATGACCTCGACGCAGCACCAGAGCGCATCACAGGCGCTGAGGTCCCCATGCCTTACGCCACCAATCTTGAGGCAGCTGCCTTGCCCCAGGTGCCTGACATTGTACGCATCGTCAAGCGCATGATGGGCAAGCAATGAGTGTGCATATGCCCAAAAAGGAAAGTGCCTGCTGTAATGAGCTGCCAAACCTTGGCAGAAGTCACCTGGGTCAAGCTTGCTGAGCAGCGGCAATGCAGTCCACCTCAACCAGCAGGTTGGGGCGCATGAGCTTTGCTTCAATGGTGGTTCTGACCTGAAGATCAGGGGGGGCCAGGGGTCACCACAGCACTCAGAGCAACTGGCACAGCACAAGCCGTCCACCCACCGGCAGGTTGTCCCTGTCCACCCAGCTGTCCCACACTGCATTGAAACTGTCTGCACCCTGATCGATGTCTCGTAGGAATACATTCACCTGGGGCAGGTGTACTGTCATCACATAGATCATGTGCTTGCGCTGCCCAGGTCACGCTGCTCACCTTCAGCAGCTGGGCCTTGCTGGTGCCAGCAGCTGCGAGGCATTCCTCAACCAGGTGCAGCACCTGCCTTGCCTGACCAGCATAGTCCTGAGAGGCGTCCGAAGCGATCTGGCCAGCCACATAGACCACCTGGTTGTGGAGCACGCTGGCAGAGAAGCGGGGAGGCCCAGCTCTGCCTCCACTGAGGAAGCCCTGCCTCTTGATGCCTAGAAGGCAGGTCACAAGTCAGTGCTGTGTTTGTCTGGCAGGAGAGATTAGCCAGTTGTGCATGTGACCTGAACTAGCCCACCTTGAGACATTGGTGAACACTGGCAAACTCGAGTGCCAGCTCCTGCCTCGACTTTGACTAAACTTTTCCTGCAAGCTCTGCCAGGCCTGGTTCTCGCTGGGCGGCTCTGCTAGCCCGCTCACTGAGAGCAGGTGCCCGTCCTAATGCTCGCTGCAGATCAGCATGTCCAGCCAGCGAAGTGGTAATGGCCTGCAGCGTTTCTCCAACAGCAACCTGAGTGGGGGCCTCTCACGAGGTGCCCCAGAGCAGAAGCCTAACCTTGTTCCCCACAAAGGCCTGGTATCCCTTGGAGGAGTGCCCAAGGTACTGCGTGGTGCTACAAGACTCTCTGCTGCATGGGGTGACCCACAGCCTTGCTGACAGGGGACATGCTGCCCTGCAGAGGAGCCGTGGCGTTGGATCAGCAGCAACAGGGAAGCTTGCTGTCCCCAAGCCTGTAAACTTACCTTCGCTGCGCAAGGTGAGGCGGGCACCTTGCTCCCATGTGCAGCCCACGCACCTGTGCAGGCCATCATCTGGTATGCCCTGCGCCTGCAGGAGAACGCTGGCAATGATCCCACCACACAGATAGTCCCCAGCAAGTCTGGTGTTGGGTGGCAGAAGCCTGAACCAGAGCAGGCCACCGAGACCGAGCGAGCAGCCTCCCTCGTTGCCAGCAGCAACTGGGCCTCGCCCCAGGTCCAGCAGCAGCTAGCCGGGCCGCCAGAACCGGGACCGGTCCCTGCTAACCTCCCTAGAGCTCGAGGCCTCAATCCTGCAGAATACCCCAGCCTCTCAGCAGCAGCCTACGCAGCCCAACAGCAGCAGCAGCAAGCTGCAAAGCAACCTGGTTTTGCATCTGGATCTGCACAGGTGAGATATGGGGGCAGGGGCCCAGCTGATCTGCAGTGCGCCAGCCATCTGGTAGTGCAAGCTGAGCGTCCTGTCCATCCTACTTTGGTGCGTGCAGCAAGCATTGCAATGGACATCAGCACTCCGTGTGTCACTCCTGCAGGCCAGCGGCAACTGGGACGAGGACGAGCGGCGGGGGCCTACCCCGCCATTGGTCAAGCCTGGGCAAGACGCAGACTGGTGGGCAGCCTTGCCGCAGGCACCCATGTGATGGGTTGGGGTTGATCTGCTGCAGGCATAGAAAGATTGGTGCGCAGGCCAGCGGCAATGCGTTCAGGGCGTCAGGCAGAGCATGAAGCTCAGGCTGCAGGCATGCACCATGCTGCCCAGGATGCAGCCGGGGTGGTCTCTTGGCTTCACGCTGAACAATGGCAGTCCTGCCTGCAGGGACAGGCCCCGGCATGAGGACGACCCTCACAGCGTGCCAGGCCTGCCAGACAGGCGCGATGATCTGCGACGTGCCCGCCCTGGCTGGGATGACAGATATGCCCATGAACGGCTTCCTGAAGAGGGCTACGGCCGGCCCATAGACAGAGACACAGGGAACCATCCTGAGCGGGAATACGGCAGGCACGCCGCTTAGCGCCTGCACTGCCGCAAAGCACAGCGACGCCTTGAGCTGCCAAGGCTGCTGCTCCCCTTCATGGAGGAGGCTGTGCATCAGAGTCCACCTGTCAGGCAGTCCTCTGCAGATGCAGCACATGATCCAGTCGCTGCCTGCCACAGGACTGCTGCTTCCTATGTTTGAGGCAAGCAAGTTGCCTTCTCCTGTCTGCAAGTTGACAAGCAAGTTGGCTGCGTGCTGCAGGGGTCACTACCCTGAGCCCAGTGAGCATGACCACCATCGCCCTCGGCCTGAGGACGATCGGCGCTATGCAGCCAGGGGTTACAGTGACGGCCCTCCCCGCGGGAGCTATGCAGATGAGGACAGGTGGGGACGGGGGCCCCTGCCGTCACGCTACGACAGGGGGCCTCCACCGCCCTATGAGAGGGGTTACGACCGGGGTAGCCCGCGCTTACCTGCCAGGGACGACTTTGACAGGGGCATGCCCCCACACCGGCCACCGCCTGGGCAGCACGAGGAGCGGGGACCCTCAGCAGACCGTCACTTTGACAGGATTCTCAAGCGACCACCCCCGCCCCCGCCAGGTGGGCACAAGCTGCCTGTGCGGCCCACAGATCTGAGACACAATGCTTAGCTATGGAAGGCAGCCATAGAACAAGCAGGCCGCATGCCCCACTGTCATTGCACCATTGTTGCCAGCCATGGGGCCTGGCATACAGGCCTTTGGGGTGCAGCACTGACCCTGAGCACTTTGTGCCTGATGGGGCAGCCAGCCTCCTGCATTGCAGAAGCACTTCTTTGCATGGCACTGGGGCTTGTCACCCTGACGCCTCTCTGGGATCACCACGTCTTTGCTCATGCTTAGGTCCCACGCTGCCCCGCAGGGCACACCTATGGCCACCACGGAGAGGACTTGTTTCCACCACCGCCTCCCCGTGGCGCCAAGGGGCCAGGGGCTGCCTACCCCGAGGAGCGCAGGGGTGCCGAGGCTGACCCTGAGCGAGAGGCCTTTAATGCTGAGCTGGACAAGCTGGCCGGCGAGATGGAGAAGGTGGGGCACACAGGGTGCTCTTGGGCAGCTGTTCAGTACAGTGCAGTGCAGTGCAGTGCCTTGGGCCCTTGGGCACCCGTCTGACGTTCGTTGTGAGTGCGCTGCAGGAGTGTGCTTTGAATAATCTGCGGCCTCCAGGCAGCAGGTCGAGCCTGAAAGCAGCTGCTGCTCTGCTTCCTGCAGGAGCGTCAGCGGAAGCGCACAGAGCCATCGCCCGAGTCCCACTCCACCGAGGGGCCGCCTCTTACTGAGGATGCAGCGTCAGCCCAACATAGCTCAGAGGAAGCAGCAGCCAGCGCAGAGATGCTGGGCGCTCTGGCCCAGGCGAAGGCCGCCGCACCTGGCTCAGCCGAGGAGCAGGCAGCACTTGCCCAGGTCAGCCAGCTGCCCCGCACTGGCCGCTGTGTCACACACTTTTCCTGGTGCTGGGCGGGCGCTGCATTCGATGGGCTCAGCTGCCTGCCTCGCCATTGCGGTTTGGTGCGTGCACGTCCATTGGCAGCCGCCTCTTCCTGTGCTTTGGACACCTCAGGCAGGAGCTCTGCCTGCAGGTGAAGGCAGCCAGGACCAGGGTGAACTACAAGCCCCTGAATGACGAGGTTGGCGAGGAGCACAGGCGCCGTGCTGCCCAGAAGCTGAAGGAGCTGGAGGCCAAGCTGCAGGCGGACGCAGAGGAGAAGCGCAGGTCAGCAGCTGCCACTCCTGCTGCCGCCTGTCTGCAACAGCCTGTTCCACATGGGCCAGCCTGGCCGGCTACAGTGCAGCATGCATACCAGCAGCCAAACCCTGAAAGCTTATCAGGCTGTCCTGCATCTCTGCCTGACACTCTTGGCCACTCACTCTCTCTGCACAGGCACCTTACCACCTTTGCTGACCAGCTGGCCTGCAAATCAGACAGTGCTGTGTGTCTACTGTTCTATGCTGCAGATCTGGCTGATTCGCATTGCCACACCTGTCTGCAGGGTGGCTGAGGAAGCAGCTGCCAAGCAGGCAGCAGAGGAGGAGGCTGCCCGGCAGGCTGCAGAGGAGGCAGCTGCTGCTGAGGCTGCAGAGCGCAGCACAGAGCGCAGCAGCCCTGACTCAAGGGACCCTCTGCCCATTACTGCAGAGACGGTGGCAAACATTGCTGCTGAGCTGAGCAGCGAGGGGCGTGGGCACACCCATGCACCCTCTGCCTCCAGCGCAGTGGGCTCCTCTCTGGACGTGGAGGTGAACAGCAGTGTAGGCCCTGCCCTCAGCGACCATGAGGTTGCTGGCAGGGCACCTCCCAGGGTCAGAGAGAGGCCTGGCAGCTCTGTGCATGCTGCTGCCCTGCCAGAGCAAGCTGGAGGGCAGCACCAGGTGCCCAACGCATGGAAGCGGCCGCTTCTGGGGGACGCCCAGCAGCAGCAGCAAGCCGGCCAGTGGCAGGCGCGCGAGCCCACCCCGGCTGAGGCGGCTCTGCAAGCCCAGCAGCCGCCACCCGGCGCTCAACAGCAGCCGCCGCAGGGGCCTGCGCACCAGGGCGGCAGCCCCCTGTTTGCTGGCGGCATGGGCTTTGGCCCAACCCTGCTGCAGAATGGGTCGCGGGGCACTGGCGTGCTGCTGACGGATCCGCAGCCTCCCCCGCCACCCCAGCGCCAGAGGCAGGGCCACCAGCTGCCCTCAGGGTGGCTGCCGCCGCCGCCGCTGGCACCCGAGAACACTGACAGCAGGGAAGGAGCTCCCAGTGAGGCAGCAGATGTGGCAGGCAGGGGCAGCAAGGCCGCCCGGGGCAAGCAGCGTCGTGGCAGGAACAGCCGCAGTGGGGCCGGCGGGGAGGGGCAGGACCAGTCCCCGCCGCAGGCTCAGCACCAGCAGCTGCAGCAGCTGCCCGCCGGCGAGTCTGACGGGCGTGGAGGTCCAGGCAGGGGTCGTGGGTCACGGGGGCGTAGTGGCAGGTGAGATGGGCTGCCCAAGTGGGCATGCTGTCCCCAGCATTGCGAGTTGGGGCTTGTGACCACGATCTTGGCTGCAGCATGGTGTCTCGCATTGAGGGCAGGTGCCAGCAGTACTGTTGTGTGGAGAGCACACCCAGAGGCAGCCAGGGCAGCACTCAGGATGCAACAGCATGCAGATGGGCGTCTGCAGCCGAGATCTGCCCTGCAGGGTGCTGCGCCAACGCGACAGTGGCAAGGACGACATTGAGCTTGCGCCAGGAGCAGGGGCTGAGGATGCTGCCTCAGGGCAACCAGTGGACTCAGCACAGTCCACGGCCACGGTGGAGGGTACAATCGGCGCTGAGAGCGAGTGGGAGGCGCCTGGCGCTGCTGAGGAGGGCAGCAGCAGGCCTGCCGATGCTGCAGCTGGGGCCCCCAGCAAGCGCCAGCAGAGGCGCCAGCAGCAGAGGGAGGAGTCAGCCAAGCGATCGCGCAACAGGGGGCCTGGCAGCGGGAGGGGCCAGGGGCCAAGAGGCCGAGGTGCGCAATGCTGTGCATCTGCATTGCTGTGAGTCTCATCATTACTCACTGGCTAATGCATGCGTGGTGAATCAGTGCTGCCTCCTGTTTGTCTCCTGCCTGCTCTGGCGGGAAGGTGCCACCTCTGTATGCAGCTTGTGCTCAGGCCAGACAGATATGGTGTAGTGCACCTGACCCGAAGCTTGTGCTGCAGGCGGTGAGGCTCCTCAGGATGCTGTTGCAGCTCCGCCTGGGCTGGCACCGGCAGCTTCAGCCCCTGGGGGCCCCATAAGCCGCATCTTGCAGGGCCCTCCAGGGCTGGGCTTGGCGCCCCCCAGCAATGCTTCACCGCAGGACTGGGCTGGGCAGCAGAATGCCTGGCTGCCGCAACCTCTTCCCGCCACCAGTGGGCTGCAGCTGCAGCAGCCGGGGCCGGCGCGCAGTGCTGGCATGGGCGCCGTACAGCTGGACCAGCCCATCAGCATGCCCTTCAAGGACTCGAGGGGGCCGCAGGTGGAGCGGCCCCTCAGTGTGGGCTCTGCTGTGAGCAGGTGAGAGGAACGCGCCTGCTCAATCATGCACAGCATCAGAGGGGGCTCAATGGGCCAAGTGGGAATGAGAGGTGCATGCACTTGTCCAGGCGCCGTGAACACTACTTCAATGCCAAGCTGCTTTCTGGAGACATCAGGCTCAAAGGGCAGCATGTCGTGCTGTGAATCCAATCTCCGCTGTGACAGAGGCTGTAGCAGCAATGCACTGGCCCCTCACGGCCCACTTTGTTGGCGTAATCCAGCTTCCTGTCTGCTCTTTACACCTGTAGGCCCAAGTCGGCAAATGCTGTGGAGCGCCCACGCGCGGATGTGCTGCCAAATGGCATGGTGGCGCTGCCTGAGGACCTGTCGCTGGATGCCCCTGTGTCCTCACGGCTGCCGGTGCCATCCACTGGGCCGCTGCAGAGCCCCTCCCAGATGGCCCCCTTCGGCTTTGGGCAGGGCCAGGGCATGTTCCCAGGCGGCCTGTTCCCCGGCGGGCCTAACTCCAACGGCAACATGTGGCAGCAGCCCCCTCCTCCCCCCAGGTGCATGTCAGCAGATAATGATAGTGTAACTGCTTGCTAGGGGACTTGGCAACGGTGGCTGGGGCAGCCCCCAGGATGTCTGAGCATCAGGGGCGCTGCTTGTTGTGCAGAGCTTCGCGCGTGCTGCATCCCTGTGCAGCTGTCTAAGCCAGGTCTGCCACGTGCGCACCTGCTGCTTCTATGCTGTATCTTGTGTGTCTGCCTGCTTCGAGACACGCGCCTGACAGCTCCTGTGGCGGTGCTGCAACACAAGCAGCTGTGCTCTGCAGGGGCTCTGGTGGGCGGCTGCCAATGCAGGGCAATCTGGAGTCCAGCATGGGTTCCTTCTATGGTGCAAGCTCTGCCAGCACTTCTACCGGTGCGTCCTTCAGCTCTGGGCCCTTCCCTGGCAGCACTCAACCACCAGGAGCTGGGTCCGCACCCCCGTTGGTGCTGCCGCAATTTGGCAGCTTCAGCCCTGGATTTGGAGGTCTTCAGTTTGGGAACCTGGGCGGCGCCTTTGGCCAGAGTCCATTCGTGCCAACAGGCAGGCAGCCTGACTGGAGCACAGGGCCCATTGCCAGCAGCCCTGTGCCATCCGCACAGGGTGGGCAGGGCTTCCCCGCCAGCCAGCCGGGCAGCTCAGGGGATGCCATCCTGCCCGGGCCACCGGGGCTCGCGTTCAAGGGCAAGGGGCCACCAGGCCCCCCGCCTGGCCTGCAGGGCAGTTCCCGTGGCAGCCAGGGGCAGGGCCAGCAGCGACAGGGCAGCGGCAGTGCTGGCAATGGCGGCTCCCAAGTGCAGCAGCCGGCACTCGGCGGGCTGAGCGGCGCACCTGCGCGGCACGTGGGTGCTGCTGACAGCAAGGGCGACGCTGCAGCAGTGCTGCCGGATGACGTGTTTGATGCTCCCCCTGGGCAGGTATGCAGGCTGCTTGGCTACGAGAAGGGTTGCCAGTTGATGTCAGCCCCTGGTACCTGCTTTCTCCAGTGGCATCACCCTGCGCTCTTTCCAATGAGAAGTCATCACCCAAAAAGCTTTCACCTGCAGGGCAATGATGCTGGGCAGTTGGGGAACACATCCAAAAACCAGCAGCGCAGGGCAGACAGGCGTGGTCGGGGGGGTGGCCGGAGCAGTGACCGAGGGCGTGGCTTCCGCGGCCGCAGCCAGCGTCAAGGTGGGTCATCTGCAACATCAGTTTGCAAGTGGGCATTCTGCGCTAAGGTCACTGGTGGCTGCCCACCTTGTGCTTTGCTAAGTGCTTTAGTGTGAAAGCACATTTCATGTGCGCATGGTGGCCCTCACTCATGAAATCAGCAAGATGTTCAACCGCCATTGCCTGAGTGCTGCAAAGCCCCTTTACTCCCTTCAGTGGTCTCAATCTTGCTGCAGGCAATGCAAACACTGAGGCACGCCCTGATGGCCCTCCCCCTGGGCGCTCTGAGAGCCAGCCTCGCCAGCAGCGCCAGTCCCAGAACGGGTCAGGGCCCCGCCAGCAAGGCCAGATTGCCGCCAATGCACCCATTCCACCCCCTGAGGGCGCAGCAGGTGATGCTGCTACTGCCAGGCCATCAGGGGGACGTGGCCGCGGCAAGCCCCGCAGCGGCAGGGGCCGCGGTCGCAGCAGCAACTCAAATGGCGGTGAGCCATGCATGTGATTGATGTGAGTTTGTTGCTATTCCTGCTGGCAGTTGCATCTCAGACAAAGTCTTTTCAGCCCCTGTTCAACTCTGCCTGTAGGCAGCGACCAGCAGCGTGGCCGTCCCCCTGCAAGTCAGCCACCTGGACCCTTGGCCTCTGCGACAACCTAAAGTCATGCCCAGCGACGCACAGTTGTTGTGCGAGAAGCAGACCACCAGGGTCACACAGCCATGCCCTGTGTCAGCAGCACCCTTAGAAGCAGCAACACTCTTGGGCAGCACTAAGGAGGTTTCGACCATCCCAGAGAGAGGCTGCACAGCCCCTCGGCGCTCTTCACTTGCGGGTCTCATTGGCCACAGCAAGCAGCTTGTGCTGGCTGTTCATTTGTCCCAGGCTCAATGCTGCTGGATGTTATGCTGAAAGTGTTCCTTAAGCATATCGTTGTTTCACGTGTTGATCACCCGGCTCACGGCTGGTGAACACATCGGGAGCCCCTTGTAAGGCTACGAATGGCAGCGAGCACACCTGGCGGGAAGCAGGTGCTGGTGTTTGCACTGGTGGCAGGCCTCTCTCTCCTGATCAGGCTAGCCATCGGATTCGGCTCTTATTCAGGCACAGTCCCTTGTCATGCTCGTCAGCACCTCTCAGATTCTTTGCATCTGAATCCTGTCCAATATCCTCAACACTGATGCATTACTCTGCTGCAGGCGCAGGGACACCACCTAAATATGGGGACTTTGAAGCACAGCGCCACTGGATGGAGATCACAACTCACCTGCCAGTAAAGGACTGGTAATGCCTGACTGCACGTTGCCAGCAGGCTGCCTTGCGACTCTGAAGCTGTCTGTGCTGTATCCAGGTACAAAAACACCAGTCTCAACAATCTGGAGTACTGGGGTTTGGACTATCCCCCACTCAGCGCTTACCAGGCAGGTGTGGTGGTGCATGGCTGTGGCTTGCTCCTTGTTAAATTAAGTCCCTGTTGTGCACTTCCTGCTGCAGAGCTGGCTGTGCGGCAAGTTTATTGGGCACTTTGATCCCGCAGCGGTTGCCCTGAATAGCAGCTCTGGGTATGAGACACCCTTCAGCAAGAGCCTCATGCGCTGGAGCGTGATTGCTGCAGACATCTTGGGTGAGCGTTTGCATGGCTTGCTGCCTAAGGAGCCGCTGGCTGCTGTTGCTGTTGCTTTTTAAACCTGAGACTGGGCCATCTGCACCTTGGCTGTGGCAATGTCTAAGCTTTTGGCATGCTCACTGCTCTGCCTGCAGTGTACTTTCCTGCCTCCATATACAGCACAGTGACTTTTGCTAGAGGCAGAGGCCTTGAGCAACAGGCTTGGCTTCTTTTGCTGCTGCTCCTGCAGCCAGCAGCTCTGATTATAGACCATGGCCACTTCCAGTACAACAACATCAGCTTGGGTCTGACAGTAAGCCCAGCTCCCGTTCGCAAGCAGTTAGCATTCTGCTCTGCTTGGCGTGCGACCAGGTGCTCTGCCTGACACTCTGTTTCCCATGCTACAGGCTGCAGCTGCCGCGGCTGTTGGGGCTCACCATGACGTCCTGGGCAGCATTGCCTATTGTCTGGCAATAAATCACAAGCAAATGAGCCTCTACTTCGCACCGGCATTCTTCAGCCACCTGCTTGGCAAGTGTTTGCGACAGCCAGGCGCTCGGAAGGCAAGTGGCAAGCATGTAACACACACAGCAAGTCGTGCGTGCCAAGCTTGGCTCACCTTAGTACCAGCTTGCAACTACCACCCTGCCGCTTTTGTCAGCCTGGGGAAGCTTTGTGGCCATGCACATTCCCTGAGCAGCCTGTCCCTCCTGCAGGTACAGAAGCTGCTGACCCTGGCAGCAGCTGTGCTTGCGACGTTCGCTGTCTGCTGGGCCCCCTGGCTGCTGTCGCAGGAGGCTGCCCTGGGCGTGCTGCAGCGGGTGGTGCCTGTCAAGCGGGGCTTGTATGAGGATTACGTTGGCAACTTCTGGTGCGCAACCAATTTTGTCATCAAGTGGCGGAAGCTCTACAAGCAGCAGGTCAGGATTGGTGCCAGCTCTGGCTGGCCAGAAGTGCGGTGAAGACTTGAGGCCTTGATTGCAGCACAGGGGGTCAAGGAATATAAGCCAAAAGCTAGAAGTGTGTCTCATATGGGCATGCAAAGGCTTCAATGTGCTTCACACCCAAGCTACATGGTTGTTAAGCCTGCATGTTTTGAGGGCTGGCCACCAGCTGCTGGGCTGCATTGGTGCTCTCGATGTGTGTCCATACTCCCTGAGCATGTATAAATCCTTCTTGTATTCTTTCAGGTGCTGGTGAAGCTCTGCACAGCTGTCACATTGAGCAGCTGCCTGCCTGCCATGGCGCAGCAGCTGCTGAAGCCCTCTTCTCATGGCCTGCTGCGCTGCATGGCCTGCAGTGCCTTTGCTTTCTTCCTATTCTCGTACCAGGTCAGTCTTCCGGCACGTGCATGGTGCTTTCAAGCTGCAGTAACACCATGGCTGCTGCACAGGTGCACGAAAAGTCCATCCTGATGCCCCTTCTGCCTATGACTATGCTGGCCCTGGAACACCCTGCGATGGCAAGCTGGCTGCCAATGGTCGGAATGTTCAGCATGTACCCCCTTATCAGGAAGGATGGACTCAGCCTGGCATACGCTGCCACAATGGTGCTGTGGACATCGATTGCATCAGCAGGTGGCTCCAGCAGAAGCACTGAACACATACATAGCATCAGCTGGACAGCACCGCAAGCGATTGCAGTGCTGTCCGTGCTTGGTGGTTTTGTGGTGCATGGGGCACACCTCCTTGTGCCCCCACCCGGTCGATATCCCTACATGTATGATGCTGCATACATCATATTGAGCGCTGCTCATCACATCACAGCCTGGCTGTATCTGAATTGGCAACAATGGAGGTCAAGCAGCAGCCCCTCTGCAATGAAGCAGGGTTAAGGCCGTGACCTGCAGTAGGTTGGATCTGTCTGACAATCAGATCATCGTCCTGTGAATTGCGTGATGTTGAGGTGCATGCAGCGGCCTTCAGCAGTGTTGTGGAGGAGGCATGCTCATGGCCAAACTTGCAGACCCTGCAAAACTGTCCAGCATCGCTGCTGCAGCAGCCAAACCGCTAGTCAGTCACAGGAACTGGCTACTGCTCCTCAGCCTTCTGCATTCCAGCAGGCTCCCAAGAAGGCCAAGCTTCAAACACTGGACTACACCATGCTCAGCGCCTGTGCCACCGAGCTGAAGCTGCAGTGGGTGCCTGCCAGGGTGGAACAGGTGCTAGCCACTCACAGGCAGCTTCTGGCTGGCACTTTTGACGTCCTGGCAGCTTAGTTGACCCACATGCCATTTAGGTGGTCCAGTCTGCAAAGCAGACCGTGTCTCTGCGGCTGCGAACGCAGTCCAAGTCAGGATGGCTGCACCTGTGCTGGCACCCGCAGACTGGAAGAATGTGTCTGGGAGGCAGCCCTGAGCGGGGTGCAACCTCCGAAGCCTTCTCCTTTGGTAACGTTGCTAGCTTGCTAGCAACACCTGCATATATGCAAGCCGCTGGCCGCGTCACAAGTGCTAAATCAGACTTGCTGGGAGCGGCATCTGAAGACTGCAGCGGGTTTGCATTGATGTTGACGAGATGTGGGCTCTGGACTGTCTGCAATCATGTGAACCCTGTGGGCCCCTGGTGCCGCTGCAGGTGAGCAGATGCAGGCCACTCTGCACAGCTTGATCCTGGTTGACGTGGTCATGCCCCAGCCCTGGGAGCGCGTGGTGCACCTGCAGCTGGGCAAACGCATCGGGGAGCCTCTCACATGCTCAGTCTACTTTGAGCTCATGGGCAGGTCAGTCTGGGAGCTCTGCCTCAGATTGCTGCAAGCCAGATGGGCTAAAAGCGTGTTTCAGGCTGGACGTGGTCAGCTGGGCAGCAGCCTGCAGTGGCACAGCAGTATGTGGCATGACCGCCGTGCAGCATCATGTGAAGACCTGTGTGCATGCATGCTCACAGGTACAGCAATGTCATCTTGGTGGATGCATCCCGCAGCATCCTGCTGTGTGCCTACCAGGTGGGGGGACGCATGTCCAGCATGCGGCAGCTGCAGACGGGTGGCATGTACCAGCTGCCTCCCATGGCCCCAGGCCTGCAGCCCAGCGCAGCTGATTCCGTGAAGAGCTGGCAGGATGCGGTCACAGAGGCAGCACACCAGATGGGGGCCAGGTCAGGGAGCGAGGCTGGCGTGGGGAGTGCCCTCGTCCGCACCTTTCAGGCACGCAGACAGCCGCAATGCACAGGCCATCCCTGCTTGAGCTCGCGGCGGCGTGCTGCGTGTCCAGTCCAGCAGACCTGAAATCAGTCTGATCACGGATAGGTGATCACATCTGTCACAACCCCCCTGAACTCAGATGCTTACAACACGCACTGTGCATCCCCTGTCTGGGGCCTGAATCAAGGCCTCCTCAGCTGCACAGGAAGCCATGCTCCAGCTCAAGTGTGTTGCTCGGGTCTGCCGAGCCTGACACGCTGGCTGCAGGGGGTAAGCCCAAGCCTCGTGCAGGAGCTCTGTGGCCTGGCGGGTGTTGGCCCCTCATCACCACCATCTGGCCTGCTGCCTGAGGAGTGGACAGCACTGCATGCCGAGTGGCGACGATGGCTGCAGGTCTTGGAACGAGGTCAGAGGCATGACGACAGCCCTGCATTTGCAACTGGGATGGCAGGGGGTGCAAGGATCCGTCGACATGGCACAGCGTGTACTGACCCCTGAGGATGCTGGCGGTCACAGCCCACTGGGAACTGCATCTTGCCTGCAGTGAATTTCAAATGCACATCTGAGGTAGTTGTCCCCTCGTCTTCTGAGGATGGTGCTGTGCTCCTGCAGGCCAATTCCAGCCGGCTGTAGCAGCAGACACTGGCCAGTGCTCAGCGCTGGGCAGCGGCCAGCCTGTGGGCTCCATGCTGGAGGCTGTGCACGAGTATTATTCCACATTTCAGGTCATGCACTGGTGCTTCACAATGCTGTTCACAGCATCATGCTGGCTTCCACACAGAATGATGCCCGTACTGTCTGCTGGAGCCAGCATCTGCAGGCAGCCTGCATGCTCTCATGTATGGGTCACTGCATGCAGCCGTAGGCTGTGCATGCTCACATAACTGGTGTCTGCAGTGCAGACGGCAATCTGTTGCCTGCTACTGTTGCTGCCGTAGCCTCTCAAGGCTGCCTCGCACAGATCGGGCAACATGGTCTGCCTGCGCTGCAGAGCATGGATGAGATCGGCCACCTGCAGCAGCGCATAGAGGCTGCCGCCCGGCAGGCACGGAAACGTCTGCAGGCCAACATCAGCAACTTTGCAAAGCAGATGGACGGCACTGTGGA
The DNA here is from genome assembly GCA_019693375.1 of Asterochloris erici. Lineage (NCBI taxonomy): Eukaryota > Viridiplantae > Chlorophyta > Trebouxiophyceae > Trebouxiales > Trebouxiaceae > Asterochloris > Asterochloris erici. Next base: position 122,399 of record JAAMXJ010000062.1, read on the forward strand.
GGGTGAACGCCTCGCCAAAGAGGCTGACCTGCTCATGGCCAACGTACACAGGTGACGCCTGTGTGGCCAGATGCGCTGCCTTACTGAACGACTGAATGCTCAGGCCCATGTCCTGAGACCATGCTGCAGATGCCAGCCTGGCATGGAGTTCATCGAGGTTGAGGACTGGAGTGATGGATCCCAGGTTCAGGTCAAGCTGGACCCCAGGTGGGCGCTGTCACAGACTGAGGGGGGGCATGGACCTTACTTGGCATGTGCATCTCCGAGGGACCCTTTCTGAGGGGCCTTCTAGCAACCTGCTACATTGAGGGTCGCATCAGGCCTGGGTGTCTTGCAGCAGATCAGCCGTCGAGCTGCCTGTGAGTCTCTCTCTCCCATAACGAAATGCTGACTGATGGAAGATGATGAGCAGCTGCTCTGGCCACAGCTGACCACTGCCTGGGTGCGCTGCAGAAAGTCAGCTGTTGAGGTGGCTGAGAGCCTGTACAGGCGGGCGCGCAAGAGGCGCAGGGCTGTGGGCCAGGTGGCCCCCCTCCTGGAGGCTGCCCAGGCGCAGCTGGCCTACCTGCAGGAGGTGGAGTGGAATCTGGAGGCAAACCTTGGAGCAGATGCAAACACTGAGGCTCTCAGGGAGATTCAGGTCTGCGCGCCACTTCTGCATGCAGATGCAAGCACAGCTCTGGAGGCAGATCATGAACTGCACAGAGCTGGGCGGCTTGCTGCCTGCTGCATGCATGCAGTCAATCAATCTTGTGACGGTCGGACCTGGACAGACCTCTGGTGCCATGCCTTGGCAGGAGGAGCTGGTTGCAGCTGGCTACATGAAGGCGCCATCTGAGGCTGTTCTGGCAGAGAAAGGGAAGGCCAAGGGGCGGAAAGCAGCAAAACGGCAGGGAGGCAAGAAGCTGGAGGGCTTCAGAGCGTTTGAGAGCCCGAGTGGGCTGCAGGTGCGCTGCTGCCTGCTCTGCTCACTGCGTCCATGCATTGCTGCCTCCTCTGGCCTCATGGCTGCAGTGCCTGCAGGTGCTGGTTGGGCGAAACAACAAGCAGAACGATGAGCTCAGCAATCGGATCGCCTCGCCTGGAGATGTCTGGATGCATGTGCGAGGCATGCCAGGCGCCCATGTCCTGATGCGGACGCAAGCTGGCAGGTCAGCGCAGCCTGACTGCAGACGCTGTGGTGTTCTGGCGCCATGCTACCCTGTATGGCTGTCAAGGCTTGCACAGGTATGACAGTGGGCCGATTGCATTGTGCAGGGGCGATGTGAGCCAGGAGGACCTGCAGTTTGCCGCAGACCTTGCAGCATATTTTTCTAAAGCTAGACAGGAAGGGAAGGTGTCAGTCATCCTGGCAGATCCCAAACACATAAGCAAGCCTAGGGGGGCTCCCCTTGGACTTGTTACTGTCAGCAAAGAGAAGACACTAGTGGGCCGCCCTGACTTCAGTGTGGCTGCAAAACAGATGCAGTTGGGCACCAGAGGTGAGCAGCTGCATCAGGCCTGAGGCCAATATCTGTCCCTAAACACAGCGATTCTGAATGTGTTCGTGTACTGAGTTTCAGTCAGTCAATGGCCTGTAATTTCTGTGTGCGACCACAGCATAGAAGGGGTCGTTGCCTTGGGAAAGGTTGACAGCCCTCTGTACTGTTTTGATAATGGCGTCCAGACCATTCAACTTCAGTGGTGGAGCATTTGTGACTTCTCTGACTACCACAGGCTGGGTGAAGCCTGCAACAGGGAGCACTGTCTCAGTACGGTGTGCTGCCAGCCAAAGCCCACAGGCAGCAACGCCTCAACTTGCCTGGAACACACTGAAAGTACTGCTTGACGAGGTTAATCCGGCCAAAAGCACTGTTGTCGCGCCATGCCTGTATTGCTTTCTGGTAAAACAGCCTGCTGCTGAAGGAGATGATGCAGATGCCTCCAGGCTTCAGGACGCGGTAAATCTCAGCAAACACCCGCTCTGGATACTGTAGGTACTGCACAGAGACAGTGCAGATCACTGCAACAGTCAGAAGGAATTGATTAGGTACCCTCAGACAGCGTTGCAGGCCATCAGTGGCAGTCCGGGGAAGCCAAGCAATTCACAATCACCGGCATCAAACGTGCAGTCAGCCGTCGCCCAGCCATCTGGCTCATCGTTCAAATTCCTGATCCAGAAACGGTCCAGGCGCTTGTTCCTGGCCAGCTGCACCCAGTGAGGAAGGCTGTCAGACGCTGCGCAGGGGCTTGGGCTGTTGCTCAGCTTTTTGCAGAGCTGACGGTGGTCCTACCTCCTGAGCATTCATGCCGTGTCCCACAACCTGTGAGTAGGCAGCGTCGTCTGGCAGGTGTGACACCCAGCTGCTCATGAGATCCAGGATGACCCCATCCCGGGGGAGCTTCTCCCGATATAGTTGGGTAAGCTGCTGCCTGAATCCATCATCGATGTGCTGGACAATGCGGGGGCTGCCTGCAGGAGGCAAGACAAGACACTGATACTGTCTGACTTGCAACCTGCTCTCTCTCCCAGCTTGATCTCCCTTACCATAGAAAGCTGTGTCTGAACCTGTGTCAAGTTTCTGCCTGCAGTGGCCACAGGCTTTCATTTGGGAGACACACAGGCCTGTTTAGCAGAAGAGAAGGGCCTGACCTGTCTGCTCTGCTGAGAACCTCCCTGCTGATGCTGCTGGCCTGACAAGCAGCAGTGAGAGCTCTTCGACTGTAAGTGCCTCTGCCCGGTGGTCGATTGGCAGATTGTGAACAAGTCTGCTGCAAGCAAAACAGCATTTCGGACAGTTCTGGGTTACTTGTTATATGGTCTACAATTAAGGAGAGAAATGTTGCTCTGTGAGCATTCGGGAGTGTCCAGTCTGCCAGCCTGGGCTGCAGAAGTTGCAAGGTAGCTCGCTCTGGCCTTGTTAGCCTGCCAGATGTCTGCAGCTGCATATTCTGGACCTGGCAGCAAATGAAGGGGAGAGACCAGTGGGGCCACATCCAGTTTGCTGAAGCTGTAGCAAACATGAGTTGCAGGTTTCACTGAGCTGCTTGAACACCGTCACTTTAACACCACTCTTGCATCCAATTCAGTGGCAAGCTGCCGGGATGCTCAGATTCAGGGCGCAGGTGGTCATAACCGCTGTGCTGAGGTGGCAATAATTTCAAGGGACGCCGTGGAGCAAGACATTTCAATAGCAAGCTAGTAACGGGACTGCTCAGGCAGAGAATGTGCTGTTCCCCCACAACCCAACCCCAACTTTGCCTGCATGCAGCCTCCCCTCCAGGCAGCGCCCTGCTGGTCCTTCCCTCAAACAGCACGCCTGGCCATGGCAGATCCTCTGAAGTAGAGGGTACGTGGTGGCTTGCTCAGAGCAGCGCTGCTGGTCTCCCTCACCTGGTAACAGCCTCTGGGCTGGCACCTGCTGCAGAGGCCTGGAGGCCATGGCATGACGGCTGTCAAGCTGTGGTGGTGCAGGTGCACGTGCAGGCAGCTGTCAAGCAAGGCGGGTAGTGGTGCCCCCAGCTGGCTGACAACGCAGTGGCTGGCTCAAGGCAAGATTGCAGGGGGTGCCTGCAGCAGCTAGCCTGGCAGCCTCCCAGGGGCCCTGCCAGCTCAGTCATCGGTTTCAGCCACTGGCTGACAGCTAGGCTTCAGGGCTCCGTCTCAAATTCAACATCAGGGCCTGGGCAGACGCCCTGTCAGGAGTACTCCCTTTGCAGACAAGCTGTCTGCCTGAAGCAGCTAGCCTGGCCGCCACCCAGGGGCCCTGCCAGCTCAGTCATCTTTTTCAGCCACTGGCTGACAGCTAGGCTTTGGGGCTGATTTTTAACTTGTGTCAAGTGCAACATCAGGGCCTGGGGATATGCTCTTGCAGCCATCTGTTCCTTGCAAATGAGCGCCAGGTATGCTACGGTCATACCATCCAGAATAACCCCGTTCTCGTCCGATCACGGAAGGCAAACTGGATTGGGCCAGATCAGTACTACGTTGGGTGACCACGCGGGAATATCTGGTGCTGTAGCGTTTTTGTCGGTCACACAAGTGCAACGACGGACCTTGGCTCTGCCGGGCAGGGTGCAGGAAGAGATAAAATCTTGTAAGAGATTGTAGAGACTGCGATCCTTGTTGGTGCCGTTGGACGTCCAGAGCTGACCTTCAATGCATATTGCACACGGCCAATTGCACACGGCCAGGAAATCTCAGCCTGTGCATAACTTTAAAACCAAAGGGGCAAGCGAAGAGGCACTTGTCAGTTCTGACAAGTCCAGGCTGATGCGATGAAGACACCCTCATCGCTATTCTGATACCAGCATCTCACAAGTCAGCTGGCATCTACCGATTCATCACTACTGAGAAGACTGTGGACAAGTGGTGCCAGGCACTCTGCCACTAGCCTCATACCTTCTGGGCCACTGGGGTGCAGGCCACCTGGCATTGTCTTACTGTCCAGCTACAGGCAACCATGACATCTTCAGTTGCGCGATCACAGTTGCAGACCTTGAAACACAGCAGCACAACAATCACGCCTTTCTTGCTGAGCACGGCAGCTGCAGCATCTGCTTGCCTCTTCTCCCCTGGGGATGGGAGGCAGCTGAGTACATCAGCAGAAAACTTACCCCCTCTGGTGTGATAAATCTGTCTCCACAATCCACAAAGTGGACATGCTGATCATGGCTGTGAGCGTAAGCTCTCAGCTCATCATTGATCAGGTGGATGGCTGGGGTGAACATGCTGGGCCAGGCTTGCAGCTCAGGCGGCTGTGGGTTGCCCCGAGGCAGGATGCCCCACACAACAAGCTGGGTGGTGGGGTTGTGCTTCCTCAGGTAATGAATCACTCCTGCGACCCTGCAGGATGTAGGGAATAATGTGGATTGTGAGAACACTAAGACCTTCTGGGTGATGGGGTGGTGCTTCTTGAGGTCCTTGCCCCCCATGCAGGAGATGTCAAGGGCACAATTATCAACAGCAATGTGTGTTCACTCATTATCACAGCAGCTGTGGGACGCGGCAGCATGCCTGCGTGTCCGTTTTTGGGACCTCTTGCAGGAACAAGGCCAGGCTAGAGTTGCTCGGGGGAACAACTCCTCATCAAGTTCACCATTGCAGGCATTTACTGGCGCTTTCATATCACTGATGTCAGAGCTTGGTGCATGGACGCAGGCTGCACTGTGCCGCCTACTGGCGTAAGTGCAGTGCTGTTTGTGAAGCCTCGCCTTGCAGCTGTGCCTGGAGCTGCACTTGTGATGGCTTCCCCATCACCTCTGCACGAGCCCAGGTCGTTGGTGCCAATGTTGATCACTGCGACAGCTGGAGGGTGCCGGGTCAGGGTCTGCCCATGCATCAGGCGCCAGAGGAGGTGGTCCGCCTGGTCTCCTGCAGGGCAGGGGAGTGCCGCACAGCATGATCGCCACTGGTCCAGGCACGGTGGCAGAGCCCTGTGCAGTCAGGGCTGCCAGATGTCCCTGCCCTGGGACAGGACGCTCAAGCCTCAGCTGAGGCCACCTGACCACAAGCCCAGCTTCACAGGGTGCAACAGGTGCCCAGATGTTGCAAGACTGGCTGATGCAGGCATGAGTCCCAGTGACCACTAACCTCCAACTGCAAGTATGTGAGAGCTGGTGTTGCCAAAATGATCCTTGAAGACTGCTGGTGCGCCGTCACAGCGGTCACACTGGCGGCCCATGTCGCTGCCTCGCCATGTCTCGGTGATGCTGCAGGGGCAGCATGCAGGGCTCGCTTGCCAATTTCTTGAAGCTTTGGGTGCCGGTCTGGCCGCCACAGCAACTTTCTGCTTCGTGACAGTGAGCAGCTGGCCATGGCCATGGCTGGAATTGCCCTGCTGTGACTTTGGCTGCTGCTGTGCAGGCTGGTGCATGCAGCTCTGCAAACATGTTCGGCTCACCTGTCTCCATAGAAGACCAGATCATACCCCTGCATTGGCAGCAAGTCTTGCTGACAGTGGATCCGTGCTGGATTGTGTACGTCACCAGCAAGCAAGCACTGCATGCACACCTCTGCTGGGGCAGCTCTTACCTGTGCTTGGTCCGCTTGCTTCACCTCAGCTACTAGCCGCTCATCAAAAGCCTGCACCCATGGCTCCTCACGCGGCAAGGGTTTGCTCACCACAGCGCATGGCAAACCTGGATGCAAAGGCTTCAGCCCTTGGTGCCTTCGTCCCTCAGAGGATCCAACAGCCCATGCGCCTGCCAGGATCAGAAGGTGCATTCCACATCTTGGTTGGGGCCAGCTCCAGGCTTGGTGCATCAATGATGATGATGATGATGCTGATGATGAATTCAGAGTCTGAGTCAGGTCAAAGGTTTGAATTCCCACCTAACTCCGAGAGAGTGTTCACCGAGGCTTGCAACAGGACAGTATGCCAGCCTGAGACAGAGAAGTCAGCCAGCGTCTGCAGCCTTGGGACGCCCATCCCATATCTGTTGTCCAAGCTGCAGGACATGCCAGGCAGGAGATGGGCCAAGCAAGTCGCCCATACCTCTGCTCCACTGCCTAGCCTCAGCAGCTGCGGGTGTGCAAGGCATGCATGCAGGAGGTGGTGGAGTCAGTGCCTGTCAGTCTAACATGTCTGGGTGTCTGCCCGTCTGCAATAGTAGGCAGCCACTGCTGGCATGGCTGTGACACACCTGTGCTGGCCAACATTCGCCTGTGTCCGCTGGAGCTGCATGCTGTGCACAGGCCGCCCTGCCGTGAACAGCTCTGCTTTTGGCTTTGAGCATGATGGCAGCCTGGCAGGTTGCCACCGAGCAAGAATGCAACAAGAATGCAGGATCTTTGCAAGACAGACATCCCACAGCATGGAGAACAGGCTGACGCACGGCAGCAAGCACCCCCCAGGCGCGTGGCCTGCACCTCATGCCGTATGTGCACATTGCACGTTTCTGCAGATTCTGAGAGCAGGCCTCACAAACAGGCATACCAACAATGCTTGACAGCGTCATGTAAACCTCTTCCCAGCCTCAGCCCCAGCAAGCTGCATTGATCTGACCTGCTGCTGCCCTGGGTGGTTGTCTGGATATGGAGGCAGATGGGGCGCGGAGTGAAGCTGTCAGATGAGATTATGGTGTACTGAACTATGCTGAAGCTAAAGCTGAACTACCTTCATTGACTTCAAGCCAGGGTTCAAGAGCGCTGCAAAGTTCAGGTGGCGCAACCATGTGCCGGCACCGCACGCATTCTACCTAAGCAGCAAGAGGAGGCCCCCGTACAGATTTGTGGAGCACTGCTCAACACTGCAGCCATGCGCTGAGCTGACATAGCACTCAGCCCTGAGCTGCAGGCAGCGGGGGCGCCTGCTGGTGGTGCTGCAGGCTGGCATCCTCATCACTGGTACGGGGTCCCATGCAGGAGCGCGCCACGCTCTCAAAAAGTCGCTCGATCTCGCCCGCGCAGTGCGTGAAGGCATGAGACCAGAAGTTGTAACGAGGGTTCTTGATCAGCTCTATGAAGGTCACCAGGAGGCCCCAGGGGTGGGGGCGGTTGACAATCAACCGCTCCAGCAGGACACGTGTGATCTGCTCCTGCACAATCTCCTGCAGGACAAGGGTGCAGCAGGGGTCTGGCTTGTACATCCTGCATCATGAATGATTGCAGGATCGCTGGAGCTAATGGCATTAGGCACAGAACAAAAGGGCGGGTGCTGATTGCAAGTGCAAGCGAGCCAGCTGGCCCATGAGAAGCTGGCCTTAAGCGGCAGGTGATCTTGCCGGTGAAGCTTCCTCTTGAGGCACAGGAGCAGGTGACAGCAGATGACCGCAACAACCAAGACTTTGGCATGCCGCCCTGCTTGGGGCACAGTGCCAAGGCTAATCTGCAAAGAGGACGCAGGAACTTTACTTGGGGGCAATGCATGCATTTTGCTGGTTTACTCAATGTAGGCCATGGCCCCTGCGGGGCAGACCCACCTGCTGTGCTGCCCCACAGCAGGTCCTGCACCCAGATCATTGTGGACCTACACCATCACCGGCCAGAGACAGGAGTCCTTACCTGCTGGGCCTCCCCAAAGAGGTACAGCAAGACGCAGGAGAAGTGGTGAGTGTGGTTGTTGGGGTAGCGCAGCTGGTTGGCCAGGGCATTCAGGAAGAGGTAGCGTCCCTCAGTGTCCAGCTCAGAGGCCAGGCGCTGGTAGATGTCCATGGGCGGGTTGTGGGCCACCGGGGGGCTGCCCGCCTGCTTGTTCTCAGCCACAGCCTGCAGGAGCGGGAGCGGATCTGTGTCAGGCTGCAGACAGGTGGCAGCCCTGCAGAGGCTGCCCACAGCCTGCAGGAGTGGTTAAGGTTGCAGGTCCTACACAACAGTTATGAGAGAGGCTGTGGGCCAGGAACGGGCCTGCCACAGCCTGCAGCAGCATGTGGAAATGCAGGCAATTGTGCGTGCCACAATTTGGGCAGGGTGTGTGCCGTGGGGGTGCTGTCCGCATGCTCGCTGTCTGCCGCAGCCTGAAGGGGCAGGTTGCTCTGAGGCTGCCAATTTAGCAGGGCACGGCACTAAGTGGAACAATGGGTGGGCAATAGCTTGCACACGGCCTTGGTGTCCATCCAAAGAGCCAGCACATTGTTCATTGGCTAGCGATGCCACCAATAAGTGTGTGTAGATGTGTATGCAGCAGCTGTGCACATGTATTGGCACTGTGACGCCCACCTGAACGCCCACATAGGAGGCCAGCGCATTGAGCAGAGCATCAAAAGATAATGCTGTGCCCTCAGAGTGGCCGTTGCCGGCAATGCCCATCTGGCAGGCTGCCACATTGACTTGAACGTGGGCAGAAGGGGCAGGTATTGTGTGAGCCCCCACCTGAATGCCCACATAGAAGGCCAGCGCATTGAGCAGGGGCACGTTGTACCGCGTGCCATGCATAATGGCATCCTGCGGCGCCAGCACCAGGCGCTGCTTCAGACTGTGCAGGAAGGAAGCTGGCTGCCGTGTCTTCAGGTAGCTGTCCAGCTCAGCCCTGCAGAAGTGAGAAACAGGCGATCACGAGTTGGTGACAGGAAAAGGAGCCTTAAAGAAGCATGCACAGAGGCCAAGCTATGCAGAAAGGTCAATGCTTTGGGCAACTGTCCAGCTCAGCCTTCCAGCTGAAATCTGGTGATGAAAGAAAGGGTGGAGGCACGACCAATAAAGTGCTCAGCTGCTAGGTGGCTGTCCATCACAGCCCACCATGTTCACAAGGCGCCATAGGTGTAACATCGCCACAGAGCACAAGATGTTGGCTGCCAAAGTTGAGGCAGGTAGCACATTGCTTGGCCAGCTGGGAGCCGCACTCACTTGAGGCCCTTGGGCAGGAGGTTGTCAGCCTCAGGTAGGAAGCGCGGAGACTGTGTGATCTCCGGCAGCAGGTCCACCTGCAAGGAGGCAGGGGCACACAAGTCAGCGATACTGCTGAGGGCCAGAGGGATTGCCTCACACCAGGTGTGCAGCGTCTGGCAGGGGCATGGTGCAGGACTGAGCATGACAGCCATGACCTGGCAGTGCTGCAGGCTCTGTCAATTGCCTCACAGCTGCACCTGCCAGACTGAAAGAGGCGTGAAAAGGTCTGTCAGGCCCACTCCATGCTGTAACCATGCAAAGCAGGCACGCCTTGCCAAGCCTCACAGCAGCAGCCAGATCTGCACCCCTCACCTTGAGATTGGGCGTGAATGGATCCGGCAGGCGCATGTTGCGCGGGAAGGCTGAGAGGATGAGGTTGCGCATCTGGATGCAGCTGGGGGGCACCACGTCGCACAGCTGAAAGTGGTACTCGCACAGGAACTCAGGGAAGTCGTGCAGCAGCACCAGCAGCACACGCAGGGTGCCCTGCAGGAATGGAGGCAGTGACATGGCATCTCATGTTGTACCCCTGTAGGCTTCATTCTCTGCAGAGGGCACCATGCAGCAGGTCCTGCAGGGTGCCGTCCAGAGGGCAAGAGGATCAAAGTGCGTTGCACAGCTGGAAGTCGCGTTTGCTTGAGACGTCCCTGAACTCGTGCAGCAGTCCCAGCAGCAGGCGCTGGGTGCTCTGCACAGGAGCAAGGAAGTGTTGTGGCATCGCCAATAAAGGCCCTACCCACATTTACAGGCGCCGCAAGCTGCAGGGCAAGCCTTTATGCAGCTGCCTCAGCAGCACGTGCGGGGGAGCAAATAGGCATGGGATGCATTGCATGCTGAGAGTGTTGTTGTCGCAGGGATCTGTGGGAGTCAGGAGCAAACATGTAGTCCGCCCCGTGGGCAGGAGATGCTGAGGTGTCAGCCAGGACGGGACAGCCAGATGCAGCACGCCCCAGGGCAGCCAGACCTTGTACAGCAGCCTGACGGCGTCGGTCAGCTCGGCGTTGCGTAGGTAGGGCTCCAGGAAGCGCAGCAAGGCAACCAGCAGGCGCTGGAAGTGGGACCACCCCTTGTGCCCCGGGGCCAGCAGCAGCTTGGGCATGAAGCTGCGGTGGCTGATCAGCTCCAGCCAGGCAAAGGCGAAGCCAGGCACCCGCAGGGGCTGCAGCAGCAGGGCAGTGACCAGTTCCTACACTGTGCAGTTCCGGAACGGATGGCTCAGCGCATCCAAACGCACCACGCTTCCCAATGCAAGGTGGAGCCAGACAGGCGCAGGGACTGCAGCACTAGGGCAGGCAGTAGGATTCTGTGCGGGCTACGACCGAGCAAGGGACATGCATTGCAGCCCCCGGCAGGAGACTGACCAGCGCCAGGCGCTGCCAGAGCAGGGCACGCAGCCCCCCGCAAGGCACTTTGTGTCACATGCCCTGGCTGACCTGCAGTGCATGGAACACTGTGGCAAGCGCGGCCACCATCCCAAACCCGATGGCGTCACTGGGGTCGCTGGGTGCCAGCTCAGAGATGAAGCCCAGGCAGATGCGGAAGAAGGGGCGGCTGTTGAACTCGCCGCCCTGCTGGTCCGCACTCCGCTGCAGGACGTTGGCCATCACGCCCATCGTCTTGGCCAGCAGGGGGGAGCCGCCACCGTGGGCTGCACCAGGACAAGAGAGGGTAGGTGTCAGGCCCCCAGTGCCTGTGTCTGTGTGTTCTTGAAGCAAACAACAGAGATGTCTGAGGGCTCAGCTCAGAGAGTGCTTCTTGCAGCCTCAGCCCACCTACCCACGTATCGTACTGATCCTGCACCATGCACAGTCCAGGTCCTGGCTTGTCAGGGCCTCATGCAGACACGCACTTGATAGCACTGCATGCACAGCTCAGACTGCATTTGCCTTTGGTGAGCTCTTTAGAATGTCTTAGGTTGACCTGAGACAAGTAGACAGCAGAGCAGGGACTCTACTGCATTGCACAAAAGCAGCCAGGGCAACAGGCCAGCAAGTATGAGCAGCCATGGCAGGCACATGCGGGCATTCATGGCCAGAACTGAAGCAGCAAGCTTGGGCGCAGCTTGGACTGGTTGGGAGGCATTTTCACACTGACTTCTGGTGACTGCCCCAGGCAAGCCGTCTGAGGAAATGAGGCAGCCAGTGCTCTGCGCTCACCATTGATGAGCAGCACCAGAAGGCGCACATACGCATCAATGGCCACAAAGTAGAGCAGCCCCGGGCGCATGGTCACTGCGCCCGACTCCCCGCTGAGGCAGTGCGTGACCGCCAGCTCCGTCAGGATGCGCAGGAAGCGGTCTGTCAGCTCGTCACCCTGCAGGATGAGGAACCCAGAGGATGATGCTGAGCTCAGCGCAGCCGTGTAACGATAACTTTGTCAGCATGCACATGGAAGCAGTCTGCTGATTAGTTGCTTTGCACCAGAGCGCGCAAGCCCTGCTCAACACATGGAGGGTACCCTGCACCCTCAGAGGGCAGCACCTGAGCCTACCACAGCTGAGCTGTTGCAATGCAATGAACAAGCCCTTCAGGCTGAGAGAGTGCTCGTCAGATATCTAGAGCTGCAGGTGGACCAGAAGCCTGCAGGTCTGACACCGCAGGTGCAGCCCGCTGCAGTACCTAGGTTTTGTCACAACCCACCTTGAGGAAGCCCTCAGCCTGCAGCTTGCCCACAAACTTGGCGTGGACCTTCTCTGCGGGCTGGTCCTCGCTGAGGTGAGCCCACTCGTCAAACAGGGCTGCCACCTTATCTCGCAGCCCAGGGGGGTCAACCTTCTCCTTGGCAGGAGGCGGGCGCAGCCTGCAAGTCCATGGCATGGTCAGGCAAGTAGAAGTTGGCAAAGCTGAGCAGGATCAGCAAGGTCGGTAAGGTGTGGCCTTGATGCACAGCCGCACTCTCAAGCTTGCTTGGCAGCAGGACCAGCCGGCACGCTACACGACACACCAGGATTCATCACCACGGCGCCATGACACCTGCCTGGCGAGACGCACCACCAGCTGCAGGGATGCACTGAGCCAGCTTCAGCAGTGCACAAAAGCATTGCACACCTTGTCTGTGCAGGGCAGCCAGGCTGCCAATGGTGCATGACAGCATGAGCCCACCTGGCGACCTGGCGGGCCTGTTCCACCAGCTGCAGGATGGCGATGCCCGCGCTGGTGCGCTGGGCATACTTCTGCAGGACGTCCAGGGTGCTGAAGAGGTCTGCTGCTGTGGCCAACGCCTCTGACACGAGGCACACCCGCACGACGTGCACTGCAAACTCGAGGGCCGCCTGATTCTGCGGCATGTTGACGCGGCAGGCCAGGGTGCCGTCCAGCTCCGGCAGGTTGAACAGTCGGGCCCGCATCAGTGCCTCCCCTGCACAGCAGATCATTGGAGGCCACTCCCCCAAGAAACGATGTCAGGTTGCCGTTCACCTCCGGCAGGCTGGACAACAGGCCCATACCAGTGGCTCCCGTGCAGTCAGCCCCATCAGAGTTGCTGGCACACTGATGTTGAGAGGCATCAGTAGCCCCAGCCAGCAGAGATGAGCACACCGGGAGTTGCCCTGCGCCCGCCACAGGAGAGAGGTCTGCGTAGGTGCGCTCATCAGTCACAGGGGGCATGGCACAGTGCTACCTGCGATAAGGGCCAGCAGCCGACCAGCGCTCCCCAGCCACAGCAACGAGTGACCAGGATAATGAGCAGCATGCTCGCGCATGCAAGACCATTTCCAATCTGCAAGTCACTCAAGTCACCAGAAAGCCCAATGCAGTGTGCCCACCTGCATCCTTGCTGAACTTGCTGTCCTCGGGCAGGTCCCGGAACCACACCCCCCACCAGCGCGTCAGCTCCAGGGGCAGCTTGGGCAATGTCTGGTCGCGCAGGGCCACCAGCACTGCTGTGTAGGCCGTGATGTGCATCCTGCAGGGCACGCTGCTGACCTCAGGCACACCTCCACAGATGGCTTGGTCTGCACAGATGCGCAGGCTGCAGAGTACATGCTGCAGAGCGCATTACATGCCTCAGAGTCTGTGGCCCGGCACAGGGGTTTGGGTGCGCAGGGCCAGGAGCACGTATAGGCAGGTACGAGCAACCTGCAGGGTGTCAGCTCAAGCCAGAGGTGCAAACTGCTGGCCTTGGGTGTGATGTAGGACAGCACCCTGCTGTGTCTGCAGTGATGTGCATCCTCTGCAGGGCGCGTTGAAGGGCTCGGCTCTGCCCCTTCCAACACACAGATCCGCGACTGAGCAGCAAGTAAAGGTGTTCTGCATACTGAAGTGAACCTGCCATACACTCAGACAGACCTGACAAGGCCAGGATGCTTACAAAGAGCCCCACCTGCTGCCCACCCCCTCGTACAATCGTTTGAAGACGCGTCTGGCCACAACGAGCACGCTCTCCTCAGGCCCCGCCAGGCTGTTGACGATCTCCCCGACAACGGCTGACATCTCGGAGTTGTCAGGGATGGAGGCCCCCTGGGTGTCCTGCAGGGCCTTGTCAAGGTCACACGCACACTCAGGCAGGAAGAGTGAAGCATGGCGCAGTGCCTGGCTGCTCTGCTCATGGGTACATGGCATGCTGGCCATGCCCAGGGGCTCTCAGTACTGCAGGGAGCTCATGAGCTGGAAACTGCAGGTGATCGACTTCAGAATCGCATGCTAGCCCTGTCCAGGCTGCCCACAAGGTGCCAGCTGTGGCTGCTGTGCCGGACCCCCACCAGCATGCAGAGGTGGCAGTGCGACCTCGCCATGACCATCAGGCTGGCCAGCAGAGCCTGTAGCAGCTGATTACTGCAACTGCATGATCACACTACCTTTGCCCACTTGACCAGCACTTCTTCATCACTCAGCAGCGCATCTCAGGTCGGCTGTGCAGGTCCAATGCCCTCTGTGGCCACCCTTGAAAAGCTAGTGTGGTGCATTCCATCTTGACACTGAAGCCATCTGCAGAGCCTGCAGCAAGCCTGTGCAACAGCATCATCCCACTGGCTGGCTCACTTATTCACACTCACCTTGACAATCAGGTCGTCCAGCAGGGCCTGCAGCTGGTTGTACTTGGCCATCAGTCTCATGACATCATCGTCATCCCCAGCTCCGCTGTGCATGGAAGATGGCACCTGCAGGCACAGAGATAAGATGATCTGCAGCAATTGCAACTCGACAGACACTGACAACGACTCCGTTGAATGCCTGCCCTCCAGGACAGCAGCGCTTCAACGGCCCACAGAGCTGGTGGGAAAGTGTACACAGCAACTTTTATCACAGCACCTGCGAGCAAGCAGACCCCAGGCTCCTTTGTCGACAGGAAGCGTCCTCAGGTCTTGCCTAATGTGAGATGCTTGATGCTCCCATGCTGTTCAGCGCAGCCGGCTGCGCTCAACTCGTACACAGTCTGCTGTCCATGGCAGATGCCAGCACCCTGCACAGGCTGGCCGGCAGGCTCAGCCAGGCAAAAAAGTCCTGAAGGCCCACCCATTTTGGGGTTGTGGAGGCATCCTTGGCTCCGCCAACAGCAGCCTGCCAGGTCAGCCAGGTAAGGTGCAAGGCAGGCAAGACCCCGCAGCGGTTGACATACCTTGGCGTCCATGGAAGCATCCTTGGCGCCGCCCACGGCAGCCTGCGCGCTGGCGGCTGCCCGTGGGATGCGCGCAAAGTCCTCGTACACCCTCTGCTGCTGCTGACTGAGGTGCCCCGGGACGCGCTTCAGACTGTCAGGCAGAGAGGAGGGGAAGCGTCCAGACAGCACGTTGTGGTCAAGAAAAAGCTGCCCCGCCGTGCGAGCCTTCTGGCGGGCCTGCACATGAACGGTTGCTTGAACCAGGGTGGTCAGCAATGGCCAGCATTGCATGCACACTATGTGTGCTCCGAACCTGGGCCGCCCTGCCGTGCACCCTTCTGGCAAGGCTTTCCCTGGGGCCCAGAAATCGGTACGCATGATTGATAAATGCCTGCATGTCTGGCTGCAGACACCCAGGCTCTCAAAACGCCTTTGCCAAGGGAGGTGCTCAGCCTACAGTCAAGGCCTGGACCTGTATGTGTTTGGACAATCAGTATTTGCTGCCAGCTTGCCTGGAAGGCCCCAATGAGGCGCTCATCAATCTCCCGGATGGCCTTGTCTGTGGCTGCCTTCTCAATGATGGTGCAGCCCAGCTCCAGATTGTCCTGGGTGATTATCTGCAGGGCACAACTTCGGTTCACACAACCCCGTCAGAACGATCACCAGCCAGCAAGCTCTGCTTTGGGCTGGTATGGCCCACAAGCATGCCTGGGCAGGCTGCACTACAGAATGGATTTAAGTGCCTCTGTCCAGGGTGTTGACTTGCTGGGTAGAAACATGCGCAGACTGACATTGCTAATGCGCCGCCCAACAATGCATGAGACGCTGCCTGCATGTGTCCTCCGTCCAACTGAGACAGTATGAGAGGCACACAAGCATGGTCAAGGCAGTGGCGCAAGCTGGAAGCCCATGTGCAGCGCTGCATCTGGTAGACATTGTCCCAGGGTAGGGCTGAGAACCCAGACAAGTCGCCATGTCCAGTCAAGGTGGCGGAGTCACAAGCAGGTCGGACTGCAGCCCTGGGAGTATGCACAGTCCGGGATCCGGCCTCGCCTGCACAGTCTGCTCCAGGGTGCTGGGGTCCACATTGCTCTGCAGCATGTTGCGCATCTGCTGCATGAGGCTGACGCGGAGAGGGTCCTTGCAGGTCACCAGGGCCAGGCTGCCCGCCAGGCTGCTGACCATGAGGTGGGCAGCCTTGCGCATGCGCTGCTCGTCAGGCTCCATGGCAAAGTCCTGCAGGCACATCAAAATGCAGTGTCAGGGTGGCAAGTGGCAACACTGTTGCTGAACACCCCTCTTGCGCAGCAACATCCCACAAAAAGTGCCAGGGCATGCTGACCTTGACAATCAGCTCCTGCGTTGTCATGCACGCAATGGTCACACTGCGCTCCACCACAGGCGTGATGATCTCCACGATGGCGCGGTCCACTGCCACGGGCACCATGCGCTTCAGCTGCAGCCTCTCTGCGATCAGGCCCAGGCTGCCGTTGATCTGGACATTGGCGTGCAGGTTAGCAAACAGGCCCTGCTCCGCGCCACCAATGGGCCCTGCAGGCAGAAAGAATGCGTGGGTGGGTCAGCTGGCCGTCACAGTCACAGACAAAGTCGGGGAACAGGATGGACCCAAGGCTTCCAGTGATAAAATTTGGTTGTCCCTGAAGGCCAAGGCGGCTAGCGTGTCAGCTCAAAAGATGCATGCTGAAGAGTGTGGCAACAGGCTGGCAAACAAGCCTTGCTTCATGCTGCAGGCTGCTTGCCACAACTTGGCCGCGAACTGCAGGCGGCTTTCAAGCAAGGCCAAGCTGCAGGTTGCAGGCCTGTCCTGCTATGCTGAGCACTGTGCCCTGGACTTCTCAGACCCCAAACCTTTTTGCATGCACAGACGCCTCTGGTGCTCAGCTTGCAGCAGGTTGAGCAACCAAGGCCGCACCTGATGCAGCCCCCTGCAGGGTCCCAGCCGCAGGCTTCTGCTCTGGCTCTGCCCTTTGCACGCTTGGCAGCACGCCCAGGGAAGGCACGGGCCCCTGTGCACCCGCCCCTGTGCCTGCTGCCGCCACTGCTGCAGCAGCCGCTGCCCCAGGCTGCATGGTAGGCCGGGCTGCTGCGCCGCCTGGTGCCTGTTGTGGTGGGGGAGTGGTCGGCACCTTGGGCTCAACGGGCACCACTTTCTCAGCAGCAAAGTCGTGGTTCTCCCCAGGCTGGCGCGTGTGCTTGGACAGCTCCGTGCTGGGGGGCACATCGCTGAGGGACAGCCCCTGCAGGCACAAGCGAGGCACAGTGAACACAAGGTCCTGAACATGCCTGAGCGGCACCGTGCTGCTGACTTAGGCCGCCTGCAGCCATAGTGAAAGGTCAAAGCCATTTTCAGCCCTTGCATGTACTCTGTGAGCTTTGTGTAATGAGCTTCATGCAGGAAAGGAGGCCTTGCTATGCCATAGCCCTTGCAGGCTCAGTACAACTCACAGCCCATGCTTGCGCTTTAACTCCTGGCAGTCTCTTGCTGAGCGGCACGTTCGTGGAAAATCAGCATTTCGGGCACAGGCACAGCAAAGTCAGAGCCCAAGTAGATCTGAGCACCTTTGAGCCTGCACTGTGCAAGGTACCGAGCCAAGCAACAAGCTCTGCAGGCAGACGCAGAACAACATTGACGTCAAGCTCAGCCAATTCATGAACCACTTCTGCTCGCAGAGGTCACAGTGTGCTTTTCACTGAGCAACACGTTTGCCGGCACAGCAAGTCACCCAGGGCCCGGATCAAGGCGTGCTCAGCCAGAGCAGCAAAAGGCAATCACCTGCAGCCGTCCCAGCTTGGAGCCTGTGGCTGCTGCATGTCATAAGCTACTGGGCAAGGTCATGGTAAGACGACTGTTATTGCCCAGTGAACAAGTCTTGCATACCTAACCAATGAATGCATGACTTTCTGCAACGATTAGCTGCCAGCAGAAGTGCAGTTGCTTAGCGTCAATGACCTAGGCTGGTCACCTGGTTCCTGAACATGGTCTCAATGTCAAACTTGAGGTTGAGCTTTAGGCGCTCCAGGGCATAGATCTCTGCTGCCAGAGCCAGGATGCCCCGCAGCCAGGGATTCTGGCTGTGAAACACACGAGTGTCCTTGCAGTGCTCCAGAATGCGGTTGATGAAGGGCAGCACGGCAATCATCTTGCCCTGCAGTGTGTGGAGGGGAAGCTGATAGATATACCTTTGCCTGGCACGGACAGGCATGAGGCCATGTACACCAGTGCCTCAGCATGTGGTGCACCATGTGCAACTTTGCTGCTGAGGCACTTGGCACATCATCACCCAGCTGCCAGTGCATTTCAGCAATGCAACCGGCAGGTGGACATTAAACAGCAGGGGCACATCTCAAAGCAGACTAGTGGACAAGCACATGCATCATGGCCAGTGGGCATGCTGAACCATGATGGCAGATGGTGCTGGGAGCAGCCTGCACCTGCTCATATGCCTCAAACATCAGGCCCTTTACATCCAGGTCTTTCTGCATGACCATCCGATTCTGCTTGATGGTCAGCAGGCCCAGCCAGCTGCCCAGGTTCTTCAGCAGAGTCCGCTCCCCTGACTGCAAGGCATGAGCAGCCACATTCAAATGTCATACATGGAGCACGCCTTCTGCGTGTGCGATCCCTCAGCTGCAAGCACTACCAGTCGCCTGTGGAATGGGCATGCCAGGCAAAGACCTCTCTGGACTGCAACACACTCAGCACTTTCACACCCCAATTCACACCCTGAGAGTGAGACAGGCCTGCATGTGACCAGTGCACGGTTGCACCAGCAGGGGCCGCATGGCCCCAACAAAAGACATCAGGGCTCAGTGCCAAGCTTGCTCTCTTGCAGGTGACTGTGAGATGCTGTTCAAGCAAAGATGCTGCCAGCCAAGACGACAGAGCTCCAGCACAGATCACACTTCCGCAAGCAGGACAGACCTGCAGCACTGCAGCTCATCTCACTCCCTCTGATGTGGATGCTCTTCAGCAGCACCTCTATGCACCTGAGCACATGTCAGCTGTAAACCCTGTGCCTGTCGCCACCTGCATCTTGGTGCGTTCACTATGCAGCAGCACCTTGATGCACCTCGGCTCAGCCCGGCAGCTTGCCTGTACTGATTATGTGCAGCGCTATGATGTCTCCTGGCACATGCCAGACAGGCCTGCACTACTGTGGCTCACCTGCGTCTTGATGCGGTCGCTCTTCAGCAGCACCTTGATGTACTTGTAGGTGGTGACTGCCAGGTGCTTCTGCATGGCGCCCTTGTCCATCTTCTCGAGCAGCTCAACATAGGCCACGTGGAAGTTGGGCTCCTGCAGGTGGACCAGGCGCCTGCTGAAGGGACTGCAACAGGTCGCAGAGGAGCCAGCTGGAGGGGAAGGCCATTGCAAACACAGCACTTGCTACATGCTGGATGCCCCTAACCCAAGGGAGCCATTGAGCTCAAGTTTTGAACTCCTGTGCATCTCTGGGAACAAAGCCCTTGCTATGTGGTCCTGCCATTCCAAAGCTCTTGCAATGCATGATGGCAATTGACTGTATAAGGGACTTCAGCCCCTGTGCAAGGGCCATCCGTCAGCCGTAGGAGACCAACCTAAATGCTTGACAGAACAGGCCAACATCCAGGAGGTGGTGCAGCCATGGAGTCAAAGCTCACCTTGAGGACATGACCTGACAATTACAAACCGCTAACAGCTCCCCTCAAGACCCCAGTCAGAGCGGCATGAAGTGGACGTGTTGAAGTGCTGGCAGCAGTTGCAGTCCAGGCCGAGCTGGGCACACCTACCTGGCCTGCGCACTTGCCCATGATGTAGCGGGCAGACCACAGCCTCCTCCCCCCCCCTCCCAGGAGCTGGCAGCCACACAGGTGCATTCCTGCTTTACCCCCCTTTGGGCCGCCTGCTTGACCTCGGAGTAGCAGGCAGTAGGCTTGCAGCTAAGCCATCTCAAAATGCATCATGTGAGCATGCCACAAGTGCAGGATATCTACAGCCAAGACAGTCTACGAGAGCCCTTGAAGCACCATGTAGTTGGGGAGCCAGGGTGAAACACCGTGGCAATGTTATATGAACAAGAGGCATGAGGAGTGTCCAGACTTGCAGCAGGCGCACCTGGGCTGCCCTTTTGACCACCATGTAGTTGGCAAACCAGGGCCACAGCTCCTGGGTGATCAGCTCCCGCATCTCAGTGACCTTGCTGTCAACATTCTTGGGGGAGATGTTGTTGATCAGGAACGCCACCCGGTTCTGCAGAGCAGCATTGACCATCACCGAACCTCCATTCCACTGTCATTTGCCAGATGTGTTGGAGAAGGCAGCATTGGTTACAGTGGCCACCTTGTTCGTGGGAGTAGCAGGTCTCATATGCTGGTCAAGGCTGTGAGCAGAAGAGCCCTCAGCTGCTTCATGCGGCTGTCTGGCAGGTGCAGGTAATGAACCTCTCATTGTGCCGCCATCAACAGCACAGGTAGGCAGGGGAAGCACAGCAGCAGCCTTCGTGGCAGCCGACGTTGCAGCACAGAGCACTATCATAGGAGCAAGACAACTGAAGGCCCCAGAACTCCGGGTGAGCGCAAAGTCAAGATAGCAGGTCCCAAGATCCCAGGGCGTGGCCTTCTCGCACACCAGAGGTGCAGACAACTCTCACCGTGGTCCCCTCAGGGGGCTCAGGGAAGTCGACATCCAGTGAGGCAGCCTCCAGTGTCTCTGCATTGATGGCCTGGAAGGCTCTGTTAGGGTCCGCTTTGACTGCCGCCTGCAGGGAGCTGCTGGCTGAGTCCGACTCCAGGGTGCGAGGCGTCTTGGCGGCCGCCGCCCCCAGTCCTGCATCTGCAGCTGCGCCACGCCCAGGGCCTGCAGCACCATGACTGGCTCAGGTCTGTTGAGGCTCAGCAAGTGGTGATGTGACAGGTGTCTATTACGAGCTGCTGGGTAGCTGTCTGCATGGTCACAGCAGGCATGAGGCCCAAGTGACGCAGCATGAATCAGGGGTGTGGCTGCAACACGGGCTCCCAGGACTGAATGTGGGAGCCTGCCGGCCCTTGAGGGTGTGGAAGACGATGACATTGCACTGATGATCTGGTTGTCTGCAGATCGATCTCCACCTGACCGAGGTCGATGCCAACGCATGTGCACACCCAGCAGCAAGTGCAAACAAGTCGCACCAGGTGGGGGTGTTCCTGTCCCGGAGGCTGTAGGGACCTCTGGTGCGGCTCCTGCAGCCTGGGACTCTGCAGCGCTTGAGGGCGTGGCTGGAGCTGTGCCCTGCAGGCACCACAGGCGGTCAGCACAGCTCTGCACCTTTCTTTGACATATCGTTGCACATCAAGCGTCGCGAAGCTCTTGCCCTTCGTCCAGATCTGCGTGGACATGAGCTACTGCAAAGGTTGCTGTTGGCTTGTGAGGGTCGAGGAATGATGAGTTGGAACATTAAGATGCATCCTGGGGGCCCAGAGATCAGTGCAGATGGTGGCTATATGGCACACAAAGCCTGCACTCCCCACATCAGCGGCCATAGAGCCTGAAGTTTCTGACCGGTTTCTGACCGCTGCCAGGCATGCACAGTGCTTGTGCACCTGTTTTGAGGGGCTGTCATTGGTGGCACGGTAGCCACTGCCACCTGCCCCTGGGTTGCACCTGGTTTAACAAAACCACATGCTGTACTGCATGCCCAAAGTGCTGGGCTTACCGAGCCTGACGCCTCAGAAGCCTCTGCAACCCCCATTCGCTAGGCTGAGGCCATTGTCGTGCATGCACGCAATGCAACTCTGCCTGTTTGTGCCAGGCTCACCGGGCCTGGCGCTGCAGAAGCCACAGCTGTTCCGACTCCCTGGGCTGACGGTTGCGCAACCACCTGATCCTCCTGCATGTCTGCGCCGACCTGCTGCCCCGGCACGGCTTCTGCCTGGTCCAAAACAAGCATGTCGCTGCCTGCGCCATCGCCTGGCAGGCTGCCTGCTGCTTCATGCTCCTGCAGCACCTGCACAGCAGAGGACAACCGCAGTTACTGACATGACTGCCCATGTTGATTGATTGCTGTATCTGGAGTCAAAAGCATGGCATTCCAGGAGCCTGCACTGAGCTGCTGCAATGCAGCAGCCTGCAGCAGCACACAAAGCCCAGCCATGAGTCGACAAGCTGGGCTAAGCATGCCTGAGATTGCTGATGCGCTCTTGAAGAGGCAGCAGCTTGTGCTCAACAGCTAGCATCCACTGCCTCTGGGCATGACAGGTTCCCAGTCTCCAGGGGCCCCTGCAGCACCACTGCAGGCAGGCCTACCTTCTCTGAGAGTTGAACCATGTCAGGTCCGACCTCCAAGTGCAGTGCAGTGTGGCAAACCCACCACTTCCTGCCAGCTGCACCATGTCAGGTAAGTTCCTTGCAGCGTCCAGGTCCGGGGATGTGGACACATGGGGGAGGCCTGTTCTGACGCAGTAAAGGCAACAAACAATGTGGGTTTGCCCTGTCTTGGCTGCAAGTGGCTATCTCACTCACTGTACAACAGGCAGACCAACCTTTTCAGCCACTTCCACTACATCAGGGCAGGCCTCTCTGAGGTGCCCAATGCCCAGCAGGAATCTGGAAAACTCCACCCACTGCGGCCAGTCCTGCCAGCGCAGCAGCTCGTCCTTAAATATACGCATCGCGTTGACCGCAAAGGTGAACACCTTGCCATCAGGGCCCTCCCGGGCAGCGCCCAACAGCAGCTGCAGGCCTTGCAGCAGGGCAATATCTGCCACCATCCTGCAGTGGGTAGCAGAGGGATGCTTCAACCCAGGGCACTACACTTGGCACCATTGCACCCACCAGCAGCTGCAGTCATTGGAGCAGGGCAGTATTGCCGGCGTCCTGTAGCCAGAGAAGTTGCGCCTCAACGTGGAGGCCAGGCTGAGCAACTTGTGAGTTGCAGTTCCCAGGCGGCGCCGAGCACCAGCTGCCACCCTCCCGCAGTGTGCGGCAGGTGCAGCGGCACAGCATGACTGCAAAGGGGAACACCTTGTCGTGTGGGCCGCGCCCGCCAGCAGCAGCAGCAGCTGCAGACCCTGGAGCTGGCAATATCTGCTGCCATCCTACAGTGAGCAGGCTGACTGCATCTGAGGTATCGGCAGGAGCATAGGCAAGCCTGGAACCCAGCAGCCCCAGGAGCAGGGGAGTGCCTGCCACCATCATATGGGGGGCGACAGTTGAGCACTGGCTGGAATGCATTACAGCAACAGTTGCAAGCTTGTGCATCGTGCCGTGTGGACAGTCTAGGCCTGTGCATCAAAATTGCATGGTGAGTGGTGACTGAGGTTGTGACGCTTTAATGTGGCAGCCCCATGGCTGCCAGAGGCAAAGAAGACTGATAGAGCAGAACAAAAGGAGGACTCTTGTGATGACCACGCAGGACGAGACGAGCAAGATTAGGTACACAGACGCACCTCTGCTGGATGATTGTCCCAAACAGCGCCGCGCTGATGGTGAGCTGCTTGACAGGGTAGTTGCTGAAGAAGTGGAACTCCTCCCACAGAGAATTCAGCATGCTGGCTGCCAAGGCCCGCTCAGACTGGTCCGCAGATGCCTGCAGCAATGGAAACCCCAGCTGGAATTCAGGAGATCCCCTGACATTACCCATGCTCCAGTCAGGCTGGTGGGCTGTTTGACATCAAATCCTGAAATTTCCCTAAGCCGATATGTTTTCAGCATGGCCTGTTGCAGTTCTGGACCCTGTCTTCAGGACAGCTCGAAACTCATCCTATTCCTCAGGCCATAATGCACTCTGAAGCATACCAGTGAAGGCTTCCCCTGTCAAACAACCCCTTCGTAGCGGCCCAGTTAGCCCTCAACGAACATGGCCATGAAGCTGTCGGCCAGTATTCAACACTGCTGCGCAGCAATGCCCACCTGGCACGTCTTGAGCATGGCAATGAAGGCCTCCACTGTCATCCTGTCATCGTACACATCCTGGTACAGCTTGTTGGCCTGAGCCTCAATCTCAGGTGTGATGGTGAGAGGCAGCTGGGGGCTCAGAGGCTGCTGCTGCAGCTGGGGCCGGGCCTGCACTGCCAGGCCGACCACGTGCTCTATTTCTTGCACCATCTCACTAGGCAGCGAGCTGGCTGCTCCCTGCAGACAAGCATGCAAGAACTGTGGCAGGTCAAAGAGATTGTGCTTGCAGTAAGCTGCCCCACCTTTGCAGGGACGAGCCGGCAGTGATGTCTGCTGACAAGCATACAGGACATAGTATTAGCGGTGGCAACAAGCACACTACAAGCATGCTTGCAGGTGTGCACTGGGTCAGTCTTGCCATCACCCTGCAGGCTACCTTGAAAAGGCAGATGTGGCTTTGGGACCAGGAGTGAGGTGGGCAGGATGATGATCACTCAAGGTGTTGCGCTTTCAGGGGTCAGAGTTGGCTTCACGCTGCGCTTGAGGCGGGTCATAGTATGAGGGCCGCAGATGATTGGGCTGCAGGACGACTTTATACATTTGAGTGGGCCTGCCCACCTGCATGGGCAGGCATCATGGCAGGGCTCAAGCAGCAAGGCAACCTGCTCACCCTGAGCGCCCTGACGACTGCCGCAAGACTCGATGTGGAGACGGCAATCGTCCCAGCATTGTCTGCAATTGTCTTGTCCTCCAGGAATTTGAGCATGGCCTGCAGTGCAGGCAAGGAAAAATCGATCTATTCTCATGTGGAATGGTCGGTGCAGTGCAAGTGCCCAGATGCCCAGGTCAGCTGCCCCTTCAGTGAAGGTGTGGTGACGCCAGCACTTCATGCGTAGGCATGCTGCAGTACTCTGGGTATGCAGCACAGGACATGGCTGAGCTTACCAGGCATGGAAGCAGCAGAGACAAGTTGGTGGGCGTGCAGCAGAATGTATTGGGGTGCCAAGGGCATCAGTCCGGCAGCCCTCACCTGTGCATATGGCAGCTTGTGCTGCTGAATGGTCTGCTCCAGCCAGGTGTCCATGTTCAGCAGGTCCTTGCTGGCCGCTGCAGCAGCCAGCTGCAGGGCGAAGTCTGGCGGAGCATTTGCCAGCATGAGCTCCAGTCCTTGCACATGGTTGCAGACCTGCACGGACATTAGGCAGCAGCTTCAGCAGAAGGCGGCTTTGTGGGCAGCCATGGCCCAGCTTGTCGACGCATGCCTGTGAAACGGGCAGCGCACAGCAGCAGCTGATGTGGGATGCCCTGGACTGCTCAACAGCAGCAATGTGCCAGGTAATATGCATGCTGGGCCCCTTTGTTGGCCTCAGAGAAGCGGTGATGCCCCTGCAGCAAGTGCATCACGGACTGACTGATCCACAACTTCCCCCGTAGCACATCAGAGAGGGCCCGCTCTCACCTCCAGCAGCGCGCCAATGCAGCTGGCATCCCCAGCAAAGGCCTGCAGCAGCGCCTGGAAGATCAGGTCCTTGCGCTGCACCCACAGGCGTCGCAGGGTCAGCAGGCTGTCGCCTGTGGGCTGCATGACCATGCTGCCCAGCAGCCCGCTGCAGACCTCCTCCTGCACCGAGCTTGTTTCGGAGCGCACTGACGCCATGCCGAGCACCAGCAACTCGGGGCACTGCTGGCTGGGCACATCCAGGATCTGCAGCAGAGCATCATCTTGTCAGAGACCATTGCACCATCAGCAGTGAATCACTGATACCATGTCCAGCACCAGCACTTCAGATCCCTTCAAGCTCCCGAGCCTCAAGGTGTTTGCAGTGCACAGGGCATTCACAAAGAAGCTTCCCGTCAGGACCAAGCTTTAGTACTTTGCAGCCACCTACCTGCATCACACTGGCCCTCTGGTCAGCACTCTCCTCTGCCAGGCGGCACAGTATCTCGCACAGGTCCAGGCACAGCCACGCCTGGTTGGGTGTGCCCACAGGGGACTTGCCACTGCTGAGGCCCTCCAAAGGAGGCTGCTTGTGGGCAGCGTGCTCAAAAGTGAAAACCTCTGGCGCAGCTACAGTGGCCTGGCTCAGAAAGGAGATCTGCAAAGCACGCGCATTGCCAGGTCAGGCTGCGCTGTAGCAATCATTCACAGAAGGCATGGCATTGTCCTTCTACCACATCCCTCGGAATGGTGCATGACGCGCTAGACAGTTATCAAGAAGCACACAGGGGGACAGATCAAGCCTGCGGCGCAAAGCGGAACAAACACGCAGCGCCTGCAATGGTGCATCCAGGCTCCTGACGCACCTGCCCAGCCTGGTTCTGCCAGATGCGGCCCACAGCCAGCTGCACAGGAAAGTCCTGCCCTGTGCTGTGACGGAGGCCACCCATCAGCGCCTGCAGGTGGGGAAACGGGCATGAGCAACTGGGAGCACTTGCAAGCTGCTTGGAAAGGCAACATGCCCTGGACCAGGCACATTCACATCAGGAGCTGGGCTCTTGCTTGCATCCATGCCAGCTTGCAGAAGGGCCACGGAGCAGTTGTCAGGCTAAGAACACACAGGCAAGCCCACTTGATCGCGCCCGTGGGCGGTAACCAGCAGATAGGCAGGTGGGCGCCAACCACCTGAAACAGGCCTCCAGTGAGGGTTGCACTGACAGCCCACCTGGAAGGCTTTGGGGTCAGGCAGGTCAAAGCCAGGGTGGTCCAGCTGCTGCGGCAGCTGCTGCCAGTCCAGGTGGGGATGCTTGGTGCGCAGCACATCCACGGCCAGGTCCATGTTCCAGGTCTGGTCTGAGCTCCAGATGCCGTTGCCCTGACTGCTGCCCAGCCCCGCGCCCAGGGCAGACAGCGCCGCAGCCACGCTGCTGCTGCTGCCATGAGGATCGCTGAGGCTGGCGTGGGTGCACGCCATCATGGCGAGCAGCTCGGCCACACCCCGCTCATTCACTGGGCCAGCCTGCTGGAGGGCCTCCTCAAAAGCCCTCTGCGAGGCTGTGCAGGCGTACCCCATCTCTTCAACCACACCTGCCAGTGTATGGGGTTTGACCCCGTCCTCTGCCGCTGATGCCATGACAGCCTGGCCAAAGGCAGGGGAGGGCGAGGGGCTGTTGGAGGGTTGTGTTGCGCTGATGACGGCCTGGCGCAGGCTGTCGGGGACTGTCCCTGCGCTGCTGCTGTGCAGGGCCCACCGCAGGAGGAGGGCCTTCTGGGCGGGAGGCCAGTTGCTGAGCTCCGAGATGTGCTGCTCAGCGGCGGACCTGCAGAGCTCGTGCCCTGCAGGGGACAAAACCTCTTAGGCATGCAGGACCTCTGGCAATGCACGTGGAAGGCTATGCCATGAGGCAGGCACTTGTGGACACCACTCCAATTCACATCCCAAAGGTTAACACTCAGATGGGGTGTCACCTTCACACTGTAGCTGTGAAGCTGGGCCAGTCGAAACTGTCACGCAGACTTCGAATTGGTCCTGTGCGCCCAAGATCTGCTGGAGCAGGCCAGCCAGAGGCAGCACTTGAAGCTGCTGAGCCTGTGGCAGATTCTGCAGCGCCTGGGCGAGGTCTGCGGCTGCTCTCTGCGGCCCAAGCGCGGACAAGAGCTCCCTCACAAGCTGAGGAGACGCCTGATGCGCAAGTGCGGTGAAGAGCACGAGCTTAGGACCTGTTGTTGGCAGCACCGAGGCTGTCCGCAAAAGTTCCTGCAGGACACCAACAGCTACATGACCCTGCACTCGATTGCCAGATCTGCCCTTGCAGAGCTCAAGATGCAGGACACATGACATGTATTCACAGCATGAGGGACCATGCTGCATGCAGGCATGGTGCACACAATGCTTCAAGCATCTCATTCTGTGCAAACAGCACCTGTGCTGAGGTCTGAGGCTTGTTGTTCAGCGTCCAACGCAAGTGGCCGAACAGCCAGCGAACCAGCTGCGGCGCATCATCCTGTGATGGCATTGCAGTCCATGCTAAGTTTGTCGCTTGATCCGTGTAGGGCTGTGCACCGATCCTATCTGACACTCACAGGGAAGACCACCGGCACAAGAGTGCCCCGTCACTGCCAAAACTTGTGGACTGGCATCAAACGTTCCAACCGGGGCTATTTCTACCGGTAACTGTGTCTGAAGGACAAACCAGTCCGTCTCACTGCTTGGTGCCAAGCATTGCTCTGTGCCGAGGGTCTGAGGGTACAAACTCTATATGGCTGAAACCAGCATCTGCCATGGCTTTTCTGGCATCCATGCCGCAGTACTGGTCAAGGTAGGGCTCTGTTGCCTTCATGATGGAGCTCACAAAAGCTGGGAGGGCCTGCAGCGCTGCTGACCTGCACCATGCAGCAAGATCTCAGCACAGAACGGCCATATACAAGTTCTGAGAATGCTTGGCAAGCTCAGGTCTTGAACCCTTAATAGCTGGCAGATGAGCCAGCAAGTGCACTGATGATAAGCTCACTCGGGGTTGATGTCCACCAGAGCCAGCACCCCCCCGGGCTTCAGCAGCTGCCTGCATTTCTGGAAGATCTGACGTGTGACAGGGTCGGGCATCTCATGTATCAAGTATGAGGCTGTAATCATGTCATAGGTCCCAATTGCAGGGTCCAGCTGGAGGATATCTGCGTGCCGGTAATTGATGCGCTGCCGCGTCAAGGCTCCCTTCTGCTCTGCTTCCCTGCAGTGCCAGCTCACACAGAAGAGCTTCAGCTCCAGGGTGCACCACCAGAAGGCAGGTGGTCCGGTGGCCACCATCAGTGTAAAAGGCTCACAGGGTCTCAGGCCCAAGCAGCACTCCCAGTGTCTGTGCTTTTTGGCGAAGCAGTTGCAGACAGGTGCAGCTGAGTGCTAACAGCAGCGCTCTCGGTGCCAGTTCTTGCTGCAGAATTGACAGCTGCAGAAAGGCGCCCCGCCAGCCAGCAGAGGCCAGTCAACACACCTTTCTTGGGCTTCTGCCAGGGCAATGTAGTGAGGCGACAGATCCACACCTGTGACCTGGGTGCCAGGCCACAAATGAGCTGCCTCCCGGGAGCTGGGGCCTGGCCCACAGCCGACGTCCAGCAAGGTGGCAGGCTGTGGGAGGCTGTGTACCTTCAAGTAGTCCTGCAGGGGATGGAAACAGCGTAAGCCTGCATCACCACACTGTGGAAGAGGTGTCTTTGCCTCTGCCTCAGTTGCCCTCTCAAGCGTGATCCGTTGGGCCTAAATCTTAAACCCCAAACCCCTTGTCCTGAGGCCTTCCACAGCCTTGCCTGAATTCTGTGAAGAAAGGACTGCTGCAGCACAGCTTTTGCGGCAGGGCCCAGGATCTTGGTGTCCACTGTCTTGAGAGTCCTCACAGCAATGACCTGCACAGGCAGTGCAGGGCACATGTAGCTTACTCTTTCTGAACGCCAGCAGGTTTCAAGAAAGAATGAGTGGGTAAAAGTCGGCGCCCCAAAAGCCTCTTACCTCTAGCATGGGCTCAAACTCCAATGCTGCCTGCCAGCTGAGGTGCCCCTGCTGGTAGGCATGGAATGGCTGCAGGTACCTGCAGCCAGGCTGCTGCATCACCATGCTGCTCTCGCTGGACAGCATGCACATTCACAAGCTCCTGCTCACCAATCTGGGTACTGCACTGCGCTACTTTCCACCTCGGCTATGAGGGCCTGCACCACACCAAGGCAGAGGGTGTTCAGCTTGCTTGGCAATGACAAAAGGTGCACTCAGCCACCCTGTCAACCTGTTGGGCAGCAGGTGTGCTATGGCTGGACACCAGCGATGCAGGCCTTGACCGTGCAACGCCACCTAGCTGCTTGCAGAACACACATACAGAGCAGCAGTGCCGTAGTCCTGCTTAGGCCCAGCATTCAGCTGCAGATGCTGAAACAATTAATGTTCCTGGCTTGCGGCTTGTGACCTCTTGATGGTCTTAACCATGGGTGGTTTGCTCCAGGGGGCAGGGAGGTGCTGTGCTTGGCGGATGTTTCAACATGCCAGCCTTGAGCAGAGGCAGCCACATGCGAACATGTGGAGCAGAAGCTTCAGACCTCGCCAGCACAGCTCACCTCAGAGTCTTGCCACCGCTCCATGTGTCCAACAACATCCACTCCCTTACGCTTGGCCGTATCGAAAAGGTCCTTGCGGCCTGCCTTGACCATGAGCCCATAGATGGCAGGGGTATTGATGGCAGCATTTATGAGCTTGCTGAAGAAGGTTTCCCCCGTGAAGCTTGGCTGGCTATCTGCTGCGGCGCTGCTGACAGAGGCATCAGCAGCTCTGCAGCGTGTATGTCTGCATTGCCTGCATCTGCAGTCACTCTCATGTTTATGTTCTGAGCAAAGGCTTGGCCCTCAAGCTCTGCTGCACAAGTCGACACTTACTTATGCCTGGTGGATTGAGCTGTCTCTTGCCAGGGCAGGTAAGACCACTGGAGGCTGTGGGATTGCTTGTGACAAATGTGCATGCTGCACAAATGTTATCTGATCAGACCTTCAATGATACAAGCCTATCTGACTGGTTTTCATTAGCTTTCTATCAAAGTCAAACATCCTTGCACACTCGCGACTTAGCTCTCGCCAGCTCAACATGCGACGGCTGTGACCCATTTCCAAGCCAGAGCATTGCTACGGACAGTATGGCACGCAACACTCAAGTTAACAACTACATCATCGTGAATGCGGAGGGTGGGCGTGCCTCCTGGCCGTAGACGTTCTTGACGTGTCCTGCCCATACGAGCTTCCTGTGGCCATTGCAGGCGCGAAGGGCACGGGGAATGGTGGTATCGCGATTGCGGAGACCCGCAGGGTGACTCGCAGCAGAACAATCCCAGATACTGCTGCAGCTGCCTCGGGGACCCAGGTGATCATCTGAAGGAGCTGAGGCTTGAGCCTTGTGGGCAGTGAGTCTGGGTCAACAAGCTCTTGCCATTTACATGCAGGAGGCCAGCAGGCTCATGAACCTGCGCAGCGGGAGGACGACACCCAAGCCTGCGCCAAAGGTACGCATGACCAAAAAGA
The DNA here is from genome assembly GCA_019693375.1 of Asterochloris erici. Lineage (NCBI taxonomy): Eukaryota > Viridiplantae > Chlorophyta > Trebouxiophyceae > Trebouxiales > Trebouxiaceae > Asterochloris > Asterochloris erici. Next base: position 153,101 of record JAAMXJ010000062.1, read on the forward strand.
CCCTGGCCAGCGCTACAGCAGTGGCGCAGAGGCGCGAGAGCCTGGAAGCACCCTGTAGTCCCCTGGAGACCAGGCAGCCTGCGCAGCGTGTGGGAGGCCAGGTCAGCGTGACAAGGCTGCATGCCTTGGCACTGGCATGAGGACTGAGTGACGTGCCTGCTGCTGAAGCGCAGTGGAAGGAATTGGGAGTGCAGGCCTTTCCTCTCGCTGTGCAGGCAGCCAAATCCTGCTGTGTGCCAACCCTGTTGCTGATGTGCAGAGAAAGGGGCCGCAAGCTGCTGGCCTGCCGCATCGCTGTGGAGCCTGCACTGCTGAGTGAGCCTGCACTGCTGAGTCCCTGACAAGACATGCTTGTGGCTGTGGTGCAGAGGAAGGGGCGCGCCAGCCGCCCGGCAGCCCAGCAGAGGCCCCAGCCTGCTGCAGTGGCGCATGCACGGCGCGCCAAGGGCCAAGCAGCAGGTGGCAAGGCGGGCGGAGCCCAGCAGAGCGCCCAGCCTGCTGCAGTGGCATGCACCTGCAGCGCGAGGGGCCTGCCTACCAAGAAGGTGCTGGCAGCCGGTGGCGTCAAGGTGAGTCAGCGTGCCTGCACCACAACAACCTAGTACCCCCCGGGCATGTTTGCACCCAGCTTGTCAACTCTATCAGACAGTCTCATGTAGCAGTTGTGTACCACATCATGTCCACTAACAGGTGTCAGCAGCATGTCATGGCCACAGCTCCAGCAACAGGCCACCAACTCTGCCAGGTGCATGCCATGCGCTGCCAGTCCACACGCTTGGTGGACCAGTGAAACAACACCGACCAGGTGCAAGGCTGCAGGCTGCGGTACAGCTGCAGCAGGTACGTTTATCTCTGCTCCTGCAGTGCTACGCATGAAACATGAGGTGTCCTATCATGCTGACAATGTCTGCGCAGCTTGTTTAACAAGGCACCACCTGAGCCTGCAGCTGCAATCGTGGACAAATCGACATCACTGTGTCGCTCTCAGCAGTAAATCCCCTGGCACAGTGGCCGCTTTCTCTGCCTCCCCTGCAGTCAACTTGAGATCACCACTCCAGGTCCATTCCTATGCTGCTGCAGGTGCAGAACCTAGCACCCCTCCCCAGCAGCCCCTCAGCCATGTCTGTGGCATCATCATTATCAACACCCGCAGACGTGCCAGTGGTGCAGAGCACCCACCTGGCTGCTGCTGTGGACAGCGTGATGAGCCTTGCGACGGTGCACAAGGTCGTCCCTGCCCTGGCAGTGGAGGAGGGCATGCATCCTGAGCCTGCTGTTGAGGTGGGTTGGGACTGACACTAATGTCCTGCACACGCCCCTAAACCCAACATGCCCTCAAGCCTGGCTCTGCCTCACTGAGGAACTGGCACCCAGCCCTGCATGATGCCTGCAGTGCCTGCACACACGCTGCACCCCCCTTCCCCCCCAAAGCGCGCTCATGCACACATGAGATAGTCAGGTGGCACATATGGTTGAGGTCAGGGTGCTGTCTGCCCGTTCTCAGAGGTGCCTCTTCAACAAATCTCAGGTGGCTGCCTTCCGGCAGATGCAGGTACGGGTGAGCTGCCAGACCTGCACGTGCTATGGCTCCTGTTGCAGTGCTGTCAACATTGTCAGCCAGGGTGCCTGCGGCTTGCCGTCTGCTACTTGAGGGGAAGCAGCATGCACCCAAGCTGAGACATGTACATTGAGCTCAGCTGCAGACTCGCCAACACTTCCCGGCTATTAGCTTCGGCAAAGGGCCCCAATGCATTAAATGAGCTTGTGCAGGACCAGAAGCAGGCAGTAACATTGACCAACAGCCTCTATAGGGACCGCAGCCCCTGCCAGCTGCCACCTTGACGCAGCTGTGCTTGACCTAGGCAATCTCTCTTACATGTACAGCCAGCATTTCTGACAGACTGGAAGCAGTCAGCAGCGTCCGCTGCTTTTCCTTGACGGGCTTGTGCAGGAGGTCCTGCTCTTTGCTGGCCTTCACTTCTGCAAATCGCCACCCCTGCTAACGGCTTGTTGTTGCTGCCTGGGAGCAGGGAGCGGGACCCATTCATGCTTGGAATATTCTTTGCTGATGCTTCACTGATACTGCTGTGCCCTTGCCAGAGGACTCGGACCTGCTGCTCAGGGCAGCCCCTTCTGTGTTTACTCCCCTGTCAGATGTGGCTGTGCTGGGGCAGTAGCAAGTTGCAGCACCTAGCAGCACTGGCACGGCAGACCATCGCCCCCAGCTGACCTGACCTGTTGTGCAGGCTGCCCAGCTGACCTGACCTATGAGACAGAGGTGGCCTCCACAGCATTCCCCACAGTGCCTGTGACCTCCCCCTGCTGACATTGCTGTGTCCCAGCTGGCATTGCTGTGTCTGTGCAGCACATCAGTGTAGTGCCCAGCAGCCCCTCCACAGTGCCTGTGACTGCGCCTGTTGCCATCCCGACTGGGGTCACTTTGCTGCTGCAGGGGGACACGAAGGCACCCAACATCGTGCCTGTGGTCAGCACCATGGAGGTGGCACCAACTCCACCTGGTGCTCGCGCAGTGGAGGACGATGAGCCTGCCGCCGTGGACGAGTATGTGCCTGCTGCTGAGCAGGAGAATGAGGCTGCTGCTGGGAAGGTGGCTGTGGATGCCCCGGCGGCAGAGGTGAGGCTGCCACGCCTGCATATGCTTCTGTTATTGGGGTAGATTATGGGGCTGCCCAGTGTGTGCTCGCTGCAGGGTTCAGACACCACTGAAGAGGGGTCCTGCTGACTGACACCGCTGGCCCAGGACTTGCAGGACGAGGCAACACTCCCCTCTGGATGGAGATGCTGGGCATGCCCTGCACTGACTTGTCATTGTCAATGCAGCTGGGGCGCAATTCAGGCAGCTGCGTTGATTGAAGTCACATAGCCTTGAGGTGCTGCAGCCTGCAGCTGGAGCCATGTTGGGCAGCAGGAGATGGTGGTCTGGACGTCATCCCTCACGCAGGGCCACACCCCTCTGCACACGACCAAGAGATTTCACACCCTGCAGACCAAACACTGGCTGTGTTGTCTGGCCTTGTGTCTGACGTTTAGGTGCCTCTGCAGGCAAACATGGAAATGTCACCGCCTGCACCTGCATCTGTTGTGAGGACAGATTCAGAGACTGACCTGTTCTGCAACACCTGGAGGGAGAGCTGCGATGGGGCGGGCTCTTGGGGGATGCTGGACATTGTCAGCCAGATGACTGATGCAGAGGTCCGGCACTTCTTCAGCCCTGACAGGTCTAAGGTGAGCTGTGGGGCTGGATATAAAACAAACTCAGATGTAGAGGGCAGCACGTGCTGCCAGACTGCACATCCCGCCCCCTCTCCCCCACCACCCCCACCTGATCAAGCAGTAGCAAGATAAGCCTGCTGGGCAATCACTCCTGCAAGCGTGTGCAGCAGCTGTCGAACAGCCAAGCATTGCCCGAGGCTGGGTCTTCAACCTGCACTCCAGGTGCCAGGCAGCAAGGGTGTGCGCCTTCCTCACTGCATGTGGGTGCAGCAGCATGCGCTTGCTTGCCACCCAGGCAGCTGCCACAGCATGAGCGTCTGGCGCGCTAAGGAAAGCTGCAACCATGATGCCTGCCATGCTTTGCCTCACTTCACTCAGCACAAGGTGTCTCCACCTAGTGTGATTCCCTCACCAGAATGCCATTTCGTTGAGACTGCCAGTCCCCATGCAAACAATGCCCTGCCCTGCAGATTTGTGATCACCCTGTGCTGCCAGACCATAGGCATGCCACTGTTGCGACCTGTCTGCAGAACTGGCCCACGCTGCCTGCTTCATCATCCTGTGGCAGGCACTCTTGTGCTGTGACAACCAGCAGCTGCTAGATGGATCAGCACCGTGCTCTGCAGGAGCTGGGCTCCCCTGGGCTGAGCAACCCATCCCTGCGGCAGCCAGGCAGGGGGCGCCAGCAGGTCCGCCTGGATGCTGCCTTGGCAATGACTTCTCAGCCTGCGCCCTCATCCCTGCGACAGGCAAGCAGCATCAAGTGCACGCGGGCCAGCCTGGCAGGCGCCCTGGAGACTGCGCAGCCAGTGGTCCTGCGCACGCCGCCCCCGTCTGCCCAGAAGGTGGGCTGCCTGCGCTCTGCCATGCCTGTCTGCTTCCCCATTTTCCTGGTAGGCTGGAGGTCTCTTGAACCTGCGCACCCTGTCAGGCGCTTGAGAAATGCGGAGTTTCTGACTCTGCTGAACACCCTTTGGGTGCCTGTGAGGTGCACTGTCCAATCAGGAAGACCCCCCTTTGCATGTACCTTGTAGCACCATGCATTACAACCCACACCTGTGTGTATGGTCTCATGCACATCTCCATGTGCCATGCTGCCGGCTCTGTAAAGCACACCTGCCTGCAAGAGGTGCCATCCTTGCAGTGCAACTTGCCACGTGGCTAGGCCCACAGTTGCGCAAGGTGTGCCATCATTGCACAGCCACATCTGCCTGTCTTATGTTTGCGGACACAAGCACTAGGGAGTTTCATCATCTGCCTCTCATCAAGGTCTTTCTGCAAGCTGTGCCCACCCTGGCGTCCGGTACTCTCTGGTCTGGCCGCTTCCACAGCGCTCTGTCTGCTCAAGATCTGCTATCGAAGTGCCATGCGCTCGACCCGGCTCCAGGGCCCCATGGTGCCTGCTGCAGCTTAATCTCTCTCTAGCTATGCACACACTTCCTTGCACGGCATGCTGCTGACATAGCAGGAGCCCCATGGCTGCCTGCCACGGCAAGGCCGTACTTGACAGTGTGCTGACCCGCTTGAATGCAATGAGCTGCATCCTGCCTCTCGGCAGCAGGCAACTTGTGAAGGCCTGCAGGATTGTGCTGACCCTCAGTACTGACGTTCCTGTAGGTGCACTGTGCCTCAGAGGCCCTGTACTGTACACAGGCAACTGTGGAGGAGAGGTCCCCGCCTGCTGGCAAACTTGTGCCAAGCCTCACCGTCACTCTGCCTGTAGGTGCGCTGTGCCTCAGAGTCCCTGTCCTGTGAGGAGGCAGCTGGCTCAGGCAGCCCAGGCCTGGATGAAGCCAGCAGCAGACGGGAGACTGTGACTGCCCAGTCCGTGCACTCAGACTTCAACCACCTGGTCGACAACGGGCCGCCGTTTCCCTCTGGGGACCCCCTGTCCGCCATGGCGGGGCAGGCCGCTCTGCCTGAGGTGAGACTGTGTGGTTGGTGACCAGCCTCCCCAGGCACAGCAGTGAAATGGTGCCAAACAAGCGGCAGTGCAGTGCTGCTGTCAAGTGACGCTGCCTGCGCACAGGCCCTGCCCCTGCCCTCTCTCTCTGGCAGCAGAGCTGCGCTCTTCACCTTAGACTTGAACCCAGCCTGGGTCCTGTGAGACACGCTGCCCTGCTGACAGAGCACCCCTGCCACCGCCTGCAGACTGACTGCCCAGGTTCCCCACCTGAGGACAGCCCTCACTTTCACGGCTTCAAGGTGAGACACGCAAGGCCTTAGCCGTGCATCAGCTGCCATGTCGGGCGCCTGCCCTTTGAGCACTCTTGTTGTGGGCAGCATCGACCATGGATGTGTCCTGGAGCCACATTTTTTGTCTGCCAGGGCTGTTGTCAGTGTGCACCAAGGCAGCCTGGCTGAGCTTTTGATGGTTCTGCAACGTCTCCAGGGCATGGAGACATTGCCACGGCACTCATTCGGGGTTTGCTCACACTGAGCTGTGGACATTGCCAGCTTGCAGCTCCCTGCACGGCCATCGCTGCAACAAGGGGCTGCTGTGACTGCAGGGCTGCTGAACCTGTCAACCCCTGCTGTTTGTGATGCGCCAGAAGCTTGCCGCCGTCCTGCTGCACTGCAAGAATGGTCCCACCAGCTGCTGCACTGTCACCCACCACCTGCTGGCTGGCTTCTGCCCCGCTGCGCTGCCATCCTTGCTGCTGCCGCAAAGCTGCACTGCCGCTCACCATCGTATGCGTCATACGCAGGGCCACCATGTCTCAGAGGCTTCGTGCATGGGCTCGTATGGCATGTACCAGCCCATGCACAAGGTAGAGGACTTTGACCCCTTCTACCGGATGGACAACAGGCCAGCGCAGCCAGCATATGCACCCTACATGCTCGCCATGGCGAGGGAGGCTGCCAAGTTTGAGGTGAGAGACATGAAGTGGGCAGCTTGTGTTCCCCACATGCCCAGCACCTGTGGGCCAAGGCACACCAACTGCAATGCAGCAGACAGGTGTTACAAAGGGAGTTGCCTGCAGACAGAAGTTCGTGCTCCTGCATTCTCTGGGGAGCGCCTGCATTCTCAAGCAGCGAGCTGTACAGTGGGTGGGTGTTGAGTCCAGCAAGGCTCACAGAACCAGCAAGGCTGCTCTGCCTGGCAACCCTGGGCCCCTGCCTGCAGGCAGACTGCCCTGAGTCTCCTGATGAGGAGCCCAGGCACCCTAAAATGCCCACTTATGAGGTGAGCCCTCCAAGCAGCGCCTGCGACAGTTGGAGTGCCATGCGCCTGCGTACATGGCAACTGAGCAAGCAATGCCCACCTTGAGCCCTAGGCTTGAGCTTGGCCAGAGTGCACCCTCGAGACCGGCTCTGGTGATTGTCATTCCTGTAAAAATCCCCCGGCATGGTGTCCCCCAAGAGATCCTCTGAGCTGCAGACAAACTTTGCGGGCCATCTGCTGCCAGAGAACAAGCACCTGTCATGCTGCTGTTTAATGCCTTCCTGCAGCTGCAGGCTCACTTCCAGGCGGAGGAGGACTCCCCCATGGCAGCCCCAAGCCCCGGCAGCCTGCGAGGCAAGGCTCCTGCGACGCCACTGCTGGGCTGGCACCAGCCAGAGGTGAGCTTTGACTGCTCAGCATGCTAGCGTCGCTCTTGTGTCTCCGTCAGAGGCCCCAGAGACGGCATGTCACATACCCGGCTGCCACTGCTCTCGATGGCCGCCCTGCACAGATGCGAGTGCCTCACGCCCTTCTCAAACAAGTGACTGTGAGATTGGGCATTGGTTCTGATGCAGTTAGGGTGGGAAAAGCAGAAGTTTTGTGCAGCTGCTGCAGCTGCTGTTTTCTGTGCCTGCAGATGGCACCTGCCCCAGGTCCCCTTCTGTGCTTGAGTGGTGCAGATAAAACTTGCTGCAGTTTCAGTTCGTCTGGTGTGCTGTAAGTGTATCCCGCACATTTGCAGGAGCAAATCATGCTGGGTCAGGCGTCCGGCAGCTCCATAATTGGGGTTTGCAACCCACCCATGTGTTCCAGCATGCGGCTGCAGTCCCCGGGTGTCAAGGCAGCCGTCTCTACGACCAGCAAGGTGGGTGCTGCGTGCTCAGCAGCAATCCTGCCTGACCCTGTCTTGTTCTTGGCTCTGTGTGTACATGGCCAAACTTGGGGTGTTGAGCTTCAAGGTCTGCTGCATACGCTGCATGGTCTGCCTGCCGCCCAGCTGTCTCAGGCGCACCTGCAGGGACACCTGGCGCACATGCCAGCCTGACACACTGACCCCGACCTCTGGTGGTGTCCTGTAGCTTGACATCTCCCTTTGTTGCCCTGCCTGCAGGTGCAGAGCGGTGGCACCAAGGCGAGGGCCAAGGCAACACCCACCCGCTCCCCTCTAGCAGCCCTCAGCCCAGCCAGCTTCCTGGGCAACGGCCCAGCCATGCTGCTGTCAGTGGCTTCACATGTGAGCTGCAGTCTGGACATATGGCCCGACACCTGCGCATCCAGTGAACCACGTACCAGTCTGCAAAAGCTGTCTGGGGCTGGACTGAATGCAAGCCATCTGCCTGGTCCCACATCTGGCGCTGCAGTGGCTGCCTGCCAGGACTGGTGCTGCCTCCTCTGCCCTGGTTCCTTTGCATCTCCGCCCAATGCCGAAAACCTTGTCTTCGCTGCAGGCGCCCTTCCCAGGCGAAAGTGCGACGCCAAGGCCCCACCGCCTTTCCCTTGTCACGTATCAAGTAAGTACAGCATCCCTGCACTGCCTGCAAGGGCGTCATGCCTGACCCTGGTCTGGGCATGGTGCACTGCCTGCCCCTCATGCTTCAGTTGCTCTGCAGTCCCTGCCTGCCACAGCCAGATGCAAGCATACCTGCATCCAGACTGTGTGATGGTGCGCTGTCTCCTGCAGGTGTCCTCCATGGTGAGCACTGTGGGTGGTGGCTCCCTGGCAGGGGCTGACAGGCGACTGCAGGGGGGCAGCCCTCCCTCCCCCCCAAAGGTGAGGTGGTCGCCACTCCATGCACATGCAGCCTCTCCCCTCGACTGACCCGCCGAAGCTCTGGCCCCACAGTGCCAAGCCCTGCGTGCTCCCCTTGCCCTCATCAAGCACTGAGACAAGTGGCAGCCACAGTATACTCCCCTGATGCAACACCCTGACCTGGGTGGATCTGCAGGTGTGGGACTACGCCGCCTGCGCTGCATCAGGTGGCGATGTCAGCCCTCCCTCTGGTGGCTTCCCTGGCCCAAGCATGGTAAGCATACCCAGCAGCACCTTGATGCTTGCCTATCGATATTGCAGAGCTGTCTCTTCTCTGAGATCAGATCAGCTGTGCAGTCAGCTGTGTATGAGATGTGGGTGTGTCACCATGCCCCCAATCATGCCTGTGGCCACTACCTCCGGCCAAAAGCCCACGTTTGCCGGCAGCCTATGCACGAGGGCTACACCTTTGCAGCCCCACTCTGCTGCAGATCTACCTCTGCTGTACCAGGCCCCACATCAAGCAACATACATTCCTCCCCTGCCTGCAGCTGCCATCTGGAATGAAGTCCCAGCCAGCCTTCAGCCCCGTGGTCCGCCCCAAGACTCGTGTGCCCTCCCTGCGGGACCAGACACGCTCCCTCCCCAGGAGTGTGGCCACCTTTGGCAAGGCAACACACTCCCAGCGCATTCATGCAGCAGCCAATCCCACCTTCACAGCTCTGCTGCTCCAAGACAGCCCGGACAGCCTGGGGAGCAGGGGCTCGCTGGCCAGCTGGCCGCAGATGTCGCCTGGCAAGCGCCCAGTGAGTCAAGCGCAAGGCTGCTGGCTGCATGGCATCCTCATGGTGGTGTCAGTGGAGCCCATTGTTCAGGCAGGTGTCCTGTCTGCCGGTTGGGTGCCTCTGACCAGCAGTCCACTCCTGCCGTGCTGCCTGTGCAGGCGTCCAGTGCAGGCTCGCCAGCCAGCCGCACAGCACCCCTCACCCCCGGCTCGCTGGACTTCAGTGGCATGACACTGTCTGTCGCCACCCGGGGGAGGGCTGCTCTGGCCCACCAGCGCGCTCAGGAGGTGCGACCACCTGCAGCACAGCACAGCCTGCGCTGCATCGCGTGCCTCACCTGCAGGAGTGCTGCCTCCTGCTGTTGTCACCTCGATCCACGCAGTGCATGGGCTGCATCGTCCAGAGCCTGCCGGCCCAGAGCAACTGTGAGTGTCACTGCTGATCTGCAATCATGGTGCAAGCCCTGCTCTCACTGCAGAGCTCACAAGCCGTCACCTGAAGCCTGTTCGTTGCAGCCCTGCCCCAAGCTTTCCCATCGTGTGCTGCAGGCAGAAGTGGATGCCCTGTTCCAGGCAGCCTCTGTTGAGATGGCCGCCCAGTATGAGCAGATGGTGCGGAAGCACGAGGCGGAGGAGGCTGCAGCAGCTGCAACGCTGCAGGGTCTCATTGCCAATGCAAGGACTGCCCAGAGGAAGGCAGAGGCTGTCGCAGAGAGGCACATGCAGGCCATCAACGACATCAAGATCAAGCTTCACCGCCGCTGCAGCCAGCAGAGGCCAGCAGGCAAGCCCGCCTGGAAGGTCTGAACATAGGCACACGTCAGCCCCCCGTTACAAGCAATTGTGCAGCCCTCAGCAGCTGCAACAGTCCAATCGCGGTCCGCGTACTCATTTTCCAGTATGACTGCAAATGGTCTGATCACAGTGCTATCTGATAGTAGTTGTCTGTTGCACTGGCGTTGAGAGACTCATTGGAAATCAACAATACTCATACAGCAAGCATATGGGCCAGCAGTTTGTGTGTAAGAGCTGCCACACCAGGCAGGAGCTTCAGTAACAGCGCTTTGTGGATCACCAGCCGGGCTCCAATAGGCTAAGCTTGCTCATTGCCCTGAGGTGCAGCCTGATGACCTGAGCACTGCAAACCTACTGTTCACTTGACTGACCATCGACAGGGTCACAAGCAGACTGCTTTTGTCAATGAGGATTTCTGACACCTTAGCACCCCAGCCTCAGGGGGCTGCAGTGTCAGCTGGACAATGTGATGCACCAAGCCCACTTGTGAAAGGTCTCAGACCAGTAGTGCTGACCAGGCGCAACTTGTGGCCGTGTCAATAACTTTCAGGCAGTCTGCAGCTCGCTATGTACATTGCAGAACGATTTCGTGTGACAGAAAGCGTGTCATGGGTTTGATTCGCTTCTACTCAGCGACTGCCGATGGCAGACATTCAAGAACGTCCTCTGCGCTGACATCGACGGCCGACAGGCCCTCCGGGGGCAAGTGATCGTCTCCGAGCATCTTGCCCGCCGTTGCTCGTCCTTGGCTTTTTGCGAACACACCCAGAGTGTTCTCGCTCACTCCTAGCATCTCAGCTTCGTCAGCGGAGGCGGCCACTCTGTAAACTAAACCTCGTGCCGTCTGCTTGCTCTTGCGTCCTCTGGCCCCTTTGAGTGAAAACACCACTATGTCGCCCACCTCAGGCATTGGCGCATCGATGATGCCCGATGTTGTTTTGGAGAACGAATGTGTACGGAGTCAGATGGGCAGCTCCAGGGTTTTCATTACGACTCCTCCAAACAATAAATCATGGCGTCGCGGGATAGGCGCAGAAGGACTCCAGAAAGGTATTGATTGGCCTTTGGTGGGCCTGCCCTAAGAGATTTTGCCAGACTTCAAAAAAAGCAGATCTTGGAGTTGAATCTTCTGCTTATTTCCAGGTGTGCCCAGTGGCTGCCAAGCACTGCAGACGTTTGGTAGTCAGCATTGATGCCAGCATAGATTGACTTGAGCAACACCCATGCAATGCCTGCTGGCTGCAGGGACAGCAGGTATGAGAGGCATGACAGCAGGCGCGATAGACGAGATGGAGACAGGAGCTTAAGGAGGGATGACGATGAAAAGAAAAGGGAGCGTGACAGGGACAGGGATCGCGACAGAGCCAGGGACAGGGAGAGAGACAGAGAGAGGGCCAGAAACAAGGACAGGGATAGAGAGAGGGACAACAACAGGGACAGGTGGGTGTGGCTGAGCTGTGAGATGGGCAGCAGCAGGTGCTGCTCATGATGCCTTCAAGCACTCCCTGTCATCAGTGCTGGCCAGTTGATTCTTTCAGCCGAGTCCATCACAATACCAGGACGACTCACTGTGCAGCCCTGCCTGTGTGTTACCCTGCACAGCTGTCGACGACCTCCTCCAGCAGGGCTTGTTTGATCTGCGAGGCACTCCGCTGTGCAGGCGTGACGACAGGGTGCGTGATGATAAGGGGCGTGTCGAGAGGGACAGGCGGCGGCAAGAATCCTCCCCCAGGCATCGCGATCGCAGCGTGCGCTCTGACAGGGATAGGGGAAAGCCCGCCGCAAGGCCTGCTGAGACGGCAAAGGCAGGCTCCAGTCGTCGATCTCCCTCCCCCGTGCCCAGGTGACTTGAGGGCTGCTGTGGTCTGTGCTGAGCCGCTGTGAATGCGGCTGGCCTGCTGGGTTGCTGCCTGGGTTTGGCTTGCTGAAGCGCAGCCGTCTTTTGTGCTGAGCTGCTTGAGTCTTGGTCCTGTCCCCTGCTCAGTTGAATTGGGATTAGCTGATCGCTGAAGGGCGGCAGTCTTTTAGTAGTCTTGTTGTGCTGACCTGCCTGGGGTTGGCTTCTGCTTGGCTTGGCCAATCTTATACAGGTCCTATCACTGTATGCCAGCAGTCTTGTGTGCTGCAGGGCTTGTTCTGAGGGTACATGTGCTTGCTGGCCTTCAGATTGCTCTGCAAGCCGTCAGTCAATGCAGGGAACCCCATAAAGCCTTGTCTCGTTGTGCTTGCAGGTCCAGAGCAAGGCGCTCACCTGATCATCCTGAGCTGTCAGAGCGTCCAGCAGTCAAGCGCCCGGCAGCAGAGCCTGCTGCCAAGCAGGGACGCAAGGAGCGCTCGCCGCCTGTTAAGCGCCGGCGCAGCCCCAGCGGCAGCCCCAGCGGCAGCAGCAGCACCTCGGGGGACAGCAGCAGCAGCAGCGAAGACAGCGGCAGCTCTGGCGGGCCCAGCAGGAGGAGCAAGGACGCTGCACGGGCAGCACAGGCGCAAGAGAGCGCTGAAGAGCGCGAGAGGTGCGTGGGGCGGCTGTGCTTGCACCTTGCGGAGCAAGCTGGCTGAGGCTTCAACTGGCGTGGTGGTGGAGTGGCAGTGGTGGGGAAGCTCTGCCAATCGCCACCCAGTGACATGCTGCTGCTGGCCCACCCTTGCAGCAGGCACCTGTTGCACCTGCCTGTGGGCAAATCACAAGCCTGAGGCGGCAGGTCACCTACCAGGGGATCGTCGGGATCCCTGTCAGCCTGGGCAGCGGCACCTGCAACCAGCAGGCGCAGCTGTGGCTGCATGCACTATGCTGCAGCAATGGAATTGCTGGGCAACATTTGTGCCGTTGATGCCTACTCAGCAGCCTGCGATGCTGTCGTACACTGTGTACAATGTGGTCAGCGCTGCAGGAGGCCTTCGCTGATGCAAGCCGCATGATCGCTGCAGCTATGTGTGTCTGCTCTGTAGCCTAGTCAAAAACTGCTTGGGCATGCACTGTCTGCACAGCAGTGCAGCAGTGCAGACCCCCTTGCATTGTGCCAGCACCTGCAGGAGCGGCTACATGCAGTGACCTTGTGTGTGCAACATCATGTCTGTGCTTGCAACCGCTGCAGGCGCAAGCAGGAGCTGCTGGAGCACCTGACGCTGGACGAGACAGAGCGCATCGTCTCGGAGCGGGTGGAGGCGCGAGTCGCAGAGGTCATCGCCTCCGACACGGTGCAGCAGTCGGTGCAGGAGCGCCTGACCAGGGAGCGCACGCTGCTGGAGGAGCAGGTGGGCAGGCATGAGGAGATCCCTGATGCTGGCTGGTGCAGCACCTCAGCCCTGCACGCTGAGCTCCAGCTGCGCTGGTGAAGCACCTCACCCCTGCACGCTGAACTCTGGCTGCTGGCTGCGATGTCACCTCGAGCTCGCCCCTTCCCACCGCAGGTGGAGATGGAGCTTGCGCAGGAACGGGCAGCAGCAGAGGCTGAGGCTCAGCGCGCCAAGGAGGCCATTCAGGCAAAGGAGCGCGAGCTGCAGCAGATAGAAGTCCAACGCCAGCAAGAGGTGTGAGGGCTGCTCGGGTCACTGCCCGGACACAGCACTGTGGGCTCCTCATGCTTGCTGCAGTGGTGCCAGATGCGCGCTGCAATGTGCGCAGGCAAGACTACGACCTGCTGTTTAGCTCGACGTCTGCACAGTAGGTGCACCTCCCTTGCACCTTGCCGCGACCAAAGGCAGCACAGCACTGGCCTGAGGTCTGAGGCCCAGCTTGACTCACAGCTTGGCACATGTCACATGGGCAGTTCCAGCAAACTATTCACCTGTGCTTGCAGTCTTCACAGCAAGAACCCACCCCTTTCGCACATCACTTGTTCAAAGCTTTGCACACACTCTGCCACATGTGTGCTGACAAGTGTGCTGCAACAGCCCCTTCTTCCCTGCAGGCTGAGGAGGCACGGCATGCAGCAGAGGCTGCAGAGCGGCAGCAGGCTGAGGAGAGGTTTGAGGAGCTTCAGCGCAAAGCCAAGGAAGACGCAGAACGGTGGGCACCATGCGTGGCAGGCCCAGCATGCATTCTGTCAGTGCCAGTGTCATAGTGTGGGGTGGAGGCACACCTCGATCCAACTCAGCAAGGGTGACATGGCAATGTGTTGCAGCGCTGCGCTGCTTGTGTGCTGTGCTCTCCAGCAAATAAGGTAAGAGACATGCCCAGCTTCAGCCCGTGTTGTCTGCAGGCGGAAGAAGGAAGACACAAAGAAGAAAAGGGACCAGGCCAAGATCCTTGGCAAGAAAGGAGCAAGGACTAAGCTGTCCTTCAAGCTTGGTTGAAACGCTGTGCCTTTCGGCAAGCACCAAAGCCTGGGGAGGAGACTTGCTTGTAATGTGCTGCTGAGAGCTGAGAGCACCAGCCTGCCTTTAGGCAGCAGAGCTGTGAGCACTCAGTGCAACAGACAGGCCACAAATAGGGCGCTGTGCTGCAGGACGAACTGTGGTGGGCACAGCTGTCAGCAAGCAGCTGAGCATGGCAGGACAGGGGCATCCTCAGGGATGTGCATGAACCTTCCTTGTGTTTCTTGATGCGCCCACCAGGCTCAGCTTTCCCCATTAGGAAAACCTCCTGAAAGGCCTGCTCCAGCAACTCCAGTATGCATTCAAGCCGTGGTATCAAGGTCATGTTTTGCATCTGATGCAGCAGGCTTGAGTCGAAAACACAACGGCAACAGAAGCACGGCTGGGGGGATCGTTGGACAAAGTGCTGAATGAAGGGCTTGAGTAGGCAAGGATGAGGAATCTGGCTCGGATGCTGGCCAATTCATAGCATGGCAGCAGGCAGGGGCAGTCAGAGCAATGCACAGCATGTCCTGAATGTCAGCTTCTGGGCTCTGTAAGCTTCCTCCCCGCGACTGAGTTCCAGATGATCATGTCCTGCAGCTGAGGGCCTGACACCTGATCTGCAGCACAAGAGCACGCACTACAATTGAGGACTTTGTAGAGTCCTACTTCCCACTGTACAACTTGGCCATCCCCAAGGCATGTGCCAATGTGACCCTGCTGTGCTGCATTTGGCTGCTGGTGCCCACTTACCTGCTGCCAGCCATTGCCAGCAGGATTTCTGGCGCTTCTGGGACGTGCTGGTCTGGGTTGAGGCCAGCATCTATCAGATGGACGAGGACAATGAGCTGCTGTGCAGCAATGGCCAGGCCCCACCACAGGGCATGATAGGTGCACCAAGCCTCATCCAAGTTGACCTGTGTTTGGTACATGCAGCTGGTCAGGTCAGCAGACACACTGAGCTGCAGGTCATGAGCTCATCAGCCAAGGCCTGCAGCAGAGGGGGATTCAGACAGAATTAATTGATGCTGAGCTTGCCAAGGTGCGCATTTGCTCCACACAACAGCTTGGCAGGCATTCCACAATCGCTGGCAGGAAGCAGCCCAATGCCAACAGGGGTTGCGAGCCATCTGTGATCGGTTGGATATGCAGGGCAAAGCGTACTGGGAGGGAGAGCAGTGCATCTGTGCTGCCCTGCGGGCTGGGAGGCCCAGTGCAGGGCAGCCTGCCACCTTCAGTCTGAAAGACGTGCACACAGCCAGCGAGGCCAAGAGCTTTGACTACAGGGTGGGGCACCTGCATTGGCCCCTCCATCAGACATGCTTGTGACTCACATCACATACTCCCGTCTGTGCATGGAGCTTGTAGTGAAATGACACCGTGCAGGTGCTGCACCTGCTGCTGTGCCAGCTCCGCCAGCCTGGCAGTGTGCCAGACAAGGGGCTGATGGAGTTCCTGTTTGTGGACGAGCACCTGGTGGACATTGGGGACGACCTGACCGATTATGAGGTGCGAAGGTGCACCAGGCACCTACGGCGCGGGGCTAGCTGCAAGCACTGAAGGCCCAAACTACGCTGAGCAGCGTCCCAGGCCCATGTGCCAACCCTGCCTTGCGCCCATCTTGCAGTCCATGCCTGCAGGATGATGTCGCAAAGAATTCCTTCAACATATTCAGAGGTGGGGATGCCAGGCCATCAGTCACAGCAGACCAGTACCTGCCCCCAGACTTGGCTGCGTGCTGCAGCTAATGTCCTGTCGCTGGCCAAGGACCCTTGCGACTGACCTTGTACAAACTCCTGCAGCCTATGTCCACCTTTTTGGCAGGGAAGCGCAGCTCAAGTTGATCGACAGGATCTCGCATTTTGAGCGGCGACGGGCAGAGCTGCTGTCAGAGCTGCCCCAGCATCTGCAGCAGGTCATCACAGCAAGGCAGTCCAGTGCCTGCGAGGACCCAGGAGCAGAGAAATGGGTCTTCCCTGACGCCATCCTGGATGAGGCTGCTGCCATTGCCCAGTGGGACGCCCCTTAGCATCCCCGGCATCAGTGTTACAAGCTGAGCAGGGATGGCAAGATGGCAGAGCAGGCAGGCATCTCTCAGGCCTGGTGAGCCTGCAGACCAAATGGGCTGCTCCGGCCCTGTTGCAGGGGACTTAAGCACCAGTGCTATGGGTAGCTGCTGAACAACACCGGGAACAACACTGAGGGATGCATTTCACATGCGTCAGGGAGTAGCTCTGTTGTCTATCTATCATGCATCGATGAGATGTCTCAGGACTGCCACTATCTGGAGTTGGCAGGCAGTCCAAAGAGGCCCGGCCTGCGCTGTCTCCGCTGCTGGATGAGCTCCTGCTGCTGCCTCATGCGCTCCCTGTAGCGATCACGTGAAACTGATGGGCTGAAGTCTCATGAGATGGGAAGCACACTCCAGCTCTAATCAAATGGCCACTGCAAGCAGCTTGCGCAACCCTCAGAATGTATGGATTCACCTGAAGGCTGAAGGGATGTCCTGGCCCTCATATGTCTTGAGAACCGTTCTGACGTCTCCCCTGTGCGTGCTGTAAATGGCCTCAAGGAAGGGCAGAAGATCCAGCAGTGTGTGGTCCCCAGCCTCCAGCTTCCATGGCTCCAACTGCGATGTGGGATGATGAATTCATTGTTCAGATTCATTTAGCCAGCAGTTGGTCAACCACCAGACTCTGGTTCCGCTGCAGCCTAATCTGCTGCAAAGCACCAGGGAGGGTGCACAGTGGCACAGGCAGACGGCTTGTGACTCCTGCAGCAGGTTGACATGGCAATACAGGCCAGCAAGCATCAAGAATGTCAAAGCACTGCAACGTGCTGCACACCCACCTTGACCGCGTTCTCTGGCTGCATGGAAAGTGCATTCTCATCCGCAGTGACGAACAGGACTTTCGACAGGTCGCGATTCAGCTTGGACAAGTCACGCACATGGCGCCCCCTGTGCCACTGCGTGCTGTCCCGGTACAACCTGCATGCGCATTGGACTCATTCAAGAGATCTGAAGCAGCAGGATGCAGGGATCAGCAGCAGCCTGTTGCATCAGGCCTGCTGTACCCTGCCTGAAAGGCAGCATATGCCTGGTGTAGCCACCTCGCCTGAGACAGTGCTCACCTCATTGGCCAAGACAGGCGGCAAACTGAGCCCATCTGGGGGCAAGGCAGCTGCTGCAGTGCATAAGCTTAACATCCAGAGGCCTGCCTATCCGTAATGGGATGCGGTCATTGCCTTGCACATGTGCAGAGCCAGTCTCAACCTGGTCAAAAGCTGCAAGGGGCAACTCCATATGCAGCCAGCTGCTGCTGCATGGCAAGGTACAAGACGCAACGCATTTCGTCCACCCACGCCCACTGGCGAAGACATGCGCACAACCAAGCACACCACAGGCGATGCACCCGTTGGGTCCAGGCCCATATCCTTGCACAGTTCTGCTGCAAACTTTGCAGCACACTGCCCTGACAGGCTTGCACAACACATAACAGTGGTGCCCGGAGGCCTTGCTCCTGTCAGGCTGAGCCTCACCTGTATGCGATGCACCCATTGGGGTCCAGGCGGTCCAGGATGGGGTCCGCATAGGTGGGCAGGGCAGCCGTGTACACCACAATCTCGTACATCTGCGCCATCTGCTTCAGGAAGTCGTCGACCCCCGGGCGCTTGAAAGTGCGCCAGCCGCGGCCCCGCGTCCAGTCGCTGTGCACCAGGGTGTTGTCCAGATCCAGCACCAGGGTGCGCACGTGCCTGCAGCGCAGACAGCCAGCCTGAAGCTGGAGTCCTGTGGACTGAACTGTGCTACCTTGGTCCAGCGTACGGTGCACATGTGCCTGCTGCCCCCCGCTGGCGTCTGGCAGGGTGCTAATGTGTGGTTTCCAGGCCAGAAGGACAGGCCTGTCAGGCACGCGGTATTTTGGTTGCGTCGATGTGCAAGTGCTTGGGGTGCCAAGATGCATGCTGAATACCTTCAGCTCCATCAAGCGCACGTGCGTGCTGCAGAGGAGCTGAATGTGGTGGGCCACCCTCAATGTACCAGCAGCAAGGCAGGGCTGACATGTAAGCTGACCAACTGACACCTCAACAAGCAGGCAAAAAATGCCTCTTATCTGCACACACCTTGCCCTGGAAGCGTGAGCATCAGGAAGGTCAACAGGTCAGCAGGGAATGACGGCAGAACCAGCTGCTCACAGCTGTGACAGCACCACAGCTGGTCAGACCCTGCTTGGTGAGATGACCCTGCCCGCATGCCCTAGCTCAGCACTGCTGAAATTGCCACACAGGCAACGTCCTAGCACTTGTTATTGACTCACGATGCGTGGGATGGCAGCGGCGGCAGGAGGTGGTCAGAGGGGGGGTTCTGGTACTTCTTCATTTCGTCTTCTATCTGCTGCCGCTGCTTGAGGTACCACTCCATTACAGGCAGCCACACCTGCAGGGCACCAGGGCTGCAGGTTCAGATGAGGGCTGTGTGGAAGGGGTTTTGTATGACAAATGTGAACTTATAAGATGGTGACTTTGCACCCATCTGCATAGACTTTGGACTGGACCATGAAAGCAGCGGAGGGTAGCAAAGCTGCATGATGCTCAAGTATGGCTTGGCATACATTCTGCCAGGCATACATTCTGAGGTGGGCCTCCTGCGCACAGGGCAAAAGGTCAAGCAGTCCTCTTCACTAGGCTCTGCACAACGTGTCACAGCTTCTAGATGCAGCACTGACGAGCCCTGGTACATTAAGGTCCAAGGTGTCTGGCTTTCTAGAAGGCGCCCATTCTGTCAATGCTGAAGGACCTCTCAAGAGGCTGGCTGCTTTGGTCGGCAGCAAGTGCTGCAATGCGGCTGTGGGGCATCCATTGTCCTACTTACCTCCCTGGGAGCAAGCCCTGGCTTCATGTGGTGACTATCAGCAGTGCTCACCTGCTGGCTGCCTGGGAAGTGGTTCTCAGGCTTGGTCTGCTCGTCCAACATATGCTCCAGCTCGTCGCTGGTGTAGCGCCACGTGTAGTAGCCGAAGAAGGCGCCAGCACCCAGCACGCCCAGGAAGGCAGCATTCCCCAGGGTGTTGAAAACGCCACCTGCGTAGAGGAAGAGGACCGTCAGGCGGTACAGGTCAAGCGATCAAGGCAGCATCGACATGCCGCCTGCATGGTGCAGCAGTGCCTTCAAGCCATGGTTCAAGGGAGGCAGCATGACTCCCCAGATCCATTCTCCCTGCAGGCTGTGTAGAGGGTGCTGAAGGCAGGGCTGTGCAGGTCTGCGTGCTGAGCCCAGCCTACTGTTGCCAGACTGGCATTCCTTGAAGGATTGACCATGTCACGTGGATGGAGAACAGAATGGCTGCAGCACAGGGAGCAGGACTGCTCAGGCACGCCTGCCGCAGCTCAGCATCCTGATCGGAACACTTCGGAGACCACATCAAACCACGTGGCAGGCTGTTTCTGTCGGGCGCTAGGCGGCCTCTTGAACAGCCTGCTCCAAAAGGCAAAGGGTGTGTTCCTTTTGGCATGCACCTCTCCTGCAGTCCGCACAGACTCACCTGCTCGCCCGCTTGTGCTGGCCTCCTCGCCACCCCCTGTCCCAGCCCCTGTCGCAGCAGCAGCTGCTGCTGCTCGAGTGGCAGCTGCCTGCGTGTCTGTCAGGCCCTGGACATTCTCGAAGAGACGGCTGCTGCTTGCATCTGCTGTGCTGAAGCCAGTGGCGGGCCTGCTTGTGCTGTTGGCTTCTGAGGCAGCTCCTCCTGCTGCTGCTGCTGCTGGCTTGACAGATGCTGGACTCCCCTCGCTGCACAGCATGAGGTGCTTGGTCACGGGCAGGGTCATGGCTCAGCAATGGGGGAGGCCATGATGGGACCATGTGCTGCAGGCGGACTCTTGGTCTCACCAGCCCCCAGCTCTGGCAGCAGACATATCAGGGTGGCAGGCCGCACAGGGTCACGTGACAGCGCTTCAGGTGAGGCATTGCATGCCCATGCAGGAGCATCAGAGCCATCGATTTGGAGTGCATCACCACTCAAATGAACAGCAGACCTGGCAAAGTTCCTCAAAGCTGCACCCAGTGATCGACTGTGTCCACCTCGAATCAAGGCTTGGACAGCCCCACGCAGCATGTCTCTGCTTAGATATCACCCCTCATGCAGCTGGAGGCTCCAGCGTGCTGCGTCGTGCCTGCCAAAAATTTCTCTGACCTGCCTAGGGCTCCAGCACCCTATATGTGCTATGAAGTTCTGGGTGGTGCAGCTTGTGGCCATGCAGCATGCGCATGGAAGCTGAGCATCATGCCAGGATGCAGCCTGAAGCCACTGCGTGTCTGTGCTTGGCCAGCAGTGCTGAAGAGGGTGCCGTTTCTGATCCCGCCAGGCCATGTGTGCCTGCGCAGTGGAACCCAGGCACATGCACTGCACCTCAGCACCCCTTACAGCCTCAGAAGCCATGCCAGCAAGGCCGACTGGCCTCCCTCCCCAACTTCTGAGGCAGCATTACAGCCAGGCCTGTATCTGGTGAGCTCGTGTAGCCAACTGTTGCTCATTGAGCATGGGCATCTGAGCTTGCCTTCCGCTGCTGAGCTGGTTTCTGATGCAGGTGGCCACTCCCATTGGGAATCTGGAGGACATCACGCTGAGGGCAGCTCGTGTCCTGAGGTGGGGCACCAACACGCTCCTCATCTGGCTAAGACAGGACTGCCTCATGCTGACACCTGGACCGTGAAACCAAAAGCTTGTGGCACCAGCACCTTGGAGGCCGGGCTGGCGACTTGGCATGCCTGACATGTGCGCACTGTCATGTCAGCGCATTCCAGGCTGCAGCTCGAGTCCTGAGTCTGCCCTTTTGCCAGCCTGGTCCTCAGGCAGGGCTCCCATTAGCTGCGTGCAGTCAGGCCTCCCTGATGCAGGTGGTGTCTCCAGTTTGTGCCCACCAGAGCTGCCACTGCCTGCAGGCAGGCTTCCCTGATCCTGGCAGAGGACACACGGCGGACAGGCCTGCTGCGTGCCCACCTGAGCATCTCCACTCCTATGCTCAGCTTCCACCGCCACAACGAGCACGGCCGCCAAAAGCAGGTGGGCACAGGACTTATCTTTGCCTAGTCCACCTTGTTTGATCAGGGAAGCACATACCCTCCAAGGTTCCTGTCAGCTCTGCACCCCAAACACGCCTGGACTTGAGTCCTGTGCATGCCTTCAGCAAATCAGAGGCACCAGCGCTGGATGTACATCGGCGGCATGTCTTGCTATTACGGCCTGCAGGTCATGCAGCTGCTTCACAGCGGCCAGGCGCTGGCAATGGTCAGCGATGCTGGGCTGCCGCTGGTGAATGACCCTGGAGCGGCTTTGGTGGCAGAGGCAGTGTCTGCAGGTCACAAGGTGGGGCCAGATGCTAGCCCATTTGTGTTTTATCTGATCTGGAGTTTCACCGACCAGTAGTGTGGAGCGCTGCTTGTCAGCGAAAGCATGAGGCAGGGTGACCAGCCTCATGACTTCACATCTGGGTCTTGCCTCTGGCCACACTGGAAGATCATTTTTTGTCTCCGGCGTCACTTGCCTTGGCTGAGGATATTGAAGCTGCCTGCCTAGAGAGCATTGGTGTACACACACAATGACTTGCAATGCTACCCTCGACGTCACTCCATGCTTTGCAGGTAATCCCCATCCCAGGCCCCAGTGCCTTCCTGGCAGCCCTGGTGGCCTCTGGCTTGCCCACCAATGTGTTTACCTTCTGTGGCTACCTACCCGACAAGCGCGAGAAGCGCAGGCAAGCGCTGGGGGGCTTTGCAGGTGCTTGCCTTCCCTGTGGCTTTGCATGCAGCCAGCCGCTTGCCCCACTAGAGATGCATCCATGTAAGCTGTGTGCATGCCCACAAATCAAGATCCTTGTTCCAAGGTGGTGCAGAATGAGTTCCAGTGTTTCTGTGCAGGGCATGACGCGCTTCTTTGCATCACGAGGTGCGTGAGTGAGAGGGCCACATTTGAGGGAGTATGCGCCATGCTGCAGGCCTGGCCCACACCTTAGCCTGGTATGTGGCTCCCCACGACCTGGCAGCCACCCTGGCTGACATGGCCTCTGTTCTCGGCTCAGACAGGCTTTGTGTAGTGGCGCGTGAGCTGACCAAGGTGATGCCCTATAGGCATGGAAACACAAAGCAGGAACCCAGTTTCCCGCGTGCATGGCACAGCACTCTGTTCTGCTTCATGCGGCACTATGCTCTGCGCGCTCAGCTGCAAACAGCACAATTGGCACTGGGTACTCATCTGTGGCAGCATGGCTTGCTGAGGACCCTTTGACATTGACATTCACATATGCAAACACTGCAGATACACGAGGAGTTCTTTCGGGCCACGCTGCAAGAGGCTGCGGACAGATATGAGGCTGAGCCTCCCAAGGTGTAGTGCATGAAGCTGGGCACCCTCTTTGCTAATACTTGCAGCCACCTATTCTGTGCTAGTTTGTTGTGCACCATCAGAGCTCCTGCCAACATCCTCTTGATGCCTGCTGCCCGCCAACGGTTATTCTCTCTGCAGGGTGAGATCACCCTGCTTGTGCAAGGCGCACCAGCCCCACAACAACTCACAGAGCAGGAAGTGGAAGGCCAGCTGCAGGAAGTGCTCCGCCAGCTGCTGTCTTCTGGCTGCTCATTGAGTGATGCTGCAAAGCAGGCTTCCCTTCAACTGAATGTCCGAAAAAGCAAGGCGTATCACCTTGCCTTATCAATTCAAGGGGAGGTGTGATTGTCAGGAGCTGTGCTGAGCAGGTACTCATGTCAAGCATTGTTGTCAGATGCTAGCAACACGCACCGCAAATCACACTGTCAAAGCTGGACTGCGGCAGGTGGATCTCAACATACACTGAGTCTCAGGACATGAAATGATATGCTGGTCAATCTGATGCAGCGTCGTCGCTGCTGTCCACACTGTCAGATGGGTTGAAGGCTGGGTCCAAAACATCTATCCGCAGCAGCATCATTACATGGTCAATCAGAGCCGCGCCAACTCCTGCAGCCGCCTGTGCGGCGCCGAGGCCACTGCAAAGCGCAAGGCTAACACTTGGATCATCCAGCCTGGCTGCTGTCAAGATGGCAGTGGACTGAACTCAGGCAGATCTGCTGCTGCGGTATCCGCATGTACATGTGCAAGCCATGCAGGGCAGTATGTGCTTGCGCCATCCAGACAGATGTCAGGACACCCCATCTTTGCAGCTGGCAGTGCTGGCATGTACCGTGAGCGCCGTTCAAGTGGGTCCCGCAGCAGTGAGGCCACTGCCGCAGCAGCCTCGTTGCTGTCTTGGACACACCACACTGCCGGCCCCTGGGGGGGCTGAGGCAGGTGTGTGGCGGGCAGCAGATACTCCCCCTCATACCTGCACATGCACCGATAACTTTCCAAATGGTATGATTACAGCTTGTCAACCAACTTGAGGAGGCCACTAGCTAACAAGCAACATTCCCTGGCTGCGGGTCAGTCACAAGTTGCAAGAGTGGGCAATGCTTCTAAGCACCACACTACCAGGGCACTGCAGCTGAGACCACTGCAGTCTGACAGATCGCTGCTGACTCTGCGTGATCAGGCCTGGGCATGAAATCTGCGCACCTCTCCTGCCCCCACCCGGCTGCAGCCGCCCCAGTGCCTGCCTCGGGCTGGCTGTCTACTCTGCGAAGGCTCTTGGATGAGCTGGACGTCCGCCACAAGGGCCTGCAGAGCAGGGCAAGCGAGTCATGCATTGGCTCCAACAGACTTGGGCTGTCATGAGTGCTGAGTGATGCAGACGGATGCGTGCGGGGGAATCTGCTGCAGGGGGCTGCAGGGCAGGACAGCAAAGCAGGCAAAGGCGCAAGTCGTTTTGTGCATTCGCCTGATGCAGCACAGGCCCACATGCTGGTATGCACAAAAGCACAGGTGGACTACTGGCCTACTCAGTGGCCTGCACATGACTCCTGCCTTGTGATAGAACCGCCCCCCCCCACAGGCCCCCTGCCACATTCCACCCCCAGCCCTAAGCAACATGACAGCCTTGCCTGTTGGGCTGCTGATCCAACATAGGGCCCGCGGACACAGGTGTGTGCCCCAGCATGGCGGAGCTGCCAGCTTCGCCTGTGCCGCTGCCAGTGACAGACTCCCTGCTGAGCTTGCGGGAGGCCAAGGCAGAGGTGGCGCTGATCTCCCCAGCATCTGAGGCGCGCTGCCACAGCTCGGTGCTGCTGCCAGCCTCCAGCCCGCTCAGCTGGCGGACCAGGCCCTGCCCTGCTCGGGGGCTGCTGGCCTGTCCCAACCTGCAGCAGGTGCGGTGCAGGCTGGGCAGGTTGCAGGCAGAGGAGTTGTGACTCGTCACGACGGCCCTGTCAGATGCGCTGCAGATTGCACCGCGGAGGCTGGGGGATGGAGACTGCAGTGGCCGCAGCACAAGGCGAGTGAGCTGGTGAGCTCAGCGAGCGAGCCAGGTCCTGCTCTGCGGAAGGGCTGCCGAATTCTGGACCAGCCTACAGTGTGAGCTCACACAGTGCGCTGCAGACAAGGGTGCCCAGCAGGTGGCAGTGCTTTCAAATGTAGACTGCTTGCGATGTGGTTGTGCAATCGAGCTTGCTCGCGCGTATTGTGCATGGACAGGGCTCCCCAAGCCTATCTCTTGGACTCCAGTCCACACAGGCGCAGTGCATGCAGATTTGTGGCCCAGTGGTGTGGTCTCTGGACGGCAAGAGAAGCAATGTGCATCTGTGCAGCTGAGGCCACTCTGCGGAGAGACTTCATCTCTGAGCTGCACATCAAAAAGCTGTCTCACACCAGTCACCTAACGTAGCATGCCACGAGCAGCAGTGGGCTTTGGCAGTCACACAGCAGCCGGGAACAAAGGGCCCTGTCAGCAGCAGATCCACCTGCTGGCCTCCCGCTGCGTGAAGGAGGACACTCGTCTGCTCCCCGGGGAGCGCCAGGGCGACTGGGGGCTCCCTGCCTGCTGGGGGCTGTCCGACGCCTCCTGGCTCCCCCCGGCAGCAGAACCCTCAGGGTTCCTGCTGGCCATTCCCACCTGCGCCAAAGCTGCAGACTGGCGGCCTTCAGGCGCAGCCTGCCCTGCCAGGCCTGCTTGCGGATCCTCACCGCCAGCGGGCCCCGCAGCCTGCTCCTGGGGCTCAGGCTGCTGGCTGCTGCTGGTTGGGCTGCCTGAGGCTGCTGCTGCTCGAGCCTCTGCTGCTGCTGCAATCTGCAGCTCCTGTAGGAGATGGCCCTCCATGTGGGGGATCGCACTGACAGTCTGCTGCAGCCGCCCTGCAGCAACGCAGACTCATGACACGCTTTGCTGTGTCAGGGGTGGCCTTGGTTCTGTCTTCACTTGGCAGGCACACAAGCAGGTGAATGGTGCAGCACGCTGTGCAGCAGACAACCAGGCGGCAGGCAGCCCCTTCAATGCTGCTGCCTGTCAGGCCGCATATGATAGGGGTACACAGTGATCAATGATGCACCACCTTGCGCATCCAGGGCGCGCAGAGGCCACTGCAGGTCTGGCAAAAGGCTTGATAGGCTGCACAGCATGGCAGGCAGCTCACCTGAGGGAGCATAGGGGCCGCTGTCAGGCTCAGCAAATGCCCAGTTGTGGGCATAAGCAGCCGGCGCAGTAGCCGGCTGCTGCTCGCTGCTGTCTCGGAACTGGCTGCCCACCCGCAGGCGCACTCCCGGGTCTGGCTGGGAGGTGCTGCTGGATGGCTGCCCATCCGAGTCCTCTGAGATGGTGTCTGGCCGCAGGGCCGCCAGGTACCGTGCAGACCCAGGGATGCCCATGGCCGCCCTGCACGACAGCGGGGTAGGCTCCAGCAATCAGGCATGGTACACAGGTCATAGGCTGGCTCAAGGATGCCCATGGCAGCCCTACACACAGCAGCGGGGTACGCTATGCGGGTGAGGCATGCTACACAGCTGCTGGGTTGGCCTGGGGCCGCTGATGGTGGCAGCTGGGCCTAAGCAGGCTGGGCATGCTGCATAGCTCCTGGGCTGGCCCAGGCCTGCCCATGACTGTGCTGCAGCGTAGCCTAGAGCATGTCTTAGCACATCCAACATGCTGCAAAGGCATTGCCCTGTCCCAGGGCAGCCATTGGCCTCGATGAGATGGTGCAGTGCTTCACTTGGGACTGTCGACCTGCAGCGCTGCTTGTGCCTGCTTTTCACAGCGCAGGCAGCTCTGCGGCCCTGATGGTCAAGGATCAGCCCTCCCTCTCTGGGTGGAAATGCCTGTGCATTCTACAGAATGCACAGGCCGCACTGGGCAGGCGGTATCCTGAGAGTTGACCTCAAGGAGCTGGCACCTTCAGGGAGCTCATGGGTGGGCGGTACACACAAGCAGGCCTTCATTCCACCTGGGAGTAGGGTTGGAGGCCCTCGAGGAGAAAGCTGCTGCCAGAGCCTCCTCCGCAATGTTGACAGCTGCCTCATTCAGCGCCCTCAGCTCGTCAGCCTCGCTGTCACCGTTCACAATGACGGCACAGCCGGCGGCAGCAGCGTGACCCATGACGGCATTACTGCATGTGCAGGCTGGTTTCAAGCAGGGGGCCACCGCGCCTCACATGTACCGCAGGGCAGAGGCAGCTCTTGAGATGCGCAGTATGTTGCTCACGATGGCAGGCGAACCAAGCGAAGCACTTACAGGCAAATATTGACCGGTCTGAGCATGCAGATTGCAGGTGAGCCCACTTTGCAGGAGCAGCAGCAACAGCAGCTCGTTCAGATCAGTGCTGGAACGGCGGAGCAGCAGCTGCACACAGGCAGGGTGCGGGCCCACTTACCCTAGCTGCAAGGTTTGGACATACACGATCTCTGCTACCTGACAGAGCGATGTCAGGTGCTCCATGGCAGCCAGAACAATGCTGACCCCACGGTGCTCCTGCAGGCAGAGTCAAGCGCCTCATCCCATGCTTTAGAGTCACAAGCGGTGGTGTGCTGCTACATGGGTTCTAAGCTGCACGTCAGCCTCAGGCCAGGAGCAAAGGCTTCCTTTGGCAGTGCACAAAGCGCATGCCACTCATATGGGACATGCATGCCCCAGTCAGTCGCACATGTGCTCAGTGCTGAAGCAAGCCCAGCAACCCCACAGGCTGGCTGCACACCTTGTGGTCAACCCCCTGGTGCAGCAGGGCCGCCTCCAAGCCCCAGGTGGCCTTGATCAGGTCCCGCTGAGCGCCCAGCTTGCTGCGCTCCGTGGCAATGATGGTCAGCAGCCCCGGCCACTGGCTCTGCAGGTGCTGGTGGACCTCGATGGCCTGGGGGTCCTCTGCAGACACCTCCCCCAGGGCCAGCCAGGTGGGCCGGCCAGCCACAGCTTCAGGCATGAAAGGCCAGTTCAAAGGGCAGGTGCAAGATGAAGGGTTTGAGTTTGAAGGTAGCTTTGAAGGGCACCCAGCCATCGCTGCAGGCAGGCAAGGTCTCAAGTGCAAGGTCGTCAACCAGTTTGCAGGCAGGTGCGACATGAAGGGTCATCAAGAGGGGCCTGCCCAGCCTCAGCTCAAGGGCAAGCATGAGATAGCTTGAGAGGCATTGGGCAAGTTGCGACCAAGGCACAGCCCGATGTGGCGCCCAGCCGCAGCTGCAGGGCAGGGCGCAGCCTGGCGTGAAAGACCACATCTGATGTGAGCCAGCCAGATGGACTAACCGGCCAAATTTTCTAAGCATGTTACAGCATGCGAGGTGTATATTAGTAAGAAGAGGCGACAGCAATGTGGGCCGGCTGGCGGCAGCTGCAGGGCAAGGGTGGGAGGTCAGGCGCATTGCATGCGAGATCATGTGCAGCAGCAGAAGCATAGCCTAGAATGCATCCTGTCACAGGCCAGGCTGTCGCTACTGGCTTGGAAGTGTTTCAGCAGGTGGGCTGCACTGGACGATTGCTGAGTGGGGCTCTGGTCAGGCCAGACCAGGCTGAAGCTGCTGCCAGATGCAGGGCGCACACTGCACAGGCCTGCCGCCATGCTGCCCGCGGGCGTGTCTCCCTTTGGTCCCCACCTTTCCTGAGAGCGGCCACGCCCGGGTCGCTGGGCAGGATGCGCATGTGGGGGGCGGGGTCGCAGGCCGCCGCAAACTGCAGCTCGGCGCACCACCCATTCATCTGCTGCACTCGCGCGCCCAGCATGCGCAGCCGGGCTATGTCCTGCAGGGCAGCCTCCAGACCCTCACACGAGCAGGAAAACAGGGGGCGGGGGG
>JAAMXJ010000062.1:181311-447217 GCA_019693375.1 Asterochloris erici
CCAGCAGTCTGCAGGGTGTGGGCTGGGATGTGTGTCGGACGGCAACCACCTGCACGCACAGCAGGCGCTGCCCCACCTGGCCCCACTCTGCGCATGCAGTTCCCTCTCTCCTGCCCTGCCTCCCTGGGGAGCATCAGGCCCCTGCCCCCCAGCAGCTCCCCAGGCTGCCATAAACTGCACACGCATGCAGCGAGCACCCCCTGACCACACTGTCTGTCCCTAGCAAGAGTCCTTCCCAACGCTACAACATTCGCACACATGTAGGTCACCATGCCACGCGCAGGCACCAGCATGGCCACATTCCTGAGCCACCCCGCAGGCTTCAAGAAGCAGCTCACCTCCTCTCGGTGCATACCCTCACTGTACAGCGCTTCACACATGCAACATGCACCTGCTCACCATGCCTCGCTTGGGCAGCAGCATGTCCACATCCCTCAGAAGCTCCCCTGGCTGCCATGCAGTGGGGGCCCAGGCCCGCCACCACCAGAAGTAGTCCTCAAACAGGGGGGCAGGCATCTGGGCCTCGATGATGCCCACTGTGATGTCGCGGGCTGCGCACTCCGACAGGACAGGCTCCAGCTCCAAGCCCTGCAAGGGTTTCACAGCCCATTCAGGTGCCCCGCATGCCAGGCACAGCTGTGCAGCTCCTGGCATCGCCTGCATGCCCTGCACGGGGCCTGAGCCTCGAGTGGCGTCCTCATACTGGATGGTCCCCAACATTCTCCAGCTGGAAAGCTGGCCTCTGCTACAGCAGTGAATCACGCGCTGTGCACATGCAGGAGCGGGGCTTCAGCATGGGATCGAGGCCTGGGCAGCTCAGGCTCTCATGCAGGAATGCGGCAGCTGCTGCATACATTGCTACACTGGCAGCAGAGTTTTGGGCAGAAAGGCTGTGCAGCCTGCATCTGGCGTCCACCAGAGCTGGCTGCCTGCAACGCCTGCACCTTGTGGGCCGCTGCTCACCACAAAGATGGCAGCGCCCGGCCTGTACTTGTTCAGCAGCGCCGTGGCTTTGTTTGTCCATCCAAGAGGGTTGGGCTCCACATGCACCTGCGACCATGGGGGCAGGGTGGCACAGGCAGGTCTTGCCTCAGAACTCAGGCTGCTGAAAGCCTTGCCAGGCCTGCAGTCTCCGCAGCTGGCGTCGTTGCAGGAGGACTGCCAAGTGGCACCCTGGAAGTGAGTTCCGGCCGACTGTGTATGGCGGTGTTTTGCCCAAGTGCTTGAATCGTTTGCTGGCAGACATGGGGTCTGCCAAAGTGGCACCCTTGAGGTTGGTTTGAGCAGCACACTACAAGACACCCAGTCTTCACGAAGTGCCCAATCGTGTGCTGGCAGACAGGCCACCAGGGGAGTTTAGTTGTGACCTTGAGCCCGCCACGAGGTCTCATGAACCACACTGGCCACAGCAATGCTCACATTGGTCAGCTCGACCCCCTTGATCTGCTTGTAGATCTCCGCATCATTGCAGGTGTAAACAATGCGTGAGTCCTCGAACTCCTGCAGGCAGCTGGATGCCAGTGATTGCTGTGTTGATACAGACGGTGCAGCCTGCATAACTTTTGAAAGCCACTTGCCTCCAGGCAGCGCTGCAGGATGACCATGGCCAGGAAGTGCTTGCCAGCTGAGGCTGCATGGATCCACACAACAGGAGGCGCATCCTCAGCAAGTGGTTTGCTGCCATCAGTCTCAAAGCTCTGCAAAAACACAGCACCAACTAAGCTGCAGTTTGACAAAGTGGGCATGTCACCGTCGAAAGCTCACTAGCAGGCTTCGCAGTCTGGACACAATACTGGATTGCCGCTGCATGATGGCAATTCCTCGGGATTCTCTGTGAAAAGTGAACGGAGACCTGCTCCCACAGCTGCGGCACGCGCCTGATCTGTCTGTGCCAGGGGCAGCCTAAATCATGGGCCCCATGACCCAGGCCCCAAGCACTGTGTTCGAGTTGAATGTTTCGCCCGTCAGAGAGTGGTGCAGGTACCACTCAGTTGTTTTTTTCCCCAATCTAATCATAGCACATGCTGCCGACCACCACACCAGTGAAGCTTGCATGGTGCAGGGTCACGGCAGATGGTCAGGCTTGCATGGTGCAGGTGAGGCCCTGCTTGCCACAGCCGCTGCATGCAGGTGAGCGCTCATCACTTCAAGTCAAGTCATCTTCCATGCATGCAGCTGGACCGGAGGTCAGTGATTGCAGACCTCGGCATCCCTTGGCGAGACCTACGCGTCCTGGATCCACAGGCAGGTGCACAGCAGCTCAGCAGCCCTGACAGTGGTGTTCCACATGGCAGTTTGCCAAGCCTCTCCACCCTTCAAGCCTGCTGCTGCCTGTCTGCAGATTCCTACGCCATATCCCACAGCCATATTCATCAGGGAAAAGGCCATTGTTGTCAACCTGAGCTCCATCAGGATGATAATTGATGCGGGTGCGGTGCCTGCGGCGCTGTCTGCATGGGTATGCGCCATCTTTCAGATTGCAAGCAGATTGGCTGGCAGAGACCGTTTACTGAAGAAATCATGCCACCACCATCTCAGTCCCGGCAATGCCACGCCAGTGCGGTGCCGTACACGGACGTGGCTCAAGCTTTGCTGCCTATGGGTCCATAGGGGTGCTGCTCTCCCCTGGCCCAGCAGAGGTTTCTGCCATGCCCCAGACGTCCAGTACCTGTGGCCTGCAGAGGCTGCGCTGGTGCTGGCCGTGCCGGACACAGTCAACTGGAAGAATTCTGTGCCAGCCACACCTGATGCTCCTTTTGTGCGGGATCTGGCGCACAGGGTCTCTGACTCGTCACCAGCCATACCCAACGGCGGGTGAGCAAGCTCTGCACATCTCAACACGGCCTGCCCAGACACATTGCTGCTTTGACAGGCTACACACTAGCGGGGGTCAGTGGCAGGCAAGCATTCTTTGCCTGGCTGATTGTCTCATATCATCACTCTGCTCTGTCTTGACAACCTTTGCACTTGGCAGGTCATATCGCCTGCACCTGCTGCCTTGACGCCGTGTGCACCAGCAGATGCCTGCGGTGAGCAAGCAATGTTTGCTCAAGTGCTGCTTGTCCTGCTGCCAGATGGCACCAGGGGACCTGACCAGCTGCCTCAACCAGCATCCTCTGGAGCATCTCCACTTCCACATGTTGGCAGGCAGTCAGTCATTGTCATGCTACCTAGTCCAAGAGACCAGGCAATGATGTCGGCACAGATGGCGGCAGGGCACCTCACACAGACCAGATGCCCTGTGGCGCAGGTCGGAGTCGGCCCTGCATGTGGATCGCACGCTGCCCTTCGAGCTGCGAGCCCTGGAGGCCGCCCTGGTAGCCTGCGTCCGCTTCCTGGAGATGGCAGCTGCCGACGTGGAGCAGCAGGTGGCCCCCTCCCTGGACAGGCTGGCCCACAAGGTGGGCTTGGTGACACTGTCTTGCTGGTGTGGCAGATTGCAGCTGGCCAGGGCTGACGAGTGGCTCCTGCACTGGCAGCAGCACTGCCACAGCTTCACGCTGCTTGGAATTCCAGACTAGCATGCAGGCGTGGCTGCTGCAGGCGTGGCAGCTCCTCAGAACGGGGTCCAGCAGTCCAGAAGAGGGCAGCGCCTGGTGTGCTAAGTATCGGCTGCCCTGCAGATCAGCAAGGGTGACCTAGAGGTGGTCAGGCAGGCCAAGGCACGTCTGGATGGGCAGCTGGCCCGGGTGGCAGGGATCAAGGAGGAGCTTGAAGACCTGTTGGATGACGACCACGACATGCGCAACATGTATCTTGGCAGGCAAGTCCTGGGTCACACTTGGTACTTCTCAGCAGCTTGGGTGCACGCAGTGCTTCCCAGCGGCCTTGTGACGGTGCATGCCTCCACCCGGCGTCCGAGCTGCCTGTGTCTGGGGACGCACCGGGGACGCAGTCTGCAGCCATTGCCTGTGGGCCAGATGCATCAGGAGCAGGGGCTGTTCGCTATATTGCTTTTGGTGACTCAGGGGGCAGCCCACTGGTGGCTGGGCCGCTGGGAGCATGGACACTGCTGGCACCTGTGCTGTACTAGAGGGAGGGAGGTACACATGCTGGGACACAGCTGTGAAGACCTGCAGCTAGACTTCCCGATGACTTTGCGCAGCAAATGTCACTGGCCGGCCAGCCGTCTGTCATTTGGTGTGAAGCTGCCGCCAACACACATCTCCTGAGGCTGACACCCATTCCCAGATGCACTATGGGCTGCACGGGCTCAGTGAGGCACCTGGGAATGGACGGGTGCACATGCAGGAGGGCAGGGCAACAGGCACTGAAGGAGCTTCGCAGCATGGCAGAGGCGGCACAGCAGCGCAGCAGTGGGCAGCTTGATGAGGCAGGCATGCAGGGTCTGTGGGACCAGGCACTACATCGAGATGACGAGCAGCAGCAGCCACGGCCACCAGGTAACAGCAGACACAACTGTTGCAATGTGTCTCAGGTAGTGCCATGCTCATGCCAACCAGGTCCAAGCTGCGCATCTGCTGGTAGTGCACACAGCTGCGCCATAGCGCTCGGCCCGTGTGCAGGGCAGGCCTGCAGGTAGAGCGTGCGGTTGGGTGCACTCCTCAACAGTACAGCAAGAGTCATTGTGCCAGCAGTCGTGACATGGCCTGATGTTTGTGCCTTTATGTCTGCATGTCATACTGCTCAGTCAGTGGGGCTCATACTGTCTTAACATGTCTCTTGCCAGCTCCCGCTGTGCGTCCTGCAGGCCAGGAGGGAGGGGACGTGCAGGCAGACCCTGCAGCTGGCCACCCTGTGAGTGCAGAAGAAAAGTCAGCGACGCCCTTTGCTGCTCCTGAGGTGCAGCAGGGGCCAGGGCATCACCCGGGCCCGCTGCAGCAGCCAGGCGCCCCACAGGGGCACCAGGATCTGCACAGGACGCCAAAAGGTGACCTGCACAGAGTACCCACAAACTGGTGAACACCATGTGCATATACCACCGTCCATTGACGGACCTCACTGCGGCTCCAGTGTCATGACTGCTGCCTCGAGTTGCAGAGGAGTTGCCAAGCCGGAGAGGGGCAGCCATGCCAGGCAACAAGGGCATCTGCTTGGTAGGTGGCATGGTCTCTGCTGGTTGACTTGCAGGCCCCCAGAATACCAAGGCCAGGCTGCCATCCCATGCGCTGTCGGCCCCACCCTTAGCACAACCCTCAGGGCCGGCATCCTTGTTCCAGAAGGTTCTAAAGGGCTACCATGCACATGACACAAGAGCAAACAACTTCAAGTAGGTGGCATGCCTGCAGATTGCTTGCTTGCTTGCCTGCAGACAGGGTGGGCATGCACTGCATTTGCCCTAGTGCTGTTGCTGACGTCGCTGCATTAGGAGCCTGGGTCCAGGAGCCCTGCACCAGATAGTGCCCTCAGCTTCAGCTGCAGGCATCTGTGGGGCAGCATCTCCCAGCTGCATGGCCCATGTGGCAGCAGCTGAGGTGCGGCACTGCCCAGCTGCAGCTGGCCTGGCAGCAGCACAGGCTGCCTGACACGTCCTCAAGGCCCAAGCGCACGCCTCTGGAGCAAGTCGTGATGCTGTCGACTCTGCACATGTAGCTCAATGCGTCTTCGGCAACACCCTTCCAGCGAATGCTGGACTGCAGGTATGACAATTCGTATCTAGAGGCGCCCAAGCTGTTGGACCACCTGCAGAGGTTGTCTGTGGAGCATGGTCTGGTCTTCGACCCTCCAGAAGGGAGCCCTACTGACATTGAGGCCTGCGAAGGTCAGAGCCAGCCCTGCACCACTGTGCAACTCTTCTACAGTGGCTTCCCGAGCTGGTCATAGCTGCCTGGGGAGCACTGCTGTGTTTCTCAACTACGTTGCTGGCGCTTCCAAACTGGCAGCGAATTGCTGCTGAAGAGGCCAATGCTGTGCAGCTCTGTTGGAGACATACTTCATGCAGGTTGATCACACCCTCACTCAGCTTCAGGTAAGCTACAGCCTAGTTCTGCTGGTTGGCAATGCTCTGCTTGACCTTGCTGCTGCTGCTGCGCAGAACCTGAAGACACAGATTGCTGCTGTGGAATCTCTGATCGCAATTGACCTGGACAACAGGCGCAATGAGCTTGTAGCACTCAATCTGGTGGGGATTGACAGTCCATCTGACATGCTTCAACCAGTCTATGTCAAATGCGTGTCCCTATACAGAGAAGCAGTCTCGTGGCATCCAGGCTAAAGCTGTTGGCTCTGCCTGCAGGTTGTTCTGACAGTGACCCTGTCTTTCGGCTTTGTCGCCATGACTGCTGGCATTTTCGGGTGAGGCCTTGCGCAGTCAGGGCTGACGATCAGAGCTGAAGGCTCACGGATGCAAATGGGCTCTTTGCCCCTGTCTGGCACATTGCATGCAGCCTCCCGACCTTGAGTCACACCTGCTGGCTGCAGACAAAATCTTGGCTTCCTGAGCCAGGGTTCTGCTGGCACGGTGAGCCATTTGCTGCTTGGTAACTGTCTGCTGCCTGGCATGTTAGGCTGTTCCGTATGCTGCCAGCTGATTCCTGAGCTACCTCCTGCAAAGCGCCCATATGCTCCCGCTGCTGACGGACTTTTGAGCTGCTGCGCTGTCCCATGCTGCAGAATGCGTTCTTTGCTGCTACCTTTGCATCAATCTCAGTCTCCATATCTATGGCGGCCTTCATCCTGCTGTATGCGCGATACAAGAAGCTGCTCTTCATCCCAAGTGCAAACCCAACTGCCGGTGTCTCATCCCCATCGTCGCTGTGAGACCCTCCTGCTATAGCGATGGAGGTGCCTGCCATCAGTGACCCTGTCAGCACATCATAGCTTTACAGGCATAGCCCCCCCTCCCAATGATGTGCTGTGTTGCAAATCTGTAGCAAGGAAGGCCTCACAAGGCACGACCTGAGTGGCTGTGATCTCCTAATCAGCAAGTATTTATTTTCGAAGTAAGCAAACACGAAACATGAACTGAACAACTTGATTTGTGTGCATGCAGCATTGCAGTATGGATTTGTGTCACAATGCTGTCTAAAGTTCCGGCATTTTGAATGTCAGCTAGTTGAGCTTCCTCGGCACACTTGAGCTGTGTGTGCAGCATTTCTGTGAGACTTACTTGCACTGCAGGAGTTGGCTTCACACCTTGCCTCAACAAGTCTCATGGCAGGCCCTGGAGGCTGGCAACTGCCATGCCAGCTGGGGGCCCTTCTGTAGGAATAGAGAGTGCATGCTGCACTCTGTTGGCTTGCAAGGAGTCGGCACGCCCTGAGCCACGCTTGGAGAACTGCCTCAGCCAAGAGATCTGCCGCAGCTGGAGCTGCCCCGTGGTAGATCCCCTCAGCATGCATCAGGGCCAGTGTCAGCCTGCCGCTGCGTGGCCAGCTTGGTCCGTCGACAGTCCCCTCTGATTGGGGGACAGCAGTCGCCAGGCTCTGTTGCCAGGCTGCTGCCAAGTCTGAGGCAGGGACTCCCGCCGAGGCCTGCCTGTGCGGGGCAGTTGGGGACAGCACAGTTGCAAGAGCAGCAGGCTGCCTGCTCCTGTCCAGGCTGCAGTCGGCGTATGCCTTGCCCCTGTGTGTGGGCAGGAGGGACGCGCTGTGCGCCACTGGGGGCGCCCTGGGCTGCCTTAGGGCTGCAGCTTCAGAAGGCCCACCACTCCAGGACTTTGTAAGGCTGTTTCAGCAGCTGGAGAGACCCTCTGCCGCAGACCTCGCCTGGACAGCGCCGCCAGAAGGCAGTCTGCCCCCGCCGCACCTCAATCAGCCTGAGTGTGGCTTCATGCGGCCACCGCTGAGCATCCCTGGTGGCGGCCAACACAAAGCGGCCTGCCTCTCCCGTGGGCTGCAGCTGCATGAGGCTTATCCACGCTGTGGCCAAACTTGACATGCCTTCCCAGCGCTGGGGCTCAGCTTGCTGCGTGGAGCAGGCAGCCAGAAGAGGACCCTGCTGCCAGCAGGCTGCGGTGTTATCCTTGCTGTTGATCACCGTGGCGACTATTAGTACCTGGTCAAGCTGCTGCAGGGGCTGCAGCAGGCAGGCGGGCCTGTCGAGGCAAACAACGCGAACAGTGCGGCTGTGATGCTGTCTGCCCCGGCAGCTGCTGCTGAGGCTTGCTTGAGGCAGATGACACAGTAGATGAAGGGGTGACTCTGCCTCTGCACAGGCTGTGGATGGTTCTCATCTGCAGCGTCAGTGCTCAAGGATGAGCTGCCACAGGCATGTGCGAATTATGCTCAAGGGTAGGCCCCTGATGGCACGTCTCTGCCTGGCAGTACAGCTGGTAGCATGCTGAGCAGATGTGGCTCCCTGATCTGCACACAGCCATCAACTCATGAATTTTGCCTAATCCAGCAAGGAGCAGGTCATGCTGGGAAGTCTATCTACCTCATGCCTGTGCATTACTGCACAAGGGAGATGGGCACTCGCAAGGTGCCCAAATGAATGCTCTGCGACGCTGCTGTCATGTCTGTGCTGTTCATGACCCCCATGCAGCCCTTCCGCCAGATTGGCCAGGCACCACTCCTGAGCACAGGAACCCTTGCTTCTTCAGCTGAGCCCCTCAGAAGATGTGATGCGTCCAGGTCTGTCCTCACCAACAATGAGCAGCTGAGCCCTGGCATTCTTTGCTTGCTCTGGACCTGGCTCCCCGGCAAATTCCATGTTGCACACTGAGCTGGACCAGGCATTGTGCTGCAACTAGACAGTCTGATCTAGGAGCCCCAACAGCAGGTTGTGAGCAGCGGCGGCAGTCCAGAGCAATAGGCAACCTGACTGAACCTCCCCTTGATCAGAGGTTTGCTGTCTGGTGACGCCAAGTTCTCAAGCAGTGCTTCATTGTTGTTGTTTTTGGGGTCCCTGCTGCTCTTGTTGGCTGATGCCATCTGATACCCTACCGTTCTCCCCATATCAGAACGAAAACCAGTGACCTCTGGCAATGCTGGCCCTGCGAACATCATAGAAGGCATGTGCCCATTAATCGAGTGAGTGCTGGGCTAGGCACTTGCATGTGTGGCCTCGCGATGTGTGAGCATTAAGATTTCTGATGCTTACCCCAAGTCATGTTCTTGCAGGTGTCTGCAAGCCGGCAAAGCTGGGGATCTGCAGTTCCTGCAGTCATATGCTCACAAATTGGATGGGTTCCAGCGTGAGCTTGTCAGCCTCTACGCAGCCAGTGGAGGCCATCTGGAAGTGCTGCAGTGGCTACTGGAGCAGGGCTGTACCTGGAGTGCAGCCACCTGTGCACATGCCGCAGGCAGTGGTCACTTGGCAGTGCTGAGATGGGTGCGGCACCACGGCTGTGCCTGGAGCCCAAGCACCTGCCAGGCTGCAGCAGAAGGAGGCCACCTGGCAGTGCTGCAGTATGCCCACCAGAACGGCTGTGCCTGGGACTCACGCACGTGCCAGGCTGCAGCCAACGGAGGCCACCTGGCAGTGCTGCAGTATGCCCACCAGAACGGCTGTGCCTGGGATTCAAGCACGTGCGAGACGGCAGCCAGAGGAGGCCACCTGGCAGTGCTGCAGTTTGCCCACCAGAACGGCTGTGCCTGGGATTCAAGCACGTGCGAGGCTGCAGCTAGAGGAGGCCACCTGGCAGAGCTGCAGTTTGCCCACCAGAATGGGTGCGCCTGGAGCCCAGTAACGTGCGAGGCTGCAGCCAAAGGGGGCCACCTGGCAGTGCTGCAGTATGCTCACCAGAACGGCTGTGCCTGGGAATCAAGCACGTGCCAGGCTGCAGCCAGAGGAGGCCACCTGGCGGTGCTGCAGTATGCCCACCAGAACGGCTGTGCCTGGTACCCATGGACGTGTCAGCTGGCAGCTGCAAGGGGCCACCTGGAGGTGCTGCAGTATGCCTACCAGAATAGCTGTGCTTGGGGTCCGACAGTCTGCGGTGCAGCTGCTGAACATGGCAACCTCAGCATTCTGAAGTGGCTGCGCCAACATGGCTGTCCGTGGGATAGCAGCACGAGTTGGAGGGCAGCTGTCAACGGCCATCTTGAGGTGTTGAGGTGGGCTCGTCAACAGCGCCCTCCGGTCCCGCTGTGGACCCGCCAGGAGTGCTATCCGCTGTCTAGTTATGAAATTGACCCCTATATGCTTGTGTACCTTGCACAGCAGCAAGCGCCCCTGCCTGCCAGACATCTTGCTCGGGCTCGTGTCGCTGCAACAGAGATGACATATGCAGTACTCTCACTCAGCGCAGCTCTACCTGACAAGACTCCCTATGAAGTTGTGCTGACCATCGTGAATCTGGCATTTGCCTAGAGCTGGTGTTGCTTGATCACATTCTCAAAGACTCAGCAAAATTCGATTTGGCTTTGTCAGCAGGATTGAGGACGCCGTGCAAGCACTTGAATGCAAAAATTGGAATGGATGCACTTGATGACTGCTGAAGAGAGCGGTTTGAGGCACATAACAGTCTGGAGACTTGGGCAGCAAAGTGAGGCGTGTGGTACGACAAGCAAGTGGGGCAGTGACCAGGAAGTCTGCTTCTATGGTTGAGTCTGGGCTGATGCTCCTCACAGCACTTCTCTGCTAATCTCTGCAGGTGTTGCAGCCTTGCTTTCATCAAGGCAGGCAGCAAGACAGACAAGAGCACCCAGAAAGCTGGGTTTTGTCTGCGTATCATGACGCTGAAGATTTATCTGGTGCACGGCAGCCACCATGGCATCACGCTGACCTACTCAAGGCTATAGTTGTGGTTGGGTCACTGCACACATGACTGGATGCATCTTCTCACAGTGCATAATCCAGCAGCATGAGATGGGGACTTTGCCTGGTGTGAATTGCAACTGTGGTGGCTACTGGTCCGCAAAGTCGTCCTTCTCACAAGCTGTAGCCTGAGCTGTAGCCTCCCTGAGGCCATCTGCTGCGCACAGACCTCCTGCCTCTCCAGCACAAGTGCCATGGCACCTGAATACAGGTTTTGAACGCTCTGCAACTGCTGCTTAGTGACTGACTGGTGCTGGTTGCTGAGTTTGAGCCATACTTGGGGAAGTTGCTGCAGAACAATAGCTGCATTTGAGGTCCAAGAACGCTGTTAGCAGTTGGTGCAGCACCTGCAGCTGCCATTCATCCAAAGCCGCATGTCCAGCCTTGAGCACCCTGGGACCCTGCACTTTGCCAGAATCACTCAAACGGCAGCTGGGCAAACAGAAGCCTTGATGCATATTTTGAGGCAGGGTGCACACTGAAGTCATTGCCATAGGTGCACCACCAGGAAGGTGAGGTGGGTGAGTGAGAGCTGACCAGAACAGAGTCACCAGGGCTGGGAACTAAGGGGCTGCCATGCACAGGGTGGCCAAGGCAGCCTGGTGCGCTCTCATTGCCACACTGATGGGTATCGAAGGAGGCTAGCCGCACACTCTCACAGGGATGCCTGCATGAGGCAGGTTGCGGTCTGAACAAAGCTTGGCTGGGTACACCTGCGCACAGGTAAGGCGAGATGCCTTTACTGGCAGCAGAGAGGCTGCAGCACAAGCAGACAGCCTTGAGCCAGGCAGGAACCAGGCCTGGGGGACTCCAGAAGGTGTGCCGGCCGCTTGCAAGCACACAGACCCAGTGCCCACAGCGCTGCTGGCTAGTGCCTTCCATGCAGTCACAGTGCCTGCAGCGCCGGTGCCTGGATACCAGTCACACTGCCTGCCGTGTGTCAGCAGCTGCAGCAATGCACACTGAGGTACATTGCCTACAATGTCCAGGCAGTCACAGTGCCTGCAGCGCTGGTGAGGCTGGTCCACGCTGTGGCCTGACTGCAGGGCCTTGACGTGCTTTCCCTGTGCTGGGGCTCAGGGTGCTGCCTGGAGCAGGCAGCCCGCCTGCCGGTCCTGCAGAGCAGCTGGAAGAGTACCCTGCTGCCAGCAGGCCGCGGCATCATTGCTGCCGTCGCTGTCCAGCCTGGTCAAGCTGCTGCAGGGGCTGCAGCAGGCAGACAGCATTGTCGAGGCACACACTTCGAGCAGTGTGGCTGTGACGCTGCCTGCCCCAGCAGCTGCTGCTGAGGCTGGCCTGGAGCGACTGGCGCTGGGAAGGGAGGAAGATCTGCCTCTGAACAGCCTGGCATGGCTGTTCTCAGCACCTCCTTTGCTCTAGGGTGAGGTCTGCCACGGGCTTGTGTGGGCCATGCTCAATGTCAAGCCCCTGATGGCATATCTTTGCCTGGTAGTACAGCTGGTAGCATGTCGAGCAGTTGTGGCCCTGACCTGCAGGTAGCCACCAACTCATGATTTTGCCCAACTTAGCAATGAGCAGGTCATGCTGGAGAGGCTTCCAACCTCATGCCTGTGCATTACTGCACAAGGGAGGTGGGCTTTTGCAAGGTGCCGAGTGATTGCTGTGCATCACTGCTGCCTTGCCTGTGCTGTTTATGATCCCTCTGCCAGATTGGCCTGTCACCCTTGCTGAGCATAGGAACCCTTGCTTTGGACCTTCAGCTGTGGCCCTCTGACTGGTGTGTCCAAGTCTGTCCTCAACAGCGATGGGGCAGCTGAACCCTGTCCTTTGTCGGCCGCTCTGGATCTGGCCTTACACTCTGAGCTGCAGGAGGCAGTGCCTGCATTGGAATCAAAAAGTCTGATACATGCCACTGGAGTCAGCAGCAGGTTGTAAGCGACAGTCTGATGTATTGCCTTGCTCTTGTTGAGTGCCTGTCTTAGACCTTGCTCATGCCATCTGATACCTGTACCGCTCGTTCGGGAGGGCCACCTTTCCCGAAGCCCCTGATTCCTTGCTGGCTCGGGGAATGAGTGGGTGCTGGTACAAGGCAGGTGCATGTGTGGCGTGGACCCCAGGTTCGTTCACATCAGGAGCTCTCTTTGCAGGTGTCTGAAGGCCGCCTCAGCTGGCGCTCCGCAGTTGCAGAAGAGCACCAGACTACTATGTCAATAAAGAGCATGGCGAAAGCCACAGCTCCACCTCGGGACTGGAAGTCATCTAAACAGCACACCTGCAGGACCACATATTTCACGCATGGGAGTCCAAAAGCCCCCCGCAGGCTCTGTGTCAAGCTGAAAGCACCCCCTGTGCAACGAGGCAAGCGGCAACCCGCCCACATCACTCAGAAACAGATACAGGAGAGCTGCCAGCATTTCTGTGACAATCTCTGCTGCATCGAAGTGCTGGACGAGTGGCACCCGCAGTGGAAGGATATGGAAGAGCTGATGTGGCCTGAGGAGCTGCGCATGTGGCCAATCAAGGCAACATTACATCCTCGGAGGGTTGTAAAGGCATTGCGCGACTGGTATTCGGAGGACTGCAAGC
The DNA here is from genome assembly GCA_019693375.1 of Asterochloris erici. Lineage (NCBI taxonomy): Eukaryota > Viridiplantae > Chlorophyta > Trebouxiophyceae > Trebouxiales > Trebouxiaceae > Asterochloris > Asterochloris erici. The sequence continues at coordinate 194,521 of JAAMXJ010000062.1, forward strand.
TCATGGTAGTGGCCCATTGGTTGGAGGAAAGGCTGCGGGAGAATCCAGATGTCCAATTGGACATCTACAGTCTCTCCAAGCTGCGTGACATTGGCTGTGATGTAGATCAATGACAGCACCTTCGCTATGCTCGCTGAACCTCAGCTTTCAGTTACCACAGGTCCTCCCAAACGATTTTGTCAATCCACTTGCAACAGTGCATGTTTACAGGATTGGGCCACTATATTCCAGGTCCCTTTGCGTCAGTGGAATAACACCCTCTCCTCGCCTGAGGTTGCGGCCCAGCATAGACATGTCTTTTTATGTTAGGTGGGTTCTCTCACGATGTAACTTGTTCCTTGGAAGTGTCTGAGTTGCGCGCCAGGCTGTGCTTACACAAACCAAGGCATGCAGGCATGCTTTCAGAGAACAAGTAAGTGCTGGGCTAGGCAATGGCATGTCTCGCCACAATGGCTCAAGGATGAACCCCAGCCTCCTACAACTCTTAAGTGCTCTTGCAAGTGCATAGATGCTGCTACAGCAGGGGATTGCATTTTGTTCTGTCAAAGATTGGTACTGGAGAAGAGCAGCTTCTATGCAGCCAGAGGAGGCCATATGCAAGTACTGCAGTGGGTACTGCTGCAGCACGCTTTTCCAAGCCAGCAAACGTGCAGAAAGGCAGCAGCAGGAGGCCACTTGGTCATGCTCCAGTGGGCATGGAGGCAGGGCTGTCTTTGTGATGTGGACACCTGTGCAGCTGCAGCATGCAATGGACACTTGGCGGTGCTGAGATGGGCACGGCAGAATGGCTGTGCCTGAGTCCAAAATTCAGGCACGTGCACAGCTGCAGCCAAGGACCAGGCCACCTGGCAGTGCTGCAGTGTGCCCACCAGAGCGCCTGTGCCTGGGGCTCAAGCACATGCCATGCTGCAGCTGCAGGATGCCATGTCTGGAAGGCGCCAATGTCGCTTTGTGGGGCCATGCTCAGTGCCTGCCTAGTCAACTGAGACTTGACGCAAAGTGGTACTGAATGCTGTAACAGCTGTTGCGTGTGCTGCATCCACATGTAAAGCTCCAGCAGTCCAACACTCTTTCCACGGCTCACCAATCGCCCAGCCCTGCTGCTGTAACAGTGGCATAGGTCGGAATGTTACGATTTTCCTGTGCTGCACACCGCAGCTGCGCCACAGCTGACAACACTTTCCTTCTCCCCAGGGGGCAGCTCACAGTAACGCAGGATGTCGACAGATAGCCTGAGTGCCTCCCCTCGTCCCAATTTACCCAGGGTAGACCTTCCTCTTAGCATCTTTCTTGCTGGCAATTGTGGCCTGCCCCTGCTGTTTCTGGGCCTGGACACGCAGGTTACGCACCACTTCAAACGTGAGGGAGCTGGAGCTGCCTGCCAGCTGCTGGATGGAGGCAAAGTTTTGTTGCTGCCTTTGCAGAGGGTTTCACCTGGCAGAGTGTGCCAGGCTACAGTCATCTATACACTGCCCTTGTGTTTGTATGGCTGGCGGTTGTCTGCTGGCTGTATCACTCTCTCTACCACAGTGATCCTGGTTGGGTCCCAGCAAGCCTGGGTGACCCAGCAGCCATGCCCTGCAAGCACTGCGGCAGAACCAGCAGGACGCTGCGCGTGAGGCATGACTTTGTCAGTGGTGAGGACCTTGATCATGCAATGAGCTCGCAGTGTGTGCAATGCTGGTCATGACCCCACACTTTGCTGTGCAGGAGCCTGTGTCGTGAAGTTTGATCACCACTGCATGTGAGCCTGCCCCGCAGCGTGCTGCCTTGTGCACTGTCCTGCCAGATATGCTGCTGTGTGTCAATGTCATGTGCCACTGCCGTGAGCAGGCAGTTTTGCCCCGGCAGTCTGAGCACACTGGGCACTGCTCAAGCTGGCGCTTGTCATGTGGTGCCTGCATGCGCTCAGGCTGACGACAAGGTTCCTGTCGAGCGTCTCGTCTACCACTCCTGTGTGCAGGATGATCAGCAGCAGCGTCGGTGATGGAAACCATGCCCGCTTCCTGATCTACTGCTGTGCTCAAGGCTTCTACATCTTCTGGGGGTGCCTGGTGGCGTGGCATGATGCGGCGCCTTGCTACAATGCCTTCCGCCTCTCTGACGCTGTGAGTACAGTGCAGTCCGGACTGTGCACCTGCTAGGTCTGCCAGCGGCCTCCCCTGCTTCAGTGCAGACCAGTGATGCAGTGAAAGATACCTATAAGCTCTGGTGCAGGCTGTGTGCTGGAGCAAGGGCATCATGCGGGGCCTGTTGCTGCTCTCCTCCGCAAGCTTCCTCACCTCAGCCTCCCTCATCTTTGTGGCCCTCATCCTGCTGCACATGTACCTGGCCTGCACAAACCAGTCCACCTATGAAATGCTCAAGCGTGAGTCCTGCTGCCTGCCTGTGTGTGCACCTTTGCACCTGCAGCGCTCTAGAAAGCCAAGTAGAATTGCAGCTGCCTTCATTGCATAGGGCTGCCATGCTGTAAGGGCATGTGGTGCAAGCATTGAGTCAGCAGACCTGACCTGCAGGGGAGAGAGTGGCATACCTGAAGCCTTACTTCCAAGGGTGGGAAGACCTGGCTGTAGAGCCAAAATCTGCAGATGGCTCCAAGCCCAGAATCTTTACCCCGCTCATCTGGAAGTTGGTTGTACGGCACATGGCCAGCAGAACTGCGTATCCCAATCCCTACAGTCAAGGTGTTGTTGAGAATCTCAACACCTTCTTCTTTCCAGCGCAGAGACCTCACAACTACCAGCCCACCTATGCCCCACCTGAGCTGCACGAGCTTGCTGCGCAAAGTCCCCCGCAGCTGCCATTGATACGACCTGCACAGACGCTGCACCCTGCTTGACATGAGCATCATGGGTGTCTGCCTGTCTGTTTTGTGAATTTTGCTGCCAGCTATGTTGAACAGACTGTATGAAGTGAAGAGAACTGCACATTGCAACGGAAGATTATAATTGAAGCATGCAACACTATAACTGCATTAGGACGCCCAGAAGTGAGGGTTTGACACATGGGGAGCAAAGAGTTTTCAGGCACAAAGTATTAAGGGTTGACAGAGCTTCACTGCTTGACTGCACCATGTTCCACCTGGATTATGTGCAGCATTTATCATCATCCTGCACAGGACAGATCGCAGAGCCGCTGGAAAACCTTTTACATGATACATGCAGGTGCTATCCCACTGCTGGGCTGGATCAGGGGGCAATCAGTCCTTATTGCCCTGCAGGGAGGCGTCAGGAGCTCTGCTGAATTGCCTGCAATGGCACAGATTCGGGCTGCAGGAGGTGCTCCCAGACCAGCCTCTGCAGACCAGCCTGCAGCTGCCTCTGCAGCAGGCCATACCCAGGATCTCTGCTATGACCCTGCTAGACACTTTTCATTGTCAGCCACACTGTTGCAGCACTGGCATGCAGAAAAGGCGGGTGAAGGCGAAGAAGCTGCTTCAACAGGCTCTGATGCACCGCATTGAGCAATCTTCAGCCAGGGCATCTGTCTTGCAGCCTCCGTGTAAATAAGGCTGCTTGGAAACCCTAACCCGCCTCAGGAACAGGAGCTGCTTTGCAGGAAAGCCCTGCTTTGTCAGCGGGCTAAGCTTGGCTAACAAGGTAAGGACAGCCTCGTGCAAGGCCATCAAGCAGCCCAAACTTCATGCCGTGCCTCTGCTCAGACCAGCTTCTGGAGGGTCAGGTTCACTCCTGGAGGTCGTCAGAGTCAGATCAGACTGTTTTGTGTGCTGCAGGCTGTCTGGCAGCCCAGCCTGGGTCCAGCATGATCGAGGTGATTTTGAATGACAGGCTGGGGAAGAAAGTGCGCGTCAAGTGCAAGTGAGTCACTGCAGCTACACAGGGTGCTGGCATGCTCCCGGCCCACAACGACGCCCAGCTTCTGTGGCCAAGTTCCCCTACTGCTCTGGGACATGTCTGATCACAGCTGTGCTCTGCACAAATGGCATACCCTATGCATCTTACCTCTGCTGGGTTCTGGGCACCCTGCTGGTCTCTCTGCAGTCAAAGCACACTCAAGCACCTGAGTACTGCCAGATCCTAGGTGCCCTGCTGATTTGAAAATCTGGGTGGCCTCATCGCAGGGTCATCATGAGTCTGAGCCATGCCCTTAGTGCCATGCACAGCTGATGTTGCTCCAAGGCCTGCCAAAGCACAAGGGAATTCCGCGGCCAGCTAATGCTGCACCCACGCATGCACCTTCTGCCTGCTGGTGAGGCCAAAATCACAGGAGACTCTGGAAACCAATTTGGTGGCTGCCCACATCGGCAGGTGCAGGGCAGATGTATGCGGTGCTGACCGCTGTGCAGTGAGGATGACTCCACATGCGACCTCGAGAAGGCTGAACTGTCAGCTGGGGTTTGTGAATATGGCGCAAAAGCCCCTCACATTGGCTGCAGTGTGAGTTACCAAAGCAGAGCTGAGAAAGCTGCATTTACTCAGATGCCAGATCCCTCAATCTGCCTGCAGTGTGGATGACTCCACAGACAGCTGCAAGCTGCCCAAACCCGAGGCCTGTAAAGTCTTGCCAGACGTGAGCCTGGCGCATAGGATTCTGCACAAAAGGATTCATACCTTGCCTGCAGTGAGGACGATACGGTAGGCGACCTGAAGAAGCTGGTGGCAGCCCAGACTGGCACCCGCCCCGACAAGATACGCATTCAGAAGTGGTACACCATCTACAAGGACCACATCACGCTGGAGGACTATGAGATCCACGACGGCATGGGCCTTGAGCTGTACTATAACTGAGCATTAGCAGCCAGGTTAGTCGGAGCATTGGGTGTTACTTGTGCTGCAGCTGTTCAACTTACCACCTCTGCAAGTGGGGCAGCATCAAAACGGCAAGCAGGTGCCTGGAGCTGTAGTGAACAGCTGAGTGCTGCCCTGCCAGCCAGTAGACATGGTCAACTTCAGTATGAAGGCATGCATTGAAAGCAATAGAGGGGCCACTCTTTGCAGTCACTTGCTGCTGTCAGACATTTCTAGCCAGCAAGCCGCACCTGTGCTGCACATAAAAATGCTGACAGAAGCTCTGGCCTGGGAGTGCTTGCCGCTGCAAGCAAGCCTTTAAAGCCAGTGCTGCATGGCATCTTGTTTCTGGATGTCACTCTGCTGTTACAGGTGGACAGCTTGCTGCTGCAAACACGCCTGTGGCTGGCCAGCAGGTGCAGCACATGCCTGCAAGAGTTTCATGCTGCACAGGCAGGCGCTGACCCTGCCTCTGGCTTGCTGGCCAGGCCGCTGCTGCAGGAATGAGTGACCCTGGCCAGCAGTGGACCTTCACTGCTGAGCATCAGCAGCGCTTCCTGCAGCAGCAGATGGCCTTCCAGCAGCAGCAGGCCCTGCTGCAGCAGCGGGCCCAACACCGGCAGCTGCCACCCCAGGCTGCTGCAAGCCAGCAGGCGCCAGTTGTGTCCCTCCCAGGGCCAAGCTCCATGGGGCCCCCCGCCAGCAGCCAGATGGTGCACCAGCTGCCAGGCTCAGCTGCCCCCTCTGCCAGCAGCACCCCAGGTGCGCTGCCAGCTCCTGGCCGCCTGCAGCAGCAGCAGGAGCAGGTGCCCCTGTCTGCCACAGCTGCTGCGCCCCCTGGCATGCCTGCCACTGGGACACCTGCCAGCATGCCACCTGTCCAGCTGGGGCAGCCCAGTGGTGGGGCCTCCTCCGGGTTCAAGGTGCTGCTGGGTCGGTCACCAGGCAGCCCCTCCCCGCCGCTGCCAGCCGCACAGGCACACTCAGGCCAGGCCCCATTGCTGCCCCCGCCTGCTCGGCCCAGCACGCAGGCACCAGCCCACCTGCATCAAACGGTACCCACTGTGGCCCCAGGCAGCAGCAGTGGCATGCAGCAGCTGCCACCGCAGCAGCAGCCGCCCCCTGGGGTCCACAAGCTGCTCAGGCAGCAGTCTGGGGGCACCTCAGAGCAATCCGGCGACCGCCAGTCCGGGAGGTCTGCGCAGGCGCCATCCGCACCCAATGCTTGGCAGAACGGCAGCACCTCAGGCCTGGGGCGCAGCAGCTCAAGCATTGCCAGCAAGACGGTGCCTGGTGCTGTCGTCTGGGCCAAGCTGCAGCGCTACCCCTGGTGGCCTGCCCAGGTGAGGGGGGGGGCCATTGCACTGCAGTGTCTTCCTGTTGTAAAGCAGTGCAATGCTCAGATGTCAGCTTCAGGCCACGGGCAGCATTTCCTGCACGCGGTGGGTGGCCCTCAGCATCAGTCTGCACAGCCTGTCTGTACTGGGTCAGCGATGCTGTTCCACATGCTCCCATCGATGCTTGCGCTGCAGGTGCTGGACGAGCGGGATCCTTTCATTCCTGAGGACAATGAGGCTCCCCGTTATGGAGCTGTTCCAGTGAGCTGCTGTCATGCAGATGGTGCTTCATGAATTTTGGAGATGCCTATCATTGAACATTCCTTGTCGCAGATTGTGAGGTCTGCATGCCTAGCTTTGAGCAAGCATTGGCATATCAAGTGGCACCGCTGAGCTGTGTTATGTCTGCTGCAGGTCCGTTTCTTTGGCACGTACAACTTCTGCTGGATTGAGGCACATAGGAACCTGGCACCTCTCGATGAAGATTTTGAAGATCGCAGCAGCAAGTCAAAGGTCGCCACCTTCGTGGCAGGTGTGCCTGCTGCATGAGCCAGCCCCCTTTTGTGCAGGAATCACGGCTGGTTGCAGTGGGTGCTGCAGTGAAGGCGGGGGCAGTGGTTGCTGAAGCAGAGCAGGGTGCTTTAGCAGGCAAACTTCAGCTCCGCAGCCCTGTCCCTGCTAACTGGGTTGATCTGACACCACACATAGGCGCTGATCAATGCTCGCTGGCAGATCTGCTGTGTTACCATGGCAGAGTGAATGGCAGTCCACTGACTGGCGCTGCAGGTGTCTCTGAGGCTGTTCGCTTTCAGAGGACAGGAGAGCTGCCAGAGCCCTTTTCGCAGGCAGTGACCTTTCCCACCTCTGAGCTGAGTGCCAGGAGAGCCTCTGCTGCTGGAGGCGCTGGGGAGTCGCCTGTCAATGGCGACAGGGCTGCCAAGGCCAAACGGGCCAAGCGGCCACCTCAGTTCGCCAACACTCCCCAAGGCAGAGCTGCCAAGCGGCAGGCCATTGAGTATCGACAGCGCAAAATAATGCGGCGCCTGGCACTGGCGCCCCCCCTCAACTCCCCCTTTGCTGCCAAGCCCTGCATTGATGGATTGCAGAACATGGTGAACAGGATGCTGCCTGAGGGCGCTGCACCGCCTGCTATAGGATATGAGACTCTTTGATGAAATTCTCATCACCTCTCGATGGCATGTGGGTCAACTTTGAAACAGTAAGGTCAAGTGCCTGGGTCTTCACGCTCATGCGCAAACAATGCACCTGCTCGAATCGCATTAAGCAAGTAGCGTGGACAAGCCGACACTGAAGCTGCGCCCCCGACTCTTGGGGCAGTCCCCAGACAACAGTGGAGATCTCTGGGCATTGAGATATGGTGCGAGACGGCCAAGCTGGCAAGCACTGCACCAATGTGCAACCTCAGCACATGAGTTTCATCACTGACATGCTGCAGGCTGCTGTAAGCCGTTACAGCCTTGCCAGAGGTGAGCATGTGCTGTTCCTAGGGCTTCTTGTAAAAGCGCTATCAGGCTACTGACTTCACTCACAGACGCCCCGCGATGCCTGCAGCTCAAGATGTGCGGGAACACAAGCGCAGGGAGCAGGAGGTTGCACGCACAGAGCTTGCAGAGTGAGCTGCAGTGTGCCGTAGCAGACGTGTTGAAGTACACTGCTGTCTGAGCCGGCAGCTCTGGTGCCTGCAGACGTTATGAGGTGCAGGAGATGCTGAGACAGGCCAGCACCGGGCTATTGAAAGGCGGCAACAAGCACGCTGCAGGCAACATAAAGGGCAATGTCAAGCATGCCGGCACGATCAGTCAGGCCCTCACCCTGCTGAGGTGCACTCTGTCCTGCGCTGCAGTTACTATGCCCAGCAGCGTGCAATGGATGCTGCATCAACCTCGGCCTCCAAAGACGAGCAGAAGCGGCGCCAGCGGGTGCAGCGGGAGCGGCAGGCCGAGTTTGCTTTGCTGGACAACCTTGCCAAGGCAAGCTACCAAGTGCCTGCAGCAGCTAGCCCATGTGTGACACAGAAAGAGGGCCCAAGGGGGCTCCGCATCGTAGCAACCTGTTTTGCTTCACTGATATGCAAAGTGGCCTGCACACTGACTGCCTGCAGCAGCTGGCCCGCGTGAGACATGAGAACGGGCATGTCACAGCAGGTCATCGCTGCTCTCGCCCGCTGTCACCAGGACTCCTTGCATATTGCAGGCTGAGCGTCTGCAGCAGCTGGCCCACGTGAGGCAAGAGGAGGAGGGGCGCATTGCAGCTGTCCTGGAGCAGCGGCAGCACGATGCTGAGCGCAGCGAGAAGGAGCTGCAGCGCCTGCGCAACGAGAGCAGCGAGCTGCGCGAACTGCAGGAGCAGATCAAGACTGCCAAGGTGGGCACTGCTGGAGATCTTTCCGCTGCAGGGGCTGGCTGCAGTGTGAGGGGAACAGCCTGCAAGAGCTGCAGGAGCAGATCACAGCTACCAATCTGGCCAGCTTGAGCTGTCATCGCTCTGGGATCTCAAAGCAGGGTATTGGGCCCTTTTGACACCACTCTGCCGTTGGAGTCAGGGCATGACTGCTCACCTGCACAGGTGGCACATGCTTGTGCTGCATGTCAATGCTCAGCAGTGCCTCCAGATGGGAGCAGTACGCCGCACACTGGGAGGTCAAATGTCGCAGAGAAAGCTCAACCTCACTGCAACAGTATCTGCAGTGGCGGCCGTGCCTGCAGCCCCTGCAGTGTCACAGACACCGGCCGCCCTTACCTGGGCTGTGCTTGCAGGTGGCCATGGCCCGCCAGATGCAGCTGCAGGAGCAGCGCATGAAGCAAGCCCGCGAGCGGGAGTACAATGTGGCCTTTGATCAGTACATGGACCACGAGCGCCAGCAGGTGAGGGGGGTTTGACAGGCGCTCACTGTGGCTACTTGCAAAGACTGACCTCACCATGCAGGCTGTGACCAAGCAGGCTGCCCAGCACAAGTTGACAGCTGTCAGCCTTGCCTGGCAGGTGCTCTAGACTGCAGCAATAACACTCACAGGCTTTTGCTGACCTGACCAAGGCGGCTGTGTAGCTGACCTGCAGAAAAGGTAGAAGTCCAGGTGGCCTCACACAGCTGTCAAGTCCAGCGAGACATGCCCCTTGCAGGCTCTAGCCAAGGAAGCTGAGGAAGCCGCCCAGCGCAAGGCGGGCAGCAGCCAGGCACGGCTAGACTTGGAGGCGCAGATGCTGGAGAAGATTGACCTGCAGCGCAAGCAGCAGGTGAGCCTCCCATCTGGCGGGTTCATTGCACGCCATCCTGTGCAGGCGCCCTGGAGACCATACAATGAACGCAGGAGAGCTCCACGGCACCAGGTGTGAAAACCCCTGCTACTGAATGCCGACTTGCAATGCATGCAGCAGGTAAGGGTGTGACTGCCCACATTGCAGCAGAACAACCCACTTGGCCCACACAACACAGTCAGAAGGTCCTGCCTGCCTGGGAGTGCTGAGTGCGCAGTGGTGGAGAGCCCACCCTGGATCCCTTGTGTCGATTCCATCACCTGGACCCTCTCAGCCAGCAGGGCCCTGCCTGCCCAGAAGGGTACGGGCCCCTTTCGCTGCCATGGAGATTGCGGCCTGCCCGATAGACATGTCGCATGGTTCCTGCCACAGCTAACTGCCCATTGGCACAGTCAGAGAGAAATCTGGCCCCTTGATCTGCCGCATGAGTGCTATCCTCGGGCACCTGTTGCATCATGATCTGCCCTGTCGCCGCTCCCCTGCAGGAAGAGTTTGCCCGCGAGCGCGCCATGGTGGATGACGTGGTGGCCCGCATCGAGGCAGAGGACCGCGCAGAGCATGAGGCCCGCAGGCAGCGCCAGCGGGACACGCAGGCCTACGTCCAGAACTTCCTGGCCGAGCAGACGCAGCTTAAGCAGCAGCGCCAGGAGGAGCTGGAGGAGGAGGACCGCAGGTGCGCAACAGCTCCTAGCATGGAGTGCAGGCTTTAGGCAGGTAGCACTTTAGAGGTCCGCAGGCATGCAGGGACTCCCAGCATGGACTGCCAGCCTTTGGGCAGGTAGCACTTTGCTTGGCCCAGGGGTCTGCCGGACTGTGGGAGAGTCACTGAGAGGTGGCAGAGCTGGGTGCATTGGGAGAGGGGTCTCCTGCTGCGGTCTCCAGTCTCTTGATACTGGGAGTCTCCGGATGCTGATTGATATGACTGCTTGACCACCACACTGGCTTCACCAGAGTGTTACGCAGCGTCGATTGCCCCCACAAACATGCAGACCAGCCTGTTTGGCTGCCACATTGCAGCCTCTGGGCCAGCAAGAGGCTGCCTTGCCACCCCAGACATGCACAGCAGTAAGGGTGCACTGCCACCTATAATCCTGCAGAGTCTGCACATTCAGAGCTTAGCACAGCCCCGTGCAGTTTCCCTGCTGCTCACAGCATGCAAGTCAGATCATGTGGCTGACATTCCATGCAGGCGTCATCAGCTGCATCTATTCTTCGTGCTGCCTGTCTCCTGTGCATGCATGCAGTCTGCGGTGCCGCGCACGCCGTGCATGCCACTCGTTCACCAAGCGCAAGCAAGGTTGAGCGTGCACCCAGCTCCCTCTGCTGCTCAAAGTCATTGAGCCTGCCCCTGCAACTGCCCCATCAACTGTCAGCATCCTCCGCAGGATCCGCGCATACATGGCCGAGCGCCAGGCCCGGGAGGATGCCGAGGCTGCCAAGAAGGCAGCCAAGAAGGAGAGCGCTGACCGCATCTACGAGCGCCTCAAGGGGGAGCAGGAGGCAGCGCAGGCCCGGCGCGATGAGGAGGACCGCCTCATCAACCTGCTGCAAGCTGAGGAGGAGGCTGAGCGGGCACGGCTGTGAGTTCGTCGGTGTCTGCACCGCCCTGGCTGCCAGAGCTGAGATCGGTGGTGCTGGCCCCTGAGGCCAAGCGTGCTTGCTTGGGTGCTGCCTCATTCTCCTGCTGCACGCTGAGGATGAGGCTGGGCCTGCCTGGCTGCGGGTTGAAGCGAGCTTGGTGCAGGTGTGGTGGTCTCCCAAAGTGATGTGGGGTGGTGCCTCATCTGTTCTCTTGCTGGGGAATCAAACAGCAGTGTGCAATAAGCCATCGAATGCACAGGACTGTGTGGGCTGGTGCTATAGGTAGAAGAGGAGAGTGAGTAAGTGTGGTGTGTTACTGAGGGCTGCAGATATTTGGCACACATAAGAAACCCCCCCCAGGGGTAGTCAGCTGTGAAGGCATTGGAGCCTGTTTGCTGAGGTGGCTGCATCATGATCTGTGAGAGTCTCGAAGGTTTCAAAACGTGCTACCATTCACACACGGTGCTGAGCAACGACGACAGGACCTGGAGTTTCCTGCCGGCCAATCAACACGCCCAGGAAGGGGCTGAGCTAGGTGCACAGGGTTGCCACTCTGCTGGGCTGGGGGCGCAGCTGGTCTTGGTGAAGCGTGGCTGTGTGATGCAGGCATGCCAGGCAGCTGCCGACAATGCAGGAAAGCAGTGGCTGTAATGCACAGTGCAATACAGACTGTGGTCTCCTGGCAGCACCTGCAGCTCTGCGGTGTCGCCATGCTGCCAATGCATGTGTGCTGGGGGGCTGCAGCAGCCATGCTGCCTGGGCTGCACAAGCCCAGGCCCCCATGTGGCCCACGTAACATCTGCACACGCAACTTTGCCCTGTGAGCCTTGTCATTCTGCCTGCAGGGACGCTGAGGAGCGCCGCCGGAAGCAGGACGAGGCACGGGCAGACATGATGGCTGCCAACGAGCGCCAGAAGCAGATCAAGGTATGCTTGCCCATGGGGCTGCCCCTCCTGCAGCATGGGAGACACCTCTGCCAGTCATGAGGCCCGGCCCCCTGCAGTTTTCCTGCAGCTTGCTCCCTCCATGTCTACTCTTGGACTGCTGTACAAGTATCAATAAGCAGATGTGCAGACACGATATGAGCTGCGCACCTTTTGATTTGAGCCAGACATGCAGACTCTCACTACTGGCCCAGCTTTCACATGCCATGCCCCAACTCTTGGAGCCCCTCCGCAGGCTGAGCGCCTGGCGCACGAGCGTGCAGAGGAAGACGAGTTCCGGCGCCGCACCCTGGAGCGCTTTGCTGAGGAGGACCGCCTGGAGCAGATGAACGCCCAGAAGCGGCGCCTCAAGGTGGCCGAGCATGTGCGCGAGGTCAACCGCCTGGTGGCCGAAAAGCGGGCCATGTACGAGGCCGCGCGGGTGAGCAGGGGTGCCAACTGGTTCAGCTTCGCGTTTGGGACTGTGCTGGGCTGTGACCAGGGCGGAGTCCGCGGTGGCCACTGCTGGCACAGCCTGGAACAAGTGTGCAAGGCTGTGCATCCATGGACAACATTTGTGGCCACCAAGCTCTGTGTGACCACTCACTCTGGCTAGGACGGAGGTGTACGCAAGCTGCGCAGGGCTGAGCGTCCGTCCAGCTGCTTGGAGGGGCCATCAGCGCTGCCAAGCTGCTGTGATCACTTGCTCAAGCTTCAAAGCTTTGGGGTCCTTGGAGGCTGCAGGGGCAGCAGGAAAGGCCCTTGCAGCAGAGGAGGCCCCTGCAGCAGTGAAGTGCTGGCCTGAACACCCATGACCCAAGGCTGCACCCGTCAGGCCTGCCAGTGTCTCTGCATGTACCCACCTACCGGACCGTACCCATCAGCCCTGCCGTAGTCCCTGCACGCACCAAGAGTCTGACCACCTGCTTACCTGCAGGCAGCTGAGGCGGCAGAGGAGGCCCGCACAGCAGAGGAGGAGGCTCGGAAGGCAGGCCTCGTGCGTGGGGAGCGCCAGCGCCTGCTGCGTGAGGCGGCCCACCTGCGCGAGTACCTGCCCAAGGGCATGCTGCGCGACATGGAGGACCTGCGCCTCGTGCAGGAGACTGCCGACCAGCAGCAGATGCAGCAGGGCACGGGGCCGCCAGGTGGGCTTGGGGAGGGTGGGAGGGCCATGTGCGGCTGGCTGGGAATCGAACGCTGTGCTGGCTGCCTGCAGCAGGCCAGACCTGTGGAACAGTCTGCTTGCCCAGGACATTGCAGATGAGCAGCAGATGCAGCAGGACACTGGGCTGCAACGATGGGGTTTTTGCTGAGGCCATTGCCTGTGGCCGAGCTGCCTGTTGTATGGCCTGGAGACTGTGGACCAGCAGCAGTGCACAAGCAATGTAGGGTGTGCAACGCAAGTCACAATTTGCGTAAGTGCTCCCGCTCAGGCTGCCTGCTGCTCGTTGCAGCAGCTTGTAATGGCCAGCCTGCGCTAAGGAGCTGACTGCACCATCCTGGACTTTGGCATTCCATGTGAGGTCATCCATGTCTACGTGACAGCAGGCTGCATTGCTGGCTTGTGCAGGGGATATGCAGCAGTACCAGCACCAGGTGCCCCGCCTGCACTACGCCAACTATGTACCTGAGGAAATCAAACAGCGGCCGCTGGAGCCTGCAACCTTGGACTACACATACTATCGCACCCATTGACTGGATGGCCTTAGCAGGCCTTGACAGCAGCTTGATTGTATGCTGTAGCCATGCATCTGTTGACAGACAGTTGGCTTGACAAGAAGACTACTTCACACCCAGATGTAAGTAACATTGTCAACTACAGGCAGAGCTGAACCTGCAAGGTCACCCTGCAGCTGCACCGTCTGCAAGTCTGTTGGCGCGCATGAGCACAAGGCTGCACTGGCTGCCCCTGAGCTTCAAGCATGTCTCTGGCGAGGTTTTGACGCTCTTGAGCACAAGGCGGCACTGGCTGCCTCTAAGCTGCAAGCATGTCTCTGGCAAGATATTGCTCCAGCTCCTCATCGTCATGATTCTGCTTGATTTCGACCTGCACTGCTTTCTTCCTCAGCGGCTGGCTGCGTGCCATGACAGGCTTGCCCATCTTTTTGAACACTGGGGCTGCCGCTCGCTCCAGAGCACGCTTGACTCTCGCTTCCTACAGCAACCAGGCAGGCAAGGGGCTCCGGACCAGCAATAGACTGCGTGTACGCACAGGCACATCCTGCAGCCCTGCAAGCTACCCTGCCGAGCGCCCAGGCTTGCAGCTTAATGCATCAACCTGCAGCAGCTGCTGTGTCTCAGTCCCCTGAGAGCCGATGCGACATCATTCAAACTCACGTGTTCCTGTTTCTGCTGGAGGATCTTGTCCTCCCTGGCAACCTGGCGTCGCTCCTTTTCCCGCGCCTTCTCTGTCCCCTCGACAAGTTCCAAAGGCAGGGTGTCTGCGTGCAGCAGCAGCTCCTCCAATTTGACCTGCAGCACAGCAAATTGCCGTGGAGAGACATCTGCACTGGGGATTCTGCTTTCCTGCTGCTGCCAATCTGCAGCACCTGTGCGCTGCTGCCAATCTGCAGCACCTGTGCGCTGCAGCCAGGCCCTCCTCAAAGGCAGGCCTGTGGCTGAATGACCTTCTACAGGCCGGGCAGATAGCAGGCACTTCCTCTGCTGCACTGCTGCCCCTGTAAACAACATCCAGGCCTCTGCTGCTGCTGAACACTTGGGCACCACTGCAGCCAGCAAGGGAGACGCTCAGGCTCACCCCCAGCATGAAGGGGCCCTGGCAGGGTGCTCATGCTGATGTTTTGGTGGGTAGGCACTGCTGATTGCGACGGAGGCCGCTGCCTTGTGGGCAGCTGTCACGCAGGGCTGCCCCTGTGGTGAGTCCTCAGGGCAGGTGGCTCACCTCAATGGCAGTCAGCATCTAGAGGGTGCTCATGCGGAGAGTGCTCATGCTGACACCCTGCTCCACTCCGCACTGCTTCAAGCCTCGGCAAGCAGGAAGCTTGTTAGCATCCAGTCACTGGACCTTCAAAAGAGGTGCCCGCCCAGCATGCGGGCACCCCTTGGCAGAGACGCCCACCTCAATGTTGGTCAGCGTCTGCAAGATGCTCAGGCTGACATGACCAGCCATTCACTGCCCCTGACTGAGGCACAGCAGGGTCCACAATCACCCCCACGCCGGTCAGGATGTTGGGAGGTGCTCACATTGACGTGCCCAGCTTCACTGTATCTGAGCAGCTGGTGACACCTCAGGTACGGCAGGGCCTTCAATCACCTCAAAGTCGGTCGGCACTTGGAAGATGCTCATATGAACATGCCCAGCCTCGCTGTCCCTGTGCCTTTGTGACTGTTGACACCTGGTCTGATGTTTAACAGGACCCAGACCCACCTCAATGTTGGTCAGCATCTGGAGGGTGCTCATGCTGACATCCCTGTCAAAGCCGCACTGCTCATAGACCTCAGCAATCTGACGAGCCAGCTGGTCCAGGGTCACCTCGTGCATCGAAATCCCCATCGTCACCTCGAAATTCTGCTGCGCACGCTCCTGCAGCGCGCAGGAGGACTCAAACGAGATGCATGACGCAGCTGCAAGCAGCGGATGGCGCTGCCCCTCGACGCTGCAGACCCTCTGCTGCGCCCACCACTGGATGCGGCAGGGAGGTCACCTGCTTGCAGGCACCATGGGGACATGGCAACTGGGTTCTGGGACAAGTGAGGACGCACACAGCAATGCCCGAGGCTGCAGACCTTGTGCCGCATGGCATGCCATGCACAACTGTGTGCTCCACCGCCTGCGCGCAGCAGCAACAGTAACAGCAGCGGCTGCCTGCACTCCTAAGCTGCCCACCTTGAGCACCCTGCAGCGCTCTGATTCTGCTTGGATGCCTCGCTGGATCTGGTGCAGCTGCTGCTGCAGACCCTGGCCCTCCTGGTCCATGCGGCTCTTGGTGCTCCTGCCAGCAGGGAAGGGCTGGCCTCAGTGCACATCAGTGGGAACCGTTGGAGAAAGGCGCTGTCCCACAACAACACTGCATGGAGGCTGCAGTGAAGCGTCTGGGCCGGCATAGCAGCCTGCAAGGGCCCCGCAGGCTCGAAGGGAAGCCTGTGTCAGTGCTGACGCAGGCATACACGCCCCAGCAACCACCCTGCTGTACGATGGAGGTGGCGATCATGCAGCATGAGAAAGATCGTGCAGAGCCATATCATTGCTGGACACAATGCTGGCCAGCAGCACCCCGCTTGCCTTACAGCCTTCCACTGGCTGCCTCCTTGCCTTGCTGCCTCACAGGTGCCAGCACTTCCAGCTGAACAAGTGGGAGCCGCAACATCAAAACTGGGCTTCCCCAGCAAGCAGTGAACCCCCTCCCTCCCTGGTTCCTGACTGCAGCACGGCATCAGAGCTCCTGCAGAGCTGGGGCTGCCCAAGTTGCCCAGCCTGCCGGCTCCAACAGCGCTTCCCCAGAATGGTCCCCCCTGAGCCTGGCTTTGCATGCAGCATGCACACAATGCCAGGCTGGGTGCCATTGCCTCAGCTCAGGCAGCCCGCACTGTGAGTGTGCAGACCGCGCTTTCCCTGCCCATTGCCCATCCCCATGGCCTTCTGGGAAAGTGAGCTTGGCATGCAAGCGGCAGCTGAGCATGGCAGATTTGAGCATCAGGGATGTGCTGCACACCTGAGCTTGGCCCTGAGCTCCTCCAGCGCCTCCTCGCTTTCCTGGGCGTTCTGGATCAGGAACAGGTTCTGCTCCTCCAGCTGGGAGTAGATGTTGAGCAGCTGCCGCGGCTCCACGAAGAACATCCCCTCCTGCTCCCGACTCCCTGCTGCCTCAGCCACGGGCGGCGGGGGCTCCTGTATAACACGCAGGCAGCGGGTGTCAGCCAATCCAGATGGTGAAACCATTTGTGTGGGGTTTGTCAGTGAAGGCTGCCTGATGAGAGGCAGCTGCAGTGTGAGCACCCAGCTTGTGCCCTGGGCATGGCTCTGGGCAGCAGGGACAGAGCACTCATGATGTAGGACAGCACACCTGCCTGACCACTGCTGCAACGGGACCAGGCTGACAGATGACAACAATGCAGCTGCACATGCAGCACGGCCAGCCACAGCTCCAAGCAAATGGTGTATCCTTGAGCCTGTGCGCTCCTGCAGATGGGCACTGACCTTGACACGCAGAGCATCCTTCAGGAAGGCAGTGGTGTCCCTGATCGCCTGCTCTGCCTGCTCGGCTTCCTGCTGGGTGCGCGCGTTGGCAAAGTCAAACTCCGCCTTGCTTTTTGCAGCTGCAGGCAGGCCCAGGGAGTGTGTCAGCATCCCAGCACCTGTTGCTGCCTGATGCAACCCCTAGTGCCTGACAGAACACAGCGGTGCACTTGTGCACGGACAATCTAGCACGCTGCCTTGGTATTGGTTGCGTGAAGCAGGCAGCGCTGCTGCATGGTACAAGTGCAACAGCTGGCCCAGATGCAACCAGCATGGCTGCTGTCAGACGTCCAGCCCACAGCGGGGCTGCCTTCTCACTCCGAGCATCTTGCTTCTGCTGGCGCACTGTCTCGCACTGCGCCTGCCACAGCTTGATGCGGTCCTGATGCCGCGCCTCCCTCTCACGCTCCTTCTGCGTGAACCACTCCTGCAGGCAGGTGGCTCTGTGTCGATCATGCCCCTTTGTTCATGCACGTGTCCAGACTTGATGTCGTGCATGGCTTGCCAGTGTTGGCAGTGACAGCGTCCAGTCAAGCAGCTCAGTGGTCACCATGGCCATGGTGGAGAAAGGGAGGCTGTCCTCCCAAGGGCAGGCTCAGATGCGCCAGGGGCAGCAGCGTGATCCTTGCCCACAGCGTTGTAAGACAGATGTGCAGCCGAAGTGAACTCCTGCCTCGCTGCCCCTGCTTCCACACTAGATCAGGCTGGAGCGCCCGTAACAAGGCCTCTGCCCTGCCATCCCTCATGCGACCCCACCTCAGGGGCACTGCTGGTCAGGAAGTTGATGCATGTTGCCTGTGCTGATGGCAGGCCATGCCACAGGCCATCATTCATCGCTCACACTTCTGCTCACTCACCACGTCATTGCTCCCCACCAACTCCGCATGGCCACACTCAAAGAGCCCTACAACAATCCACACGTCAAGCAAAACGCTGTCCAGCAATCTGCAGCAGACCCACCCCTCCCTGCAGCGTAGAGTACGGTCTCTTGTACCCTCTGCAGTGCAGACCACAGGGAGAGGGGAGCAGGGCGCAGACTGCAGACTGTGCCGCTTGTCAGTCCATACCAGTCACCCAAACCTGTCCGATGCTTGCAAAACAGGCCTACCTCTGGCGTAATGCTGTCCAAGAATTCGCGGTACTTGCGACAGTCCTCCAGCTGCTCCTCAAACTTGTTCAGCTCGCTGCGCAGGGCCCCCAGGCCGGCATTCAAACGCTTGATCTCCAGCAGCTGCAGGCAGGAGGGCCTCCTCTCAGGTCAAGCATCAAGCGGGCTGCAGGTGGGCAGCTGCTTGCAGCTGCCACGTCTGGGGTTGACTCAAAGCGAAGGGCAAGCAGCAGCTGCCCGGGGCAGAGCAGTACACTGTCAGTCAAATGTGTTGAGCTCGCTGTGCAGGACCCCCAGCCTGCTTTCAAGGCACCTGATCACCAGCAGCTGCACTCATGCACAGCACAATGCAGTGTCAGCCTCCCAGACTGTTGACAAGCTGGCCACTGGGCAGGGCTTTGTGCTGCATTTGAAGGCCTGGTGATCAGGACGCAGGGCAGAAAGGTAAAGTGTCAGGCAAACAGCATGTTCAAAGCTGCTTGCAGCCGTGCAGAGCCCTGAGAGCTGCAACTCGAGTCAAGGCTCACCGCCAGCAGCTGTAGACAGGGCTCGCAGTTTGAGGTGTCAGCCCTGATGAGTGCAGAAGATCAAGGAGCTGCAGAGTATGTGCTGCATGTTCAGGTTGCCTGCCTTGAGCGCTGGATGAGTCATGCAGTGAGGGGCGTGCAGGTGGGTGCAAGCCTTACTCAATTGGAAGACAGCCAGACAGGTGCATGCTGGGAGCCAGGGCTGTCTTCACCAATGTGCAGAAGCAGCATCTCCAGTTCCACATGTGAGCACATGCCTCTGGCAGCTGCCCCAGTGCTGCTGCACAGCCGCCAAGGGTCTGTGCCCATACAACCCCTTGGCAGCAAGGGTATGGCAAGGCCGTGATGTTGTGAAAGGCACCCTGGCAGAGGCACTCAGGGTCCCACCTTATCCTGCTTGGCCTTGGCCTCAATTTCTGCCTTCTTGATGGCATCCTGCACCTTCTCGTCATTCTCCTTCAGAAAAGCGTCAAACCTGAGGGCATGGCAAAATTTATTGAGGCCTTTTGAGCAGAGTGTGAGTGCAATGCTTCAGTATCTGGATACAAGTAAACTGTCACCCTAGAGCTTGGAGATAAGGAGTTTTGTTTCTTCTGTCAGGGGCGTCTGGGGACAGACACGAGACTGAGCCAAGCTACACCAAGCTGGTCGGCATCACGCTTGCACGGTGTGAGCTGAACTTCTCAGCCTGGGGTGCGAGGTCTGACGCAGTCAGTGACCGGGGAAGCCGTGGCTGGGGACTGACCTGAGCGCATCCTCCTCCAGCATCTGCTCAGACTTCTTCAGCGCCTCCTCCCTCTGCAGGCATCAGTGTGAAGTTGGTGCATGTGCAGACTCCTGGCTGAAGCACAACTGGAGGCCTCCGGCAGGGCTTGCCAGAACAGGCAGCAGACAGGGCTGGCAAGATGCTTGCCTGAAGTGCCATGATTCAAGAAGCAATGCCTGCCCGCTGTTGGCAGCACTTTCGTACGAACGATGCTGCCCTGCGCAGCGCTGGCTTGTCTGCAGGGCTGGCTTCGCAAACTTGGGCTCAGCACAGCATCCTGCAGTCAGCGGGCTGACACATGCAGCGCCCGCACCCCCTCCTAATTCCGCGAGATTGTTGCTTCCCAGCCCACCTCAATTGCATGCATCTGCTGTGCTGTCAGTCAGCAATGCAGGGCCTGCTCCTCCAGCTTGGGTCGATGAGCACAACACGATGCTGATGGCAGTGCCAGTCTGACCGCCTTGGCGATGCTGCTCGACAAACCCACCAGTACTGACTTCAGCATGTTGAGCATGTGGGACGTTGCTGCTTGCCTGCAGGGCCCGCTCCTCCAGTTTGGTGATCTCAGCCCGCTTGGTGTCCAGGCTCATCTGCACCAGGAAGATTTCGCGCTTCTTGGCCAGGAAATCTGTCATGTTTTCCTTTTCGGGTCGCCGGCTGGCGGGGCCAGAGGCCAGCGCTGCGGCTGTCATCTCCCTACAGCAACATTGTTGTAGCCATTGGCCACGCTAGTAACAGCTTGTGCCACGCGCAGAGGCCAGAGCCTCCGCACAGCACAAGGTGCTGGCTGCATTTGCCCTCGCAGGCCTGGCTTGTTGTTGGGGGTCCTCTCATGGAATGCTGGGGTTGCCTGTGCAGACAGCATCAAGACCATATGCAGCGGCTCTCAAGGGGCTCCTTGAGCCCCAAGCTGCAAAACTCTGTCTCATTCAATCCCACAGAGACTGACTCTGCCAGCACCTCACACTGAGCATGCCGCACACAGGCAGCACCTGACAGGAGCGCTGGCCATGCTAGCGTCCAGCACTGTACCTGCATTGTGTCTCGCCACACAGCAGCTGCCAGGCGGCACCGGCCATACTCCACTCACAGGAACAACAGCGGTGCCAGCGTCCCGCGACGGAGTCTGCACTGAGCATGCGCATGCACTGTGCCCCACCTGAATGGGTACTGCAGCGCTGCACACTACCTGTGACAACCTCACAATGGAGCATGCATGATTGCCCCACACCTGACGGGGTCCACTCCCATGGGCCTGCGCTGCGCGTTAGCCGTGCCAGCGTCCCGCGCCACAGTGGCCTGGATCTGGGACGAGAAAGTGGACTTCATGTACACAGGCAGACTGCGCATGGCCCTGATCTGCTCAGCGCGCCGCCGCTTCTCATCCTCTTGCAGCATGAAGATCTCCTCATCGCTGGGGAGAGCAAAGGGGTTCTCCTCGCTGCAGGCAGGGGCACAGACGCACAGGCTGAGAGTGCAGCCAAGAGGGGCCACGCACCAAAGTCCAATTGACAAGGCTGCAGAGAGGGTTTGAGAAAGCATGCAGATGGGTGCTTCATTGGAGCGTCAATGCCGGGGACGAAGGAGAAGCTGTCCTTGCTGCAGGCACTGGTTCTCACAGGGGCAGGACACACAAAGACGGCAGGCAGCGGGATAGCGTGGAACAGCTAGGGCGCTTTCGAACGCTCCAATCCAGCAATCCGCAGCGCAAGTTCTGCAGGGTGAGACATGCGCTGCCCTCCTCCAGTGCGAGCTTGACTGGGGAGACAATCCCGCCAGCGTCTGTGGGAAGCATGCTCACATGTCTGGAGGCAGCTGCTGACTGCTGGCAAGGCCTGCCGGGACCTGCAGCTTCTTGCTGGAGAGTCCACCCACGTTGCTTGCATAGGAGACGCTGCGAGAGATGTTGCCATCTGCAGAGGCAACCTGCAACAGCAATTCAAGATAGAAATTTCACCTGTGCCTGACACTACATGCAGCGCCAAAGGCAACCATCTTGCCCAACAGGTCACCTTGCTTGCCTCGCCTGACATTTGACCCTCAGGTCCCACAAATCAATGCTGGGCCTCCCGGGTGACCTATTGACTGTCAATTCTATTCACATTATCAGTACAATTGATGACTGTTTCCCTAATTCTCCCCCCTTGCCCATGTCTGGCCAAACATGCCCTGTGCCTTGAACCCCTGCAGCAGAATGCAGTCTGATCGGTAACCACAGCACCGGTCAGAATGCACAGTCCCCTCTTCAGACAACGTGGCAGCTCATTGGCGGAGTTGAATGGCTCGGCAGGGTGAGACTCTGTCTCTTTATGACCCCCCAGGATCTGCCAAGACTGTCTGTGCCTTTGTTTTTGGGTGAAGTCCAGACATGCACTTCAGCAATCATGTACAGAGGTGTGCCAAGACATGTTCCTGATGAGGATGCAGGCTGCGTGCTCAGCAGCCATACAGGGGGCGAAGGCAGAGGCATTCTGTCCTGCCATGTCAGGCAGAAGCAGATCCCGACTTGCCCCAGCAGGCCCCAGTCCTCCTGGCGCCCCTGACTTCGCCTTTAGGCAAGTACTCGGCCATTGCAGCAGACCGCCTGGCCACAGAGGCTGCCAATGCGGCCAGCGCGCTCAATGCGATCCGCAGTGGCGCTCAGCAGAATCTCGAGGTCGTCACCTCTGAGCCTGCTCGGCAGGCATCGCAGACTTGGCAGGCCGCCACCTCGCGGGCTGTGGCTGCGGCTGATGATCTGGGTGCCCGCTATCATGTCGCCCTGGCATCTGCCATCTCCAAAATCAACTCGGGGCTGTCCAGGTGGGGTGGAAGCTGTTCACATCAGGCCTCAGTGGATCTGGCTGGCACTTGAACCGTTGAGCCTGCAATCCTGCTGCTGTTGAGTGTCGGCCTTTTGCTGCCTCTGGCCTTTTGTCTGCATAGCGTGCTGCATGGAATGGCAGCAGATGCCCCAATGCTTTGCATGCTGCTTGTGTAGCCTCACGCTTGCCAGCGCAAAGCTTGCTGACAGGTTTTGCAGCAGAGTACTGATCATCACAGGCCCCTGGCTGCAGCTCCGCACTGCCAGGCCCTCACAAGCCCTTTCTGCTGACAGCACAAAGACATCTCACTGTTGCATGCGCACAATTGCAGGATCACCGGCAAGGAGCTGCTGAATGAGCTGGAGGATGACAATTGGTGGCACAGCCTGCCGCCACATCATGGCAGCAGGGCAGCAGCACGGACACTGTCTCAAGCACTGCACCAAGTCAACGATGGGCTGCACAGCATCGCCAACGTGCTGTCGCCTGAGCTGGCGCCCCTCTCTGCCGCTGAGCGTGGAGGTGAGGGGCAGGCCCTTCATGCAGCATGCTTCTTGTTACAGTCGGGCACTACCATTCTTTGTCTGGGCGGGAAGGACGGCTTGCACTCAGATGCGGACAGAGCTCAGCATGTGGCTGCAGCAGGGATGCCAGGACCACCAGTTAGAGGCACATGTTTCCCACTGCATGCCTGCTGCATGCAGCGGCCAGCTCAGGTGGCTCCCTGCAGAGACGCTTGGAAAGAGCTGCCTTGCTGAGGTTTCTCGCCATCTGGCTGCAGAGGAGAGGGCTGTGCAGGGAGTGGACATTCAGCTGGAGACAGTGGACGGCTATCTGAGAAACTTCAGACTCAGCATCGGAGGCAGCTCAGGTGGCTCTCTGCAGAGATGGCCCTGGAAACAGCTGCCTGCTTGCTGAGGTGGCTCGCCATCTTGCTGCAGTGGAGAAGGCTGCGCAGGAAGTGGGGGTTGAGCTGGAGACAGTGGAGGGCTATTTGAACAACTTCAAAACCAACATCAGGGGCAGCCTCCAGACAGAAGAGGCAGTGAGTTGATGCCTCTGCACACTCAAGCGGAGTGCGTCAAGCATTGACGTTGCGCTTCACAAGCATGCAGCCCGTCACACACTGTGTTAGCCTGGTGCTCCCCTGCAAGCCTGGAAGGCAGGATGTCGACAGACGGACCATACCTGTCTGCCTGCAGACCCTGGCTGGCGATCGCGTACTGCAGCCCCACTTTGGGACAAGAGCCTTCCTCAGGGCTGGGGAGAGCATGTCACACTTTCTTGATGCCCAGACCAGCAGGCTCTTTGGGCACAGCGTACTGGACCCTTTCAGGGCTGCAGAGGGGAACATTGAGCGCTCCTATGAGGTGAGCGAGCAGAGCGGCACTGTCTGACAGTGCTGCCTGAGCAGTGGCGCCCTGAGAGTCAGGCGGCTGCCCTCTCACCTGCACCTTTGCAACCTCTTGACCCTGTAAGCACTCTCAAGCTAGGCACAGGTGGTCAGGCCTGGCAGCTGCGCTGACACCCTAAGGAAACTTTGTTTGGCTGCAGGCAGTTCAGTCAGCTGAGCAGTCAGCTGTGCAACAGGCACTGAGCAGCCTGCGCTCAGTACTGCATGACCTCTCATATCAGCTGAGCTCGCTGGCAGCCAGCGTCGCCCCCAATGTCCACCTGCCTGGCGTGCAAAACGCCCAAGCCAGGGGTCTCATCGAGTCTGTTCAGACGGCTTTTGCGCATGCTGAGACAGATGGTGGGTGCTGTGGTATCTGGCGGCAGAGATTTCATGCGTCACAGCAAGCAAGCGGACCATCAGCACAGAACACTCTTGCAAGTGCGTTGCGTGTGCGACTCAGCAGCAGACTTGGGAATAAAATCAGCAGTGAAGCAGCTAAAAGGTGGAGCTGCTTGCCAACTTGCTTGATTGTGATGACCAAGCGCCCTCTGCACGCTGCAGGTGTTGGTGGTTACAGCATCCGCACCCTGGCTTGGCTGTCGCTGGCTGTGGCTGCTGTGGTTGCTGCCAGCATGCCTAGACGGGACTGGGACTCCCGCCTGCGACCAGGGGAACCGGACGACACTCTGACACCCAATTACATACCTCAGACTGTCGCTTCCTACTGGGCACGGCGGCCTGTGGCCGTAGCTCGGCGCTCACTTGCTGTGGCTCTCGCTGCCAGCAGGGTCAGCCTCAGCCTGGCCCTGGACAGGTTCACAGGTATGAATGCTTATCTTATGAGGTGGCGCCTTGGCCCCGAATGTAGAGCAGCAGCCTGAGAATCACGATGTTTGTTAGGCAGCTCTCTGGGTGGCATATGAGTTGGGCTGCATCATCTGCATCTTGAGTTGGGCTCCAGCAGTGCTGTCAGCCCCAGCAGCTGGCAGACCATCCTGGACCCCCTGGAGCGCCTTGTTGGGCTTGTACACAGGGCTGGTGCTGGGCCTGTCAACCCCATCCAGGCACTCCCTGCCAACGAAGCCCCTTGCACGCCCTGCAGGCTGCTGTGAGGCCAGCCGCTCCAAGAGCGCTAGCGGCCCCATGCTCTGTCACGCTCATTAGGAAGAGCATACCCTGCAGGCAGCCTGGTGGCCCATTTCACCCAGTCATGGCTACTCGAGCAGCTGTGCCTGGGCCCCCCTTATAGCCACCTTAGATCACCAAGAAAAACACCACACAGCCAGGGTAACCCCCGTCCCCTGCAGGTGCAGGGGCCTGGGAGCCACCTTCCCCAGCCAGCTGGCAGGCTGTGCCTGGCCACTCTCACAGCCGCCAGCAAGCAAACCCAATGCCACATTACCTGACAAATCCCTTCTCCCTGCACTTGCAGGTAGCCTGGAAGCCAACTCCCCCCAGCGAGCCCGGCAGTTGCGCCTGGCCATCGAGCGACTGGGTCCCGCCTACATCAAGGTGGCCCAGGCTGTGTCCACGCGCGTTGACATCCTGGACATCAATTACCTCATTGAGATTGAGCGCCTGCAGGACCGGGTGCCCCCCTTCCCCACGCCGGCCGCACGGATCGTCATGGCTCAGGGTGAGAGAGTTCTTCACTGTGTGAATGGGCAGGCACCGGATCTGGTGAGCCTGCCTGTCCAAGGTCAGCTGCTGGCGTGCTCATGGCTTGCTTGAGGATATCATCATCTGAGTCGGGCTAGCGCAGAGCATCAAGATGCCACCGGCCCCACGCTGGCTGCCTGCACCGCCAACCTGCTGGGCCGCATTGGGAGTGCATTGGTGCTGCCTTTGGCAGGCACAGCCTCAGCTCCCCTTTCTCATGCCAGCTGCTCGTGGTGCCACAGCCCATGCTGACTTCTGCACAACTTCGGGGGGGGCTGCCACACAACATGGAGGGTTTGCATGCCCCGTGCTGGCTGCCTGCATTGTCACAGTGCAGGGGTGACCTGCTGATGTGCCATACGGTGGTTCGTTGTGAGGCAGGCACAGCCTGAGCTCTCCTTCCTCGCTCCAGCTGTCCGCACCGCTGTGGCCCAGGGATTCCTTTGTCTGAGTGGGATGGCACAGCCATTGCATGGGAGAGGGGCCCTCAGAAGATAAACGGCTAGTCGCTGCCCCTTGTTGGGTGCCTGCACTGTCCGGGCTCTGTAGCGAGGCATGCTACAATGATTGCTGATCATGACACGCCCCAAGTTGGGTAGGCACAAAGGAAAGCAAGCTGCAAGTGAAATTGGCATGTCCTGCATGCAGGCAACCGCTCTGAGCTGTGCATTCGGGTGTATGCTCTTCTGGTTCAATACAGCTGCCCGGAGTGGTGCTGCTGACCAAGATAGTCTCTGGCTGCCTCCACCTGGTCCCTGCTTGCACCAGGCTGAACCCATGCCCCTGCTGCAGCCTTTGGGCAGCCCATCGAGGAAGTCTTCACCCGCCTGTCAGCCATCCCCATTGCCTCAGCCTCGCTGGGCCAGGTCTACAAGGGCACCCTATCCCCAGCCTATGGGGGTGGGGAGGTGGCTGTCAAGGTGCAGCGCCCTTCTGTCATGGAGTCGGTGGCGCTGGACCTCTTCCTGATGCGGCGGCTAGCCATCTTCCTCAGACAGTTCCCTCAGGTATGGCTGGTATCCAACAGGTTTGCATGCGAACAGGCACCAATGGAGCTGTCACTGCTCAGCCCATGAGCAGCAGCTTGTGCAAGGCATGCCTCTGCAATGGGGACACAGCGCTGCGCTACATTAACGCACTCATCCTTCCGTGCTGTCTGCGAAGTGTGGCTTACTGCTGCACTGCAACTGTGGCTACAACTCCCACGGTGAGGTTGGGGCGGTCCCTGCCCTGCAGATCCGAGCAGACTGGACCTCTCTTATAGATGAGTGGGCCGGCAGATTCTTTCATGAGCTGGACTATGAAAGGGAGGCCATCAACAGCACAGTCTTCAAGCAGCAGATGGCGGGCCTGGACGGCATCTTTGTGGCAGACGTATACGTGCAACTCAGCAACAAGGAGGTTCTGGTGACCTCCTGGGTTCCAGGTATGTGATGCGACAGATGGCCGGATCTGTGCAGGCTGTGGCTGCATGCACTGGCCACAGCGACAAGCAGCTGAATGTGACCTTGGCGCTGCCTGGACCCGGCTGCCTGCTCTACTTGCAAAGCATTGCCAGCCAGGGTCCCTGCCAATCAGGAGTGCAGTGCAGGCTGGTGTCCAGTGGCCACAGCGTTATGCCGTGTGGATTTCAAAGTCATTTGCAAGCAGCCTGAGGCAGCCTGTGATCAGGTGAACTCTTGGCTGTAGGGGAGAAGCTCAGCGATAGCCGGGCAGGGGACGTGCGGGAGCTCTGCAACACCCTGCTCAACTGTTACCTGATTCAGCTTCTGGAGACTGGCTTCCTTCATGCAGACCCCCACCCAGTGAGCCCAGCTGGCATCCTGCCATCCACAAGTGGATGCATGCATGCCTCTTGCCTTTCTTACCACTGGGTGGAGCTCTGCATAACAACACTCGCACTCAGTGAGCCCTGCTGGTCTTGTGCCCTTTACAATCAGGTGTGTGAGTACTGCATATCTCTGTCTCATGTCTGGGTTGGGGAACACCAAGGGCAGTGTCTGCAAGCTGGGCTCATGCTGCCTTGGTAGCTGTTTGCTGAGCTCTGGCCCCCCTGCACTGCATGGCTGCAGCCCTGTCTTGTGGCTGATGCGGCAGCTGCATGGCATTCGCAAGGTCCTGATCTGCGTCTGCAGCCTGACATGGCTGCTGTGGGTAACGAGGTGGTCCCGGAACGGCTGCAGGGCAACCTGATCAGGACACCTGAGGGCAAGATCTGCATCCTCGACTTTGGCCTCATGACAGAGGTCACCCCTGAACAGAGCATTGCCCTGGTGGAGTACATCTCTCACCTGTCTGTCGAGGACTGGGACGCAGTGGCTGTTGACCTGCGCAGACTCGGCTTCATCCCCCCAGGTGGGCCAGGAAGGCTTTGAATCATTTAGTGTGTCTATGGCATGCCTGAGATTCAAAAGGGGACCCTCTTTGCAGAGAGCTGCAAGGCGCATCTGTCTGTGAATGCTGGAGTGCAGTGGCTGTACAGATGCATAAGCGGGGCTTGGTACCCCAAGGGGCGCATGAGGGGCTGGGCGCAAGGCTGCAGAGACGTCAGCAAGGTGTGCAGGTGGCCAGATGCCTGGGGGAGCGGCCTGCATTGGGTGGAGCCCATGCGGTGGCCAATGCGTGCAAGGCAACACGCAGCAGCAAGCGGGGCATCGTTGCAGATTTGGGGCTCAGGGGCACTTGTCATAGGCAAGGTGCAGCATTGTTGCCCACGTGGGGGCAGTGGTTATTGGGCCTGGCGTCTCAGTACTGACATTTGTAGCAAGCAGCACACAGGTAGTGGCAGCAGTTTGAGTCAGACTGGCAAGATGGGGTGCCTTGGTCTCCTGTGGCTGAAAGCAAACTTGCTCTTACCGGTGTATCATGGCATCTGTGGGTGTGAGCAGCAGGCAGCTTGACCCGTTGTCAGTTGTTTGAGTTGCAGGTGCCCCCGATCCCCGAGACCAGCCGGGGCTTGTGCCCGCGCTTGGAAATATCCTGTCACAGCTGTCGCGCGGCGGCGGCGCCAGGGGCGTCAATATTGACGAGGTCAGATGCTGTTGATGTTGTATGTTATGGAGCCGACTTGTACTCTGAAACAGGCACCACGAACTGGAGATGTGATGGTTCATGGCTTGACCTCTGCAGTCGTTGGGCTGCACAAACACAGCTAGTTCTGCATGGCATCTGCTGCAGGTCACCGCAGAGCTGGATAGCCTTTCGCGAGACTACCCTTTTGAGATCCCAGCCTACTTTGCCCTTATCCTGCGGGCCTTCAGCGTGATTGAGGGCATCGCTCTCAGGGTTGACCCACAGTATGCCATTGTGAAGGAGTGCTTCCCCTACCTGTCGCGGCGGCTGCTGATCGACAACCACCCGCGCACTCGGACAGCTCTGCGCCAACTGCTGTATGGGGTGAGAGCCTGTTCGAAGCGCACTCCACCTCAAGGCAGTCAACAGCAGCGAGCTGCTCACAGAGACCCCCACTACAGAGCTGCCGGCCTTGAGGGTCTCAGCCTCTGCTCTGTCTGGCCCTGATGCTCCTCAGCCCTTCTGACGAGCCATGATGATTCCTGTGGGCATTTGAGCAGAGCAGCAGGGTTGCCCAAGGGCTGTTGTGGGGCGCTGCTGACCCTGTGTGCAGAGTGCAGCAGGACAGCACAGCGGGCGTTTCAGGGCCACCACTGACCATCGCTCACCTCTACCCTGCAGGACAAGACTCGCCTGGACATCACAAGGCTGCAGCGCCTGGCAGAAGGGTTTGGCAGCTTCACAGTGGCCGGCACACAGGCGCAGCCAGCAGCTGTCGCTGGCCAGCCACAGGTGGTGCTGCACGACACTGCCAGGGAGGCTCTGAAGGTTGTCTTTAGCAGTGACGGGAGCTACGTCCAGGTGCGGCCGGCAGCAAGACCTCTTGAATGAGTGCAGTGCTTGGCTGCTGTCAAAAACACACGATCTGTGCAGCTTGTCAGTCATCTCAGCATATTATGTGGCATGCAGTCTTTGTGTTGAGTGATCCATTTGCAGCACTCCCTTCTGCGGCCCTTGCCGAGGCGCTGGAGCTCTGCTTCCAATGCAAGCCGGCCACCACCACAGCGGCTGCAGTGGGACAGTCCCAGTGGCTGCCTGCTGCAAGCATGCTGGGGTTCAACTGGCAGGGCGGCAACACAGCATGTAGGGATGGCTGTTCGGCCTCACAACAAGCTGGCCATTCAACCAGACTGGTGGGGTCAGCTGGAACCACATGCATTAGTTGGGGGCCAGATCTGGACATACTCAGCAGGGACGCCTCCAAGCCATACACCTCTGACCTCACAGTCGCCCTGCTCTGGCCTGCAAGAGCCAAGGCATGGATTGTGCCTCAGCCCGGGGGCTGTTCCTGGGTACCATGGTGTCCAGCTGCCTCTGACCTCATTGTGGTGGCCTGCAGGAGCTGCTCGTGGATGAGTTAGTGGCTGCAGTGGACGCGCTCAGCAGGGAGGCCCTCAGCCGCCTGGTGACCTCCCTGCTGGGCAGTCTGCCTGCGCTGGCAGTTAACACCACCTTGAGCGCGCTGGGCCCCCTGCGTGGCCTGCTGCTGCCCGTCCCCACGCCCTTCGAGATCCTGACCAGGTGGGGCCTGGCTTCCTTTCATAGACCTGGAATGATGATGACAGGGATGTGCTCGTTAAGACTTCTTGGAAGCTTACCAGTGCTTACATGGGCTGAGTGAAAGTAGACAAATTTGCTGCAGCCGACGGCGCAGGTCAGGCCAACAGTTTGACTATCGGCAAGCCCGAGACCTGGCAGAGCGCTGCACTTGCAGCTTGGACACCTCTGGACACGCATGACACATTCTTGACCAGTGCCTGGCTTGCCCTGTCAGCACAGCCAATACGCTGCTGGTGCAGATGGAGCTGTTGTGGTCGCAGGGTGCAGGTGGTTGTGTGAGGGACCCAGGACAATCAGGAGGCACTGATTGGTGATTTTGACATGAAGCACGGCCCTTGCGTCTGCATCCCGCCAGCAGGCGGCCATCGCCCGTCCTCAGCACCACCTTATCACCTCCCCCGCATCTGCCCTTGCTGGGCTGCATTCCCCACAGGCCTCCCTGCTGCCTGCAGGCTCCAGCCGGCGGTGACTGTGACCCAGGAAGACGAGGAGGCTCTGACCACCATCCGCGGCATTTTCGCCATACTCGAGGGTGGCCCCTTCCAGATCAATCAGATGATGAGCGGCGGCGCCTGGAGCGTGTGGACTGAGCTGTACCCCCTCTTGCCCGAGCTGCTGCCTGGCGTGCTCCACACAGGTGGGCTGAATGGTCGTGAGCTGTGTGGCTGAGGAAACACAGTGGAGCCCCTCCCGCACGAGCTGCTGCCTGGCGTGCTCCACACAGGTGGGGCTGATGCATTGTGAGCTGTGAGGCTGAGAACACACAGCATCACCTGCACAGACTGTGTGGGCCGAGCTGTCTGCCTTACTGGCCAAGCTGCTGCCTAGGGTGCCACCCACACCAGGCCGTTGGAGACTGTTCTGCTCTGCATGGTCGGGGCAGCCGGTTTGATCTGATGCAGACTTGGAGAGCGGCTTCGATTGGAGTACCTGAAGTCCTGCGCAGTCAGTGCTGCATGCAGTGCACAGCATGGTGTGCTGCATGGCTCTGCCCTGTGCTGAGCCCTTGCAGAGAACGGGGTCAGATCCTCAGCCAGCCTGTGCAGGCCCAGCAGTCAAGATGGTGTTTTGGCTGCTGCAGTGGAGTTGTTCTTCCGCCAGCTCATAGCACGCATCGCCCTGCGCGTGGCAAAGGAGATGCAGCAGCCCTCTGCTGGGCAGGCCGCCACAGGCTATACATACAGTGGAGATGCTGTGGATGGGCAGGCCTGGTGGCTGACAGCTGCTCCCGCTCAGATGATGCAAGAGGTCCCTAAGGCCAGCCAACCAGATGGCGGGGAGAGGCTGCCGTCTCAGCGTCCCTTGCCCAGACAGGACAGCCCCAGATCACTTTGACCTTGTTAAGAAAGGACTTGACATATATGTCAATTCACAGCATCATTGACAAGAATAATTTGATATTATTAAATTACTTGTGATAATAAATTCAAACGCATTCATTGATCCTTGCTTTTGCTTTTGCAAGCCGCGATGGCAGCAGCCACAGAGAAACTGAGGCAGATGAAGGGCAGTGTGAAGCTGCTGTCAGATTGCTTGAGCAGCAGCAATGTGGGTCCATCAGCCAACACTTCTGGAGCAATTGGTGTGCTTGAGTAATCGTGTAACAACGCTGTGTCATTGCAGGGGTTGCCCCACTGCAGCAAGGCTCAGGCAGCATTGTATCTGTGGATTCTTGCCCAGAACCCAGACAGGACGGTGAGCTCTGAATGTTATGAAGATTATCAAGGCATGCCTATGGCAGCGAGTGCACCTAGAGCAGCAGGCGATCCTGTCCACCAGATCATGCTGCCAGCACGAACTGCCAGCTGGCACATAAGCTCCCAAAAACATATGCTGACTTGCATTGCAGGCTGAGATCATCAAGCTTGCATGCCTTCCCTGGGTGTGTTCGCTACTGGACAAGAGCCTGGAGGAGCAATATGCAGCCCTGGGCTGCCTGTCAGAGATGCTGGACCAAAGCGAAGAGATGGTGGCAGAATTTGTGCTCAGCAACAAGGCGAGATCTGCTGGATATGCAGTCACACATGCTGGGTGGCACTGGCAGTGCATGGGTCAAGTTCCAGCAGGGTAGATGCCCACACACCTCACGCACAGCGCAAGACTTGAGTTGCAGCCAACATGTTTTCAGCTGATGAGGACCTGCAGCCCATGCAGCTCGGTAGCATCAGACATGCTACCTGCCAAGGCTTCCATCAGAGGAGGGCGTTGCTGCTGCACGGGACAGGCATGTGTCACTGCGGTCTTTGTTTGCATTTGTCCTCTGCAACTCGACCACGCTCAGCTTGACTGCATGCAGTTCTATCACTGCGGTCTTGTTTGCATTTGTGCTCTGCAGCTCGACCACGCTCAGCTTGACTGCATGCAGTTCTAGATCATACTGCAAGTGGCTGCAGAGGATGGCAACGGTGGTCCAGGCTCTCACTGGGAACCACGAGCGCAGCAAGGTCCACGCTGCCCAGCTGCTGCAGCACATCTCTGCTGTGCCAGCAGCGGTGCCCTGTCTGGAGCAGGCAGTGCCCGGCTTTGTTGAGCTGCTCAAGGTGGGGCTCTTCGACATGGTCTGCACCTCTGCCACCCTGCTGTGTCTTGCTGCCCTGCCTGGGCAGGGAGCGCACTGCAGCCAGATTGCTGCAGGTTGCTGCCTATCGTGGCTTCCTGCCGCACAGCAGAGCGCACCGTCTCAGGCACAAACCCCAGATGGTGGACTGGGATGAAGTTGCTCATGCCAGACTCTCTGTACCTGGTGCAGCATTATGAGAACACAACTACAGCCTTGCTGATGCAAAGGGATGTGCTCCTGGGCCTCATAGCACAGCAAGAGCCAATGACGTCCTCTCCTTGTGTAACGGGCAGGCATCAATGGAGTGGCCTGCGGAGCGTCTTCGCCAGCTGTTTTTGAGTTGTCGTCTGTACCTGCAGCACAATGAGCGCAACTCAAGCGGCCTGCCGCAGGCATACCCCAGCAGTCTTGCCAGCAATCACAAACATTGTCCCCTGCATCTGCAGCAAGATGGAGTCACGACTGCTGCCTTGCTGACGGTACCTCAAGGCCTCGCAGCAACAGCCGGTCTCGTCCTGTGCACCTGCAGCAGGAGGAGCACCCCCATCACCTGCAGGGTGTCCAGGCCAGCAGCTCATCTCGTCTCCTCCGCATCTGCAGCAAGACGAGCACCAATGGAGCGGCCTGCGCAAGGCACAGGCCAGCAGCCTGGCCTGCCTGGCCACCCTGGCAGCCTATGTGCAGCCTGCCAAGCAGGTGGCGCCTGCCCAGGAGGGCAAAGGGGGCAAGGCAGCAGCAGGGCGCACCAAGTCCCCACCAGGAAAGAAGAGAACAGCTGCACCACTGGTGCCAAAGGAAGTCCTTAATCCGGTCAGGTGGGTGCTAAGTGAGGGCCAGGCCTTGAGACCACCTGCAGCCCTGCCTTGCTACTGGAGTTCCATGATCGAGGCGCCACAGGTGTAGTCGCCGTGCACTTGGCGACGCTGCGTCAGCAGCAATG
This sequence comes from Asterochloris erici, assembly GCA_019693375.1. Lineage (NCBI taxonomy): Eukaryota > Viridiplantae > Chlorophyta > Trebouxiophyceae > Trebouxiales > Trebouxiaceae > Asterochloris > Asterochloris erici. The sequence continues at coordinate 227,976 of JAAMXJ010000062.1, forward strand.
CCGTCAGATGCCCCAAAGCAACCAGATCCTGTGGGGTTGAAGTCAAGTCCCCGTCTCTGTGCTGTTGGCCATTCACACAGACGTCACTGCCCTGGTCTGCCCAGCCTGATGCGCCATCAATGCCGTTGCTTTTTACTGAGGAATTTTCGAGAAAGAGTTCTGGCAATGTGCTATGGATTTGTTTGTCCTTGCCAGGCAGGGTGCTCTTGTGCAAGTGCAGGCCCTTCCAGCAGCTGCTGATGGACCAGGGCGTGCTACAGCTGGCCGCCTCATTCCTGGACCCTTATCACGGGGCTCACGTGAACCTGCCAGCATCCGTCCTGCTGGAGGGACTCGCCAGCCTGCCAGGCTCAGGCCGCCTGGCTGTGGAGTGTGGGGCAGTGCAGGTAAGTCCTTGAGCACCAGGACACTTGGAATGCATTTCGTTTCCGGCAAAGTGGAGGATGCACTGGCTTGCATGTTTATCTGGCTTGACTGTGGTATGTCGCCCAGGCCTGACGGGGCATAGGGCATACAGAGACCCACAGCTCCTGTTGTTGTGAGGAGAGAGGCTGCATGCGCAGCACCAGACAAGCAGCACAGGCCCTTCCATGTCTACCGAGAGGCCAACGGTGGGCTTGCTGCCCCCTGCAGGCCTGGAACGGCCACCTGCGCTTTGGCACAGAGGCGCAACAGACAGCGGCTGCGCGCTGCGCCCTGCGCTTTGCCGCCCAGCCGGCTGCGCTGGATGTGATGGTGCAGCAGGGGACCGCCCGCTGGACGGGCAGCATTCTGGTGGAGCTGGTGCCAGATGGGGCAACAGGCGGACGCCTGAGGCTCAGTGAGGGGCAGGATGCGCTTCTAACAAGTGCACTTGGTGAGTAACTAAAGAAGAACGACAGTCAGGAGTGCAGGGGATTGTATGAGCAGCCAGACAGGCGCCTGAGGCCAAGCAAAGGCCAGAAGGTGCTGCCAAACATTCATGTTATGGGGCATGTTTGGGGCGTGGAGGGGTGCTTGAGTGCCTGACACGGAGAGACGGTCAGATTCACAATTGGTCCTACGGGCAGCTAGTGGGGCGCATGTGGCCGAGCAAGGGGCAGGAGGCGCTCTGCCCAGACCACTTGGAGCCTCTTTTGCCGATGGGGGAGGCATGGGGCACCACAGAATCCTGTGTAGGCATCCCTGGTTGGTGTGGCCTGACCTGAGGCTGACTGAGGGGCAGGAGGCGCTGTGGGTCAGCTTGCTACTGAGTGCTTGCAACAGGGTGGTTTTGGGGTTGCAGACTCACTGCTGCGCAGAGGATGCTTGCTGAGAGCTTGCAGCATGAAGCTTGTGCCGGGCCTGAGGCAGAGCACGGGGCAGGAGGCGCTGCTGGCCAGCACAATGACTGGGTGTCTCAAAGGGCTGAGGGCTAGAATTCCGCATGCCTTGGGGGCGGCGGGGCAGTGCCCAAGTGAGGTGCAGGAGGAGCTGCTGTCCAGCATTCTTACTGATGCCAGCTGTGGGAGGCTGTGTCATGTTGCATTAGGTGCCAAGCATGCCAAAGGAGGCTCTGTAAGGCAGCACGTCGTGATGTGTGCTTGAAGTGGAATACACCTTCTGGAGGCTGTTGGGTAGTCAGGAACATGGCTGCCGAGCATGAGCAGCGCACAATGCTGGAGGCAGGGTCGATACTGAACATGTGTGACCAGCATCAGTGCAAGTTGGCTCTGCTGGGAAGCACGTGACAGCTCGTGCAGCAGCCCTGCAGCGTAACAGCACAGCCAAGATGTCAGCAATGCGATGCAGCCCTCCTGGCCTCTTAGTAGGCCCCAACTGGTCCCCGCACCTCACAGCTCACCATCAGGGTCAAGCTGCACAGTGCAGCCCTTGAGAAAGGCTCTGCTGACACACTGCCAGAGATGCTGCCTGCCATGCAGGGGGCATCCAGTGCAGAAAAGCCAGTTGACCCGTCTGCACGGCTGCTACGAGCGCTGACTGTGCAAGATGAAGCAGACAAGGGTGGATTGCCCATGCTGTCTGCCATGCAGAGCTGCTGCAAGCGCTGACAGTTCGGGATGAAGCAAAGCAGCAGCTGGCTGAGGTGGACCCAGTGCCCCTGCTGGCTGTGCTGCTGGCGGGCGGCAGCAGGCAGCTTGAGCGGCAGGCCACAGCCATCCTGTTCAACCTGTCGGGCTGCAGCGAGATGGTGCCCTGCATGAAGGAGGCCGAGGTGCCCAAGCCCTTCATCAAAGTCATTCCAGCCCGCTGGCGCACACACTTCCCTGTGCCCTCAGAAACAGGGGAGGTCGCAGCCAACGCTTTCGAGGGCACATCTGCAGAGGAGGAGCCAGATGATCCTGCTCACGCTTCAAGCCTTGCATAGCTCCACTCCCCCACTGTGTAGCCTGCTTGCAATACGCCTCAGCAGAATAAATGACACTGACCCTCTGTGCAAGCTGTGCGCAGACGTTACTGACGGCAGCTTTTTTGTAGAACATGATGACGTGTAGGTCTATGTCAGTTGAGTGCCAGCCAGGCTTCTCAGCTGCAAACTGCCACGGCCATTGAGAGTGCTGGAACAAGGTCTTGACTTCAGTACAGTATACTGCTGCGAGGCAGCCTGACTAAGCTGCTGCCGGCTGGGCTAGGATCTAACAGGCCGCCTAGGATTCACACTGAGCAGCATTCCAGGTACAGAGAAGGGAGAGAGGGGGCAGGGCATTCCAAAAGGGCTTTGCACAAAGTACACAGAAAGGCAAGGTCAGATAGTACGAAGGGACAGACAGCAATTGCTTGGTAGAATGGGGAAGGAAAGGGTAGCAGATGTGCAGACTGTGCAGATGGAACAAAGCAGCTCTAGGCATGGAGCTGGTAGGTCAGGGGCTTGCCCTCAGCAATCTCGTGGAGGCTCTTCACTGTGGTGTCAGCAATGCTGCGCAGTGCTTCGGTGGTCAGAAAAGCGGAGTGTGGTGTGATGAGCACGTTGGGGAAGCCCTGGAGGGTGGACAGCATGGTGTCCCGAGCCTTGACTTTACTGGCGCGGTCCTGCTGGCTGAAGTCCGAAAAGAAAATGCTGGCCTCGTTTTCATACACATCAAGACCTGCAGGCACATAAGCTGGGCGGCTGGCCCCTGGTGCAAGCAGTACATGAAAGGGCCTGCCGCATGCACATACATAAAGCACAGACTGCAGGCACTGCACCTGGGCTGCAACAGAGCTGCCCACAGCCTGGAAGCAGCAGTGGGCTGCTCACAGCAAGCAGGAGCAGTGGCCACACAGAGCAAGGGGCATGCAGCACACTCAGGGCAGACTCTATCTGTTGCTGGGCGCCCCTCTTGTTGTGGAGGGTGCCTGAGCACTGGTGCGGCCTCACCCGCTGCTCCAATGTGTCCAGTGGTCAGTGCCTCTATCAGGGCTGCTGTGTCGACCAGGCCACCGCGGCTTACATTGATCAGCATCGCACCAGGCTGCATGAGCTTCAGCCTACACGCACGGGCGCCGAATGATCAGCAGAGGCAGGAAGTGCATCAGCCTGCCAGCTCCATGCTTGCCTTGCAGTGCAGTGCAGTGCACAGCATGGTCCTCCTGCAGCATGTACCTGCACCCGCCCTGTCGAGTGCATGGCTGACGGCAGCAGGACCAGTCCAGCAGCAAAGGCTGTGCCAGCCGCCTATGCCCTGAGGTGAACATGATATGCCCCTCTGAGTGCAGCCTGCCGCCAGCTGTGCCATGAGGCCTGCTTCAACCTTGGATGGCTGACCTGCTGGCGGTGCCAAGCTCTTTTGGAGTCACAGCATGGAGCAGTGCAGCGGCCAGCATTACCAGGCTGCAGAGCACTACCAACCTGCTGCGATGCCCTGCTTGACAGCTTTTTGCCGGCAGCAGGAGAGAGTGCAGCAGGGCTATCAAGGACGACGCAGCAGCAGGTGCGAGAGCTTGTTCAGCAGTGGCTTGCATTGCTCATGCGCCCGGCGGCCGGCAGCAGGGCATGGTGCGGCGTCATACCTCACATGGCGTGGCAGCAGGTGTGTTGCTTTATTCCCGAGCTTACCGGCTTGCGTTCATCATGTGCTTGGTTGTCGGCAGCAGGGGGCAGTGCAGCGTGACCACCTCACACTGGGGCAGCAGCTCCTCAAGCGTGTCGATGTAGAGCACGCCCGCCTCTCGGCAGGCCTGGCTGGGGAAGAGGTCATATGCCAAAAGACGACACCCAAAGCCCTGCAGACAGGGTTGGGGTGGTGTAAGGAGACGCCCTGCAGGCCTGGGAGAGGAAGGCTCCGAAATGTGCCCTGGCAGCCCTGCCGGGGATGCCGTACCCAGTGAAGCCCTGCAGGGGGTGCCGAACACAACAGACAGTGTGTCTTGCGGGGCCTGCTCAGTGTCAGCTAGTTTGGCAACAGCTGAGAGCCAGCGGCCTGCAGCAGGGACTGAGGACCCTTCAAGGCCTGTGTGCCGGCATGTGAAGCTCGGCATGGATGGCAGGCTGCAGGGTCCTGCCTGCCACCGAGCGGGGACAGGGCAGAGGCAGGCCATGTCACACATATCGTATGCAGGATGGCATGTCAAGTAGAGTCGCCGCCCACCTTCAGGATCTGACACGCAGCGCTGCCGATGCCGCCAGTGCCTACGACACCCACTGTCTTCGCCTTCAGCTCAGAGCCCACCAACCCAGACAGGGAGTAGTTCTGCTGGGAGACTCTGGCATAAGCCAGATGGAAGCTCCTGCAGGGTGAGTGAGGCGTAAGGGAAGACAAAGGGCCTGCAAGCAGTTCTCCTGGGGTGCCATAATGGAGCCAAGTGGGCGTCTGTTGGGTGCAAAAGCTGAGGGTGGGCCGCACAGAGCCCCTGGCTCCAACAACGCCCAGTGGCAGCACCGTTGAAGCAACGCGTGGTGCTCATGCTTGTTCAGGCAGACCCCCGTGCACACAGTAAGCTCTGCCACTGCAGGTTTCATCTGCAAGGGCTAGAGGCAGGCTGCTCCCGCGTGGCCAGCTGTCTACATAGCCCAAGTGGCAGCAAAGGCTGGTGGCAGCTTGTAAATCTGTCTGCTCAGGCAAAGCAATGCTCCCCCTGCAGCATCTGCTGTGTGCCTTTGCAGGTTGCCCACCTGCACGGACAGAGCACGGACAGAGCAACCTGACGACCCCCCACCCAGCTCAAATCAGCAGCTTGTGCATGCCGCCAGCAGCCCCCACCTGTCCAGGTGCAGCACATCGCTCAGAGCAGCAGCTTGGCATAATGACTGGCAGGCCCCACCTGTTCAGGCACAGCATCATGCCCACTGCATGCTCTGCCACTGAGGCTGGGCTGTAGGAGGGCACTCGAGTGACTGCCACCCCCAGCCTTGCGGCTGCCACCAGATCCACCTTGTCATAGCCAGCACACCTGCAACAATGCAGGGGGGCAGCTTGTGAATGCAGCAGCTGGAAGTGGGCCAGCCTCGTCATTAGACGTAAGACAGCCAGTGCAGTTGGCTGCGCCTGCATGCATGAGATCTGCAGGGACTCAGGATGGAATGGTCAGGTGCAGCCTGCTGCACAGCCTGCTGTGTGAAAGGGTACTCAGATGCAATTGGCACCAGGGCCGGCTCGCCCAGGTGGCAAAGCTGCTCAGCTGCAGTTCGCAGCGCTTTTGTAATTGTGCCATCAACTGACCTGAGCGTGATGAAGCGAGTCCCATTCTTGGCCAAGATCTCAAGGACCTGCAGGTGACCCAACTGGCACAGTGTCACTGGTGTGCAGAAGTGCCTCCAGCTGGCAAACATGGGTGGCATAGCTTGTGCAGCCTTCAGACTTGGTGGGGCCACCATGCTGCAGGACCAAGGCCTCGACTGCCTTCAACAGAGACAATACAAGGGCTCCACTAGAGCCACATGCGCAGCGGGAGCACCTTGCGCAGGGCCCACCTCTGCACCGCAGTCATCATTCACAAAGACATTCAGGGCGGGGAAGCCCGCTGCCAGTGGTGCTGTGGTAAGTGACAGCGGGACCTGCAGGCCCATTGCATGACCCGTCAGCGCACTGAGCATTATGGCAGCGCATGCCAGGAAAAGCAGATTACTAAATGGTCAAGATGCTGCAGACAGCCAATTTATCTTGGAACCTCAACCCACACTCATCAGCACAATCGGCATCCTGGCTGATGCCATCACGCAGCAGGAAGCAAGTGCATGTCAAGATGCCGCAGGCCTGCTCCATCAGCACAGATGGCGTCCTTGCTGACGGCAGCATGCACAGCAAGACGATGTCATGATGCCGCAGGCTGCCAGGCCTCTTCTGATCCACACCCAAAAGCACAAAGGGCTCTCTGATTGATGGCAGCATACAGAGGGCTGATACTGGCTGTTATGCTGCAGGCAGCCCATTCCCTTTTGACCAGTGTGCCAAGGCCGCTCACCTCCAGGAAGGAGGCCTCAAAGTGATTGGACTGCAGGGGCAGTTGCAGGAAGTCTTTCACATACTGCTCTGCTGAGAAGACTGCAACACGAAGCCTGCCATGACTGGCATCAGCAGCTGACTGCATGCCGCAGACTCTCCAGGCTTTCTCCCTGCGGCTACTCTTCCAGAAGAGCTGCCTAGGTATCCTCCTGGATTGCTGGGGCCGCAGGCTGAACTTTGGAGGGCCGATACCCCACAAACGCCTAAGAACTTGCGTCTGTCTTACCCCAGGCGATGCTCTGCAGATCGCACATCAGCAGTTCTGATGCTTGAACGATCGTCTGCATTAGAATCTCAGGTAAATTTGGAAGTCACGAACCTCACACCCTGTGAAATCACAGTCAGTAAGAGAGGATCACCTTTTATCAGCTTCATTGCTCAACTGCACTTTGCAGCTCAGTGCGATGCATCAATCCACTGACCTGATGTGACTATAGGCCCACCTGATAGTTCAGCAGATCTTATCGAGCACTCACGAGCATTATGCCCCCTCCACTGCCTCATGCACCCCTAGGCCATACCACTGGCCAGGGCAGGCCGGCAGGTGATGCAGGAAGGCGTTTCTATCAGTGCCTGTATGACGAACAGCAACCAAGGAATGCTCTGTTGTGTCTTGCAGATGTCACTCTGGGACTGTATGCTGATTATGTGTGCCCGTGAGACAGCTGGCTCCCCATTGCTTATGCAAGACTCCAGCCAATGCGGGCCCATGCATCGATGTATCTGTGCTGGAAAGCCATGCCAACAAGATTGCATGCATAAGCCTAGACTCCCTGTCTGCAGGTACAGCAAAAAAGCATATGCCACCATCAGGCGAAAGGTGCAGCCAGCATATCAGAGCAGGTCCTTTGCTGTGCAGTTCTACCACATGGCGAGTCAGATGGTTTGGCATGCCTGACGCAGTGCTGGGTCTTGGGCTGACGCCAGGCCTGCCTGCATGTGCATGTGCAGGTGCAGCCCTGGCACCCACAGAGTACGCTGACGCATGAGGCAGGCCTCGCAGTTGCTAGAGAGGCTGGGCCTGCAGCTTTTTGGGCCTTCTCAGATGCCATGTTTGATCAGCAAGAGGTGATTGGACTGGACGTGTCATCAACTCTGGCTCCCTGAGACGTAATGACCCCCCGAATGGGCAAGCTGTGTAGTGTGCGGGTGGTCAAGCTTGACCAGGGCCCTGGTCTCAGCCCACCTGTGGCCTGAGCTGCACAGCGCCTGGGGTGGAACACTGCACAGCAAGGTTGCACTCATCACAAACCACTTTATGAGCCCGCACCTTTTGGCCATCATCTTCTGTGCTGCATGACCTTTGGGCCTGCTTCATTGTTGCAACTGCAGGCCTTCTTTGACAGAATGGTGTATGACAGAACCAGGCCTCAAATTACGGCAGACCTGGCCAAGCTGGCCCATGACAGTACAGGGGTGCCAGCACAGGCCATTGAGCGCCAGCTGGCTCTGACTCCTGGCAATGATCCACACCCTGGCAGCAACATAAATGGGGTGAGCGCCTGCTTCCAAATTGTTCTGATGAACCCATGAGCATGTGCCTCCTACTTGAACTTCCCCTTCCTTCTGCAACCCTGCCTTTTCCCCCAGCAGCCGGGTAAACCCTTCTCTCCACTCACTAGGGACTTACCTTGTCCCCATTTCAGGATCTGAAGCTCTATGTGAAGTGGTGCCGTCAGCAGGGCGTGCACGTGACCCCTACATGCACTGTGAATGGCATCATCACTGACACCAGCAGCTCTTGGACAGATGACCAGTGGAAGGAGCTGCTGGACCCGCTGTTTGGCAGGCAAGCCCTTCCCTTGTCCCGCTGCCCCTGTACTGCCCTGCAGCGTGTGCCTGAGCAGGCCTTTGGTCTCTGCAGATCTGGCGTTGAGGGGTGGACAACACTGCTCAACATCAACTTTTGACTTAATCAGCCACCTGAGATGCAATATCATCTCATCAGCATCAGAGCAATGTTGAGATGCAGTGTATGCAGAAGTTGGCAGCCAGCCAGACATAGTCTTGAGAGATTCAGTCTTGACCCCCTTCAGAGTCCCCATCCCCATCTGCGGCATACACTGCCCTTATGTGCTCATGGAAGTAGCGCCTGCCACAAAGTTCACATGGTTCCTGCCACTCAGAGTCTGATGCCTGCAGAATGGGGTGAGGGTCGCTTCAGTCAGAGCAGCTGCAATGAGCTCCGCAACTTTGCACGTTCAACTCTGCTAACTCACTGAAGAGGCCTCTGAGTCGCTGTCAGCACTGCCTGCCTCAGCACCGGGCTTGCTGTCAGGAGCTGGACTGTGACAGAGCACTTTGTTCACACGCAACCAGCTGGTTACCTGCAAAGCATGGAGGCAGCACCTGCGGCAGTTCTGCCCAGCAAAGCCTGAAGTGGCTGGGGTAGCAGAGAGCTGCTACCTGCTCTTCCAAAATGCTATCTGAGTCTCCAAAGGCGTGGAGTGGAGCCTTACTAACAAGTGACCCAGCTCGCATGATCAGAAGAGCTGCAGTGCAGGGAACACCCTGAGTCAGTGAAATGGTGAAGCAAGAGTTTATCTTGACTGCATAAAGCCCCATACACAGGCACAGATTCATTGGTACACTGCACACGCACCAGGCCAGCCGGCAGATGCCACAAGGCCACAGCAGTTCCGAGGCATGGCTAGTGCCACAAGACTGTGGCTGGCAGCTGCCATGCATTGCCTCAGTGAAAGTGGTCCAGGCAGGTACTGATTCACATGCAGGTCATCAGCAAGCTTGTTGTGGCCAGCCGGTACATGGTTCTGACACCCAGAAGAACTTGATATTGCACAGATACATGCTCCATGCACACATGTGTCCAGAAGTTCAGCTCAACAGGGACACAGGGCAAGCCCAGTGCAGCTGCAGAGCAGCCCTGCAGAGTTGAATCATCAGAAACACCAGATGCGGTTTCCATTTGAACGAGTCTTACCAGGGGCATAGATCGGGCCTAACTCATCTGCAGAGTGAATGCTTTGAGGTGACCATGAGGACCTGAATGTCTGGCTTAGACATCAAGGAACGTACTCTGGTATAATTTTAAAAAGGGCTCACCAGGGGCATGAGGCAGGCCAAGCACAGCTGGAAGGCGTGAGTGGTGAGACAGACGTGTCCTCCAGAAGGCAGTGCCCAGGAATCTGTGAGCCAGGGTGTCCAAATGGTCATCGAGCTGCTCACAGGCCTGCAGGGACCAAGAAGACAGGATGGGGACACACTGCATGGCCAGAGTTGCTGATTTTATATGTGTACCAGCTGCTAACAAGCCTGCGAGGAACTCCCATGGAACGCCTGTCAGCAGCATGAGCACCCTTCAGAGTGCAACAAGCAGGCTGTGCTTTCAAATAGCTGCAAGAGGAAGTCTGAACACAACATGCTGGGGGGCTTACTCTGCAGCCATCTGTGGAAACATGGCAGACGATACAGACCTTCTTCGCGGCCCTCTCCTGCAGAGGGTTGTACTGTGTTAGCAGATGTTGCAGTTCCCTGTGCTCAGTCCACACATGGCATGGCTAAGCAGCTTGGCATGATGCTGGACTGCAGCACGACCAGAGTGCAGCTTGCAAGACAGCCAGAGCTGCAGGCTATGCCCACAAGCAGTGATGAGACGCAACACAGCTTGACATAGCCTGGCGCCTGAATGCACGAGTCTGCACTGCCCTGCCCGGCTTGAAAGGTTGAGACAGAGAGCTGACCTGCAGAGAATTTGGTGGCACCCAGCAGGCCTTCTGTAATATCGAGATGCAGAGGTTGGCCTCTCACCAGAAGCTCATCATCTGCCACAGAGATGACTGCCCCACGGCCAGCAGCCTGCAGGCCGCTGCGAAGTTGAGCCTCGCCCTGCAGCTGCTGCAGCCTCAGACGCCGCAATGCCTCCAACCCTGCATGGGGCCTGCTATTAATACACTGCTCTGCCTACTGCATGCAGTGCAATGACATAACTTTTTGTGCAGCTTTTGAAAGCTGAAGACTACCTTCATCGCTGTCACCGTCAAAGTCCTCTCTGGGGGGTTGAGTGCTGATCACCTGCTGCTGCAGCTTCTGCTGTACCTGGCTGGGATCCACAGCAAGCAACCTGGTTCTAATCTGAACTGCTCTCGCCTGCTGCTGTAGGTCTTTCCTGCAGCAGCCCTGCAGGGTCGGATCATCTGCCATGTCAAGCAGCTCCCGGGCTTCAGGGCACTCATCATGCTGGCAACAAGCCATGTCTCTTGCTGATCTGGCGGGCTTTTTTGTATACTCGCTTTCTTGCACCTGTCGGTCACTAAGTAGCTCGCCCAGCAGCTCAAACTGCAGTGATTAATGGCTCAGATGCATGCCCTCCGATACAGCAACGAGAAGGGCCTGAGGACGGAGCAGATCGCTCAGCCTGAGCCTCAGAAAGGGGAGGCACTGATCAAAGTGATTTACGCAGGCATCTGCTCCACGGTATGCAGGCAGGAATCTGCTTCATAAGTAAGTCAGCTTGCCAGATCAAGGCTGCATGGCTGACGTCACAGATGCAGCTGCATCATCAGCTTCTTCTCTGCATTCTGCTGCAGCTGGTGCAATTGAGAGCCCACCACAACGCAGGACCTGGAGATCATCAAGGGCTACGTGCCAGGCTACGACTCCACACTGGGCCATGAGTTTGTTGGAACAGTGGAAGCGTGCGAGTCCAAACCCAGCCTTCTTGGCAAGCGCGTGGTATGCTGGTGCTTTGCCTTGCAAGCGGCTTGACCATGTCCGCTGTTGCCCAAGCTTTGAGCCCATGCAGGTGGGAGAGATCAACTGCCCCTTCGCTCCCTTCAAGCACCCAGACCCTGTCATGGTGCGCAACCATGCCCCAGAGCGGACAGTACTGGGCATCATTGCTCGCGATGGTGCCATGGCAGACTATGTGCGCTTGCCAGCAAACAATCTACACCTTGTCCCGGACGAAGTGTCAGCCGAGCACGCCGCCTTTGCAGAGCCCTTGGCTGCAGCCTGCCGCATTGTGGAGCAGCAGGTGAGACAGCTGCTGCTCAGGAGGTGCTTGAAGCGAAGTGCAGTGTGGGGCAGCGTGTGAGCACACTGCAGTTACAGATGCCCCTGGCTGACTGCACTGGGGAGCAGTGATGGAGGCAGCAGTTGTCTGGCATGTCCTGGACGCAGGTGCCACCACTGCATGCCTCAAGTGTGCACAACCTCACCGAGGACATGCATTCCTGCCGTTCATCTTGACACCCAAGTCTTGCCCCCTGCCTCTCAGGCCATCCCGGCTGGCTCAAAGGTGGCAGTCATTGGGGATGGGAAGCTGGGGCTTCTGGTCGCCCAAGTGCTGGCCCTGCAGAGGAAAGATTCAAGATGTAGCATTTGGCATTTTGGCAGGCATGCTGAAAAGCTCCAGCTGGTGAAGGGGACTGAGACAGAAGTTGTGCAGGACAACGACACCATCAAGGCACAGCATGGCCAGGTGAGCAGCTCCTGTACTATGCCATTTCCAGCATGCTGCCTGGCACCTCCGCACCTTCCTGTGCAAGTGCACATGCTGACAGCATGGTCAGAAGGCAAGCTGATGCATATGCTCAGCTTGTCACATGCTGTGCAGATGTGCATGGGACCGAGCGTTGACACACAAACGTCATGCCGGCTGCCTGTAGTCATATGCAGCTGGCTCCAAGGGGCTGTGCACAGCACTATGGAGGCCTGCACACCCATACTTGCCTGCCCTGCAGGCTTTTGATGTTGTGATTGAGGCCAGCGGCTCATCCCAAGGCATCATGTTGGCTGCAGCCATCTGCAGACCCATGGGAACCATTGTTCTGAAAAGCAGTGAGACTGCAAGATGGTACCTGCAGCTGTTTTGTGGTGACGCTCAGGGAGTGCTAAGCTGACACCATGACCTGCATTTGGCAGTGCCTCTGCCCGTAGGGGCCAGTGGAAAATAAATGTCTGTGCTGCCCTGCAGCGTGCTCTTTGGAAAATGATGCCATCATGCCGGCCTGGTCAGGCATTGCAAATGACATTGTGGTGAATGAGAAGCAGCTGAGAGGCTCCAGGTGAGGGCAGCATCAGTGCTGGGCTGCATGGCTGAAGCCCACAGGGCAGTCTGTCTGACTTGCACAGCATATGAAATGTAGGTGTGGCCCCTTCCCTCCAGCCTTGGAGGCTCTGCAGCACCCAGATATCGAGGCGCTGCTGACCAGCATGACTGCGGCGATCATGCCTCTCACGGCGGGCGTCAAGGCTATTGATATGGCAAAACAAAAGGGCACGCTCAAAGTGCTGCTACAAACAGGCCAGTGACTTTCTGCTGAGTTACTTCAGGGTCTTGAGCATCACCCTCAGCCGCTTTGCAATGATTTTATGAGACTCAGTCAAGTCAGGTTATTGGCAGTGCTGGCCCTATCATTCAATCAAGGCGCGTCAAACAATCATTCCCTTTGCAGACTTTAACACGCAGTCTTGTCAGTTCCCTGTAGTCTAATTGCTACCACGCATGTCCTCAGTGAGTACAGCAGCAGATCCTTCTGGGCCCCCCTCGTTGCCAACCCCCAACCAGTTGCGCTGCGCCACATCTGGTCCCTGCAGCAACATCTGATACTGTGGCATTGGAAGGCTTGACATGCCGATGCATTGCTGAAAGTGCTCTTCAAGATTGCCTTCTGAGCAGCAGGCTTACCCAATGTTCTCCATCTGGCTCAGGCCTTGGTGGGGCCCTGGACTCCAGGGATTGGGCAGTTGGCTGGCTCCACAAGTCGGTCCCAGTGCTGCTGCCATGCCTGCCAGGCTTTGCCAGCAGCAGCTCTGTGGGAGCGCTGCTGACTGCGGCCTCAAGCTCTGCAAGATTGACAATGACTTCAGCTGCTAGCACCGCCAGCTGCTGGCAAGGGAGCATCATGCAAAGCGAAGTGGAGACAGGTTTGCTGCCAGAGCCGCAAGCATTGTGCAATTTGCCAGCAGAACTGCACACACAACGCTTATGCAGCTTGCAAACCTTGATGCCTCTAGGGTGAACCTTCTTGATACGCTGCTAGTGCAGCTGAGCGCACATTGCCAAGACTTGTACAAGCCGCATGCCTGGCTCTGCCCAATTTTCAGCTGACGAGCCACACTGAGCAATAACAACAGCTTGCCATCAGCTGATACACACCTCGCACATTGGCCTGAAGTGCCTGGCTAACGCCCAGCTGGGAGGTTTGAGGCTCTGTGGGGCTCAGGTCAGCAGCAGGTCCCTGCTGAGGGGACGCACAGCTTTGGGGCTGCTCAGCAGAGTGCGCCTCCAAGCTGTTCACAACCTCTGCCTGCAGAGCTGCTGCCGGCAGGCGGGCTGCCAGATTGGCCTGTGGAGCAGGTAGCTTGTCATGCCTGGGTGCAGCTTGTTGTTGGCTGGGCAACACCTGACAAGTGAGACAGTGATGAGCCCAGATCAGTGAGCATCTGCAGGCCTGGGCTGGCTTTGCCCAGGCTGCGCAGATGTCTTGTTGCAGATGGCCGCAGCTGGCTGCTGCACATGTATATCACGCCAGCAGATGTCTGCAGTTGTGGCCACATACCTGGAGCTCCGCCTGAGCCTCCTGCAGCTGCTGGCTCTTCACTTGCAGCTGCCGCTGCAGCGCAATCACCAGGTGGCGCAGGTCGAAGCTGGACATCTGCAGCAGGCAAAGGTGCCTTCAACAGGCGGATGACAGCATACAAGAGGTCGAACAATCAGCTGAATCCAAGGTGGCAGTGAAGCATGAATTCTGAGCTTTGCATCTGCAGCAGGCATGACCGCAATCATGTCCAGAAGGCAGGTGGCAGGTGTCAGCGCAGGGTGAAGCAGGCGGCGTCACAACAGGACTGACAGCTGGCAGCTCTGAACCACCTGTGTGGGTGGCTTCTTTACAGGCAACAGCAGGCTGGGAGGCTTGCCTTGTTCAATTGCTCCCTGGTGACACCCAATTCACCACCGAACCCTAGCTTGATATGTTGTGCAAGGCCTCGTGGCAAGCTGGCCTGCAGTCAGTCAGTTGCAGGGTGGGTGCACGTGGCAGTGGCAGTGCAGCAGCACCTGGCAAACGGCGTCACAGACTCCTCACCCTGCTGACAAGATCGCGAGCAGCTGCCTCCTGCACCAGTTCATGCCTTCGGTTGCCGGCACCACTTGGGCGAGGTGGTGGTGATATCTGCCTTGACCTGGCTGCAGACAGGGACTGTGGCCTCCCCGCGGCCTGAGCTGTTGGCTGCTGCAATCTGCATGGGGCTCAATGTCAGCACATCCCCTCTCTGAGCCTGGACAACATAGTCATGCAGTGACACCTGCAAGATGCATTGCACAGGCAATTCCGTGCAGCACGACTGACTGGCTGGCTTATAGCCCCTGACTGGGCCTTGCCGAGCTGTGTGGGTGGCTGAAGCTGGTGTTGCTGCATTTTATCGCTGTGGGACGTCCTGTAGTAGGGCTGCAATGGCTGTGCTTGGTACGCCCATTGCTGTTGGCATGCATGCAGTGGCGTCCCCAGATGTCCGCCTCCTGCCAGGCAGCTGCCAGAGCCCCTGCCAGGTATGCACTGCTGCATGCTGCTGACAGCGCAGGCGGCCGGCATGCAGCCACAGCCTCCCAGAGCCCACCTCCTGTCAGGTGACTGCCAGCGCGCCTGCCCCTGCGCCCGAGGCACGCTGACGGCTCGGCCAGCTGCCTGTTTGTGCGCCGCCTGCACCATGCTGGTGACCAGGTAGTCCTGGTCCCGCCGGCTGCCATGCGCCAGATGCGCCATCAGCGTGCCTGCCACCCAGGCAAAATGGTCGTCTGTTAAACACCACAGCTGCGAGGTGAGACAGCAATTTGCGTGGCTGCATGCTGCGAAGAATGCATCAATGGGCAGCTTGCAAGGGCGCTGCTTTGTGCAGCCTACGCCATCGCATCCCCGCCAGGCAGGCGTGGTGGCTGGTCAGGTCAAGTGCAGTGCTGTGAATCAAGCAGAGCCCTTGGAGGCCTGAAGACCAGTGAGCTTGCAAGCCTGCTTGGTCCCAGCAGTGCACGATGACAGCCCCGAGGAGCTTTCCCCAGCATGCAACGTCCAGCAGCACAGCATACACAATGTGCAGTGCCACACCCCACCACTGCATCAAGCTGTAGCCATGTGCGCCCAGCTCCTCCCTGCAAAGCCCCCGTGCCGCACCCAAAACGTCTGGCGTACTCTGCATACTGCGGCCATGCTGTGTGCCCGCCACAGGCTGATAAAATGTTCAAAGCCCTTACCCATGCACCCAGGTCTGCACTGCACAGGCGCCACCACACCTGTGACGACATGCCTGGCTGCGCAGCCATGCTGTGCAGCTGCCGCCTGCTGATCACTGCATGCCCAGCCCTGAGATGGCCAACCTGTGACAGCAGGCATGCTGTGATAGCTCAACAGGCGCGTCCCACTCCCCAGGCACTTTGACCCAGAAGGGCTGGTCGGTCTGTTGCTGATCTGACGGGAGGCCTGGCCTGCCTCTAGACGAAGCCTCTACACCACAAAGCAGCTCTGCTCTGCAGAGGAGAGCAGCCCTGCCGCTGTGACAGCAGACAAGCCCTGCTCGCCTGGGTGGGAAAGCCTGCCAGCTCCAGGCGTTCCACCTGGAAGGGCTGCTCTTGGTTGATGCTGATCTGCCAGGGGGAGCTGCCCTGCCTCAAGGCCATGCCACAACACCATCTGCAACCCCACCCGGCTCTTCCCTGTTGAGGTGGCCGTTGCCCCACCTGTCACAGCAGGCATGCTCTGGTTGCTCAGAGGTCGGCGTGTCCCACTTCCTGGGCGCTCAACCCGAAAGGGCTGCTCCGTCTTGATGCTGATCTGCCAGGGGGGCTTGCCCTGCTCAGTCCCATGCTCACGCCGACGCAGCATCTCCCGCGGCGACAGCTCCCACCCATTGGTGGCCAGGACTGACAACCCCTCCTGTGTGCTGGCTGCAGACTGCAGCAGGCTGCCCCGCTTCTGCAGGTACCGAGCTGCCTTGCTGGTGGCGGTTGTGCGGGAGGGGTCTGCCACCTGTGGGCACAGCGTTGACAGGCTTGGGTCCTGTGAGGTGCAAAAAGCGGCAGCCGCTCCTCCAGCATGTGCACGCACAATGTGTATCTGGGCAGACCCGTTTGTTGCAACTCAATCTTTCCAGCCGCAATGTAGTGGCATCCTAAGCAGAAGAGAGCGGGCAGATACCCCAACGAATCTGCTTCTTCTGAAGGAAATTCTGTTGCTGCACCCCTGGCAGGATGGCAGTATTGTGGCAGGCTGCCCTCACTCCTGCAAGGTGGCCACCACCTACTGCTACAGGCCTGGCGGCCGCCCAGGAAACAGGCAGGACCAGTTGACAGGCAAGCACAGCCGCTCACCATCTGCAAGGTGTCCAGCACCTGCTGTTGCAGGCTTGGGGGCACTGGGCTGCACGGCGACAGGCAGGCCTGCTGCCGCGCACGGCTGGTGCTGGTCAGGGCTCTCCTCATCAGCTCTGGCGAAGACAGCTCCTGCAGGGCTGCCAGCCTGTCCTCTGCCGTTCTGGGGGCGACGCTGTTGGAGGCCCAGTGCCCCCGCTGCAGCAGCTGGCTGTCCTGGGGGCTAGGAGCCGGGCTGAGATTGGGCACTTGCCCGTTCACGCTGCGCGGCAGCACCTGCCCCGTGTCGAAACTGCTGCCAGGGCGGCTGGGCAGCCGGGGGGACTGCGCCGCACTGCTCGTTGGGCTGCCTGCTGCAGTCCAGCCCTTGTGTTGCGCTGGCAGCCTCCAGCCCACCTGCATCAAGCCAAGATTGGCAGTCACTTGCTGGTGGGCCTCAGTCAGATCACACAACCCTGCAGCACTTTCTCCAGCTGCCACTATGTTGGCTGTTGTTCTACTTGCAGGCAGCATGCTTGCCTCATGAGCTGCAGCCTGATTCTCCATCTGGGCACGCAGGGCATCCTTTAGGAGCGCCTCTGCCTGCACGGCTGCGGAGAGCTGCTTTTTGCGCTGCAGGCTGGTCCCATTGGCCTGGAACTCTTGCACAGCCTGCCGCACGCGCTCCTGAGACTCACTGATCTTCTGCTGCACGGCCTGGTGCTGCATGAACAGTTGCAGACTTAAACTGCCAACATGACTGGATGACTGTCACTTCCTCAAAGTGCATAGACTGCTTGCTGATTGCAGATAGTTTGATGCACTCGTTGCTGCTCACGTCAAATGCATTCATCCACTGAGCGGGCCGAGCTGCCAAAGGTATTGAGTCGATGGCTCTAGCTCCGTACGCTGTCAGAGGAGCATCTGTGCCCTGCGTTTCGAGGCTAGCCAGGGACCTACCAACACATGCACCTTCGGGATTTTGCCTTTCCTTTTCTGCTCCCACATCCCCGCCAGTCTGCATGTTCTGACGTAGCCGGCACAGCTATAGCACGCCTGTGACCTTAGGAACCTGACCGACGCGGCTGGGAAAGCTTGTCACTAGTAAGTCCAGTGTGATCTGCCTCCTTGTCTTGCTGTGCCTCCCTTCCGTTTACTGACAGGCCAGCTGCCTGCCCCCAGCACGCCAAGGGCCTCCCTCCTGACAGGACACCAGGCAGTTCAGCCTCCTCTTACAAGCTCAGAGAGACTCTCTCAGCAGCCTGCTGTGCCCCATGCTGCAGGCCAACATGTCGCGCGTCTATGTTGGCAACATTCCAGAGAGTATGACGGAGTCAGAGCTTGAGAAGGAGGTAGGGGTTGACTATCTGGCGTTGTTCAAGCCTGCTCAGCCTGCATGCTCTTGCAGCCGACACCGTGGGTCCTGGATGCGGCCACAGCTTGCTGCAACCCTGCAGCCCCGCATGCAAGTCGCAGTCATGCTGCATTGCTGCGTTCCCGCACTCTCCTTACTTGCTGCCTGAACCTTGCTGCCGCGGCTTCTTGTCCTGTGGCACGCTTCACCAAAGCTGCAGAAGGGGCTAGCTCTCGCTGCAGGACCAAGCCCTCTTCTGGCCCTCAGCATGGAGCAGGGCCTGCCCCTGCAGCAGCAGAGCAATGCACCACCTGACCTGATTTAAGTGCCTTTGCAGTTTGACAAGTTTGGGCGGATCTCCAGTATCTGGTTGGCGCGGCGGGTGAGATTAGTTGCAGACCCTCATTTGCTGGGTGCCTCTGCTTGCCCTCAGCTGCCTGCTAGCCTGTCTTGCCTGCTGCACTGCGCTTTGTTCTGCTATCTCTCCCTTTGCTCCACAGTCATGTGCTGAGTTGTTTGCTCCTCCTTCTGCAAGCCCCCTGGCTATGGTGAGGACACAGTCTTGACTCTCAGCACGCACAGGTTACGTGACGAGCCCTGCCTGCATGTGTCAAGCTGGCCCAGCCTCCTGCAGGGGTCGCTCGCGCCCCGCTTCTCCCGCTGTCGCTGTCACCCCTGCACCTCGCGCGTTGTGCCATCAGATGCCGCACGCTCGCCACCTCGCAAACAGCACCCGTCTGCCAATTCGCTCGCACGCCACGCCCCCTGCTGAGACCTGCCAGCCTCTCATCCATGCACTCGCCGCGGGTGCCCAGCCACCGTGAAAACCGCGCGTCTTACATAGCCAACGCCAATGCTGGATCGTGCTGCAGCTTTCATCCAGTACGAGGACACCAGGGATGCCGATGATGCTGTCAGGGACATGGACAGTAAGTCTGGGGTTCCCAGTGCTTTGGCATCGCACTGGCATGGAGTGAGTGCATAGTTGATGCCACTGACTTGAGACAACCAGCATCAGGCTGCAGTGGTGAGCATGGTGCAGTTGTCAGCGTGGTGCAGTCAGGACATGGATTACGTCTTGTCCAAAGCAGCATCTGCTCTAGTTTGTGTGAATACTAGCTGATGACAGCTGTGAGCTCTGGCGCTGCTTGACGCCCGACAACCCTGCTCTGCGGTGGCGGCGTCAGCACAACTTTTGCCATGCCTATATTTGACAGAAGCTTGCTCCGGGCTCCTGTGAAGTCACGCTACACCTGCAGCACGGCATGGCTGGAGGGTTGAGCTGGCCCGCCCAGACCGGAACCGTGGCGGTGGCGGTGGCGGAGGCGCTCCTGGTGGCTTCAGGGGCGGGGGTGGCGGCGGCTACGGCGGCGGCGGAGGCTATGGCGGCGGAGGTGTGACGCAGAAGGGTTTTTGATGTTGTTGGTTGGCTGGGCTTGGCGAAGCAGTTTGGCAGCATCCGGATGTGTCTGTCTAGGAATCAATGGTTTGCGCTGTGTGTCGGCTCTGCCTTGTTGGCTGATGATGTAGGCCACTGACAGCGACCCCTGTAAGTTGAACAGTGGTGTCTGCTTCTGCCAATGCTGCTGCCCAACCTTACAGGCGGCTACGACCGTGGGGGTTATGGCGGCCCACCCCCACGCGGTGGCGGCTATGGTGGCGGAGGTGGCTACGGCGGCGGCGGTGGCGGCGGGTGAGCCTGCTCTGCGGCTTCATCACAGGGGCTGCACAACCGCAGTGGTGCAGATGCAGTGCTATGTTCAGCTTCCTGCCTGGCAGCTGTCTGAGGCCTGAAGACCTGGCCGGCCTCTGGGCAAAGCCGGCTGCCAGCGCCCAGCCTGCATGCCGTGAGCGCAGCAGTCCCTGTTTTTCAACAACAACTCAGCGCTGCGGACGTCTTTAGGTACCAAGCTGCCCCTCTGTGCGACTGCAGACCTTGCTGCTGCTGAGTGCTGACCGTTCAGCCTGATGCCTGCAGATATGGATCCGGACCCAGGGAGCCACCCAGGTCAGCCTCTACACAGCTGCTGACCACAGCATCTTACAGCCTGGGTCCTATCCCGCCTTGCTGGCTTGCCTGCAGCTCAGCCTGCTGCCGCACTTGGAAGGCTGGGCCACCCCACTCAGCCTGACTCTAGCCGCCGAAACTTTTGTGCAGGTGCTTCAACTGCAATGAGTATGGCCACATTGCCAAGAACTGCAGGTGAGAGCTGCTCATTGCCACGCGCCTGATTCCAGTATGCAGTGACCTCGGTGCATGGCTGTGCTCTGCTTCGTCTACAGCATCAGGGCTGCTCCTAATTTCCCTGGTGTACCTTTCCCCACTTTAGCTGTGCAGTGCCGGGCAAGGGTCTGCCTGCAAACAGGTGCTTGTGCAGTGGCCTGGCAGGGCTTAGCTTATCAGCTCTAGCTTCCCTGCGCAGGGCTGCACAGTGAGACTGCCCCACTGGGGCTGCTCCACGCTGGCTGCTGCCCCTTCAGCACAGCATCTGTGCAGTGCTTAAAGCAGGGGCCACCTCTGCAGCATGGACCTATTGCTTAGCCCGTCAGCAGGACTTCACACCATGCCAGCACTCGCCTGCCATGCACTGGCAGCTTCTTCTCCAGCACTGCATGAGCATGAGTGCCCTCAACAGGTTTGAAGCTCTGTCTGCAGGGAGCCCAGGGGCTTGAGCCGCTACGATGACCGCGACGGGGGACGCTATGGCGACCGCGGTGGCAGATATGGAGACCGCAGCCGCAGCCGGGACAGGGGGAGTCGCAGCCGCAGGTAGTCCACTTGAGTGTGCGCTGTGGTGCAGGGTGGGGTGCAGTGCTGGGGTGCAGGACTTGACACTGCTGCGTGGATCAGTTGCAGCAACTCTGCAGGCATCGAAGCCCCTGCCTGGGTGGGCGGAAAGGGGCGTGTGTGACCTCTCTGTGGCAGCTGCAGCGGCAGTGCAGCCGTCATCAGGGGTCTGCCGGGTGCTGCTGCATGGTAGCTCTGCATCGTCTCAAGAGTGTGTCCCATATGTTCAGTGGCCCTTGGCGCCCATACACTGGTGACAGGCTGGGCTGCTCCTTGTGATGTGTCATGCATCATGCTCTGCAGATGAGAACTGTTGCTACCCAAGCCCCTGCCTGACAAGCTGTGATGCTCGCCTGCAGCCCCAGGGGCCGCGACTCAAGGAGCCCAAGGCGCGACTCCAGGAGCCCTCGCCGTGTCTCAAGAAGCCCCAGGCGTGACTCCAGGAGCCCTCGCAGGAGAAGCCCCACGCCTGACAGACGGAGCCGCAGCTTCTCGGCAGAGCGTGTGGCCAAGAGCCCCTGAAGCTGGACTGTAGCAGCAGGCTGTTGTGAAGTTAGGCTTGTCATGAAGTTGGGACTGTCCTCAAGGGCTTTGGTGCGCAGTGCTGTTGACAATTGACTGCTGTTGCAATCGCGAGTCAAGATCAAATGACAAGCTGATCTGCTGTGAACAAGACGGGGTACTTCTGTGATTGCTTCACTGGCCACAGTAATCAGCTAGACCCTGGTATGCCAGGACCGGAACAGGCCTCGACACTAAGCAAACCCTCAACTTCAAAAGGATCAGTAGTGGATGATTGCCAAGCAATACAGACTCATCATGTCCGGCAGCTGCACAACTTGGAGGGCACCTGGTTTGGCACAGGGCTGTACAAACAGTCAGGGCCGGTAGCCATGGGCCTGCTGGCACATGTACTTGCAGAATGCTCTCTGGCAGAGCATGCCTAAGTTCAGCTCCATGACTGGCAATTAACCATGCGGCCACACCAGGCTCATCACTGAGGACATCCTGCCGTCAGCAGGCGAAGAGTGATACAATAGAATCAGCAGCTACATCAGCTACTTCGGGAAGTACGGGCATCACACTGAAAGATATCACGGTCAGATAGCGTGTGCTCTGTCCATTCAGCAGGCTACTAAGACATGTTTGTGAGCTGGCCATGTCGATGCTCTGCTGCGATGCTCCCAGAAGACAAAGTGAGCAGGCCAGATCCTCCTGAGGATTGATGAAGGCAGAGGAGCTGTGGAGCAGGCATGCGTCTGTGTGGAATACTGCAATCCACAATCCATTCCTCCAGGCTCTCAAGGACGGCTCCATCACAAAGGAGCAGTTTGACACCTGGCTCATACAGGACTTCTCATTTGTTCAAGACTTCACCAGGTGACTTGATGCGGTGGGACAGAGCTTGGGCTGTCGTCATGCACTGAGCTTCAGATCACCTGCATGCAGACTGGTAGCACATGCTCTGTCGCAGGCGCCATTTCAAGCTTTTGATGTTTTGTTTGGTGGGCTGACGGCGCTTCAGGCAGAGCTGAGCTGGTTCCAGGCAAGTCAGTCCTTGGCTCAGGCCCTGCCTGGCCGGTACATCATTGGAAAGCCAGACATCACTGCAGGCCAAAGGTCGGGAGAGGGGTCTGCAGCTGCACACAGCCATGCTGCTGCCAAGCTGCCAGAGCTTTTGCCAGTTCATGACAACTCTGCGGGCCGGCAGCTCGTTTACTGTGCAGATTGCAGCAATCTGGGCAATTGAGAAGGCGTACAATGAGGTCAGGCCAAGCCTGTCAAAGATGTGGCTGCTGAGATGCTGCTGCCTTGCGCAAATCCCCCATGCAAATCGCCCATGCCTAAATCTGCTGGTGCCGTCCTGGGATTGCTGCAGGCATGGGCTCAGGCCTCTGTGCAGCCTGCATATCAGGAGTTTGCTGACCGCTGGGGAAGCCCTGAATTTACGGCATACTGTCAAGCTCTACAGAAGACAGTGGATGCCTGTATGTCAGAAGTAAATCATGAGGTAAGAGGCAAGAGCCTGCGGCCTAGTGCAGAGATTGTTTGCTTGAACTGGCGCCTGTGTGCAGGAGGCAGAGGTGGTAGGGACAGCAGTTGGCAAAGTGGCTCAGCAGGAGGTTGCCTTTTGGAACATGGCTTATGAGGCTGAGACTGGCTAGTCGATGCCTTCCCGCACAAGCAAACACCTTCATCCCTGCGGAGAAAGCCCAGGCACAGTTCAAACAGCTGCAGACGCCCCCACACACCCTCTTGATTGCTTTCTCGCAGTATGCTCAGACTTGTAAGACTCGTCTCTGATGGCTTTCTTGCAAGCCCTGGCTTCTGCCACCGTTTAAAAAGCTAGCATGAGCAGGGAGACAGGGATGGGGGTTGCACAAGCTCTCATGCTCTGTGACATGAAAACTTTGACAAGCAAATAGTCTCACATCAGACACTGGCAGTCAGAGACAGCGACTGGGAGGACACGAGGTCTGCATACACCCCATTCCTGTGCAGCAGCTCCTGGTGGTTGCCGACTTCCTGCAGGGCAATCGGGCACTGCTGAGCCCTTGCAAAGACAGCAACCATGCAACGCCTGACAAGCCAATCACCTTGACGCGACCCTGCTCCAGGACCACAATCTGCTCAGCAGCCTGCAATGCAGGGTAGCAACACAATCAACATGCCTGGCTTGTGAAATGTGATGCAGCCCAGCCATGCCTTCCAGATGCGCCATCTCTTAGATGCTGCAAAGGGGCTGCACTCGATTGCCTTGCTGCACCTCAGCCATTGAGCAATGACCAGTGTTACGCCCCCTGGCAGGGGAGGTGCTCAACTATTGAGCCTATTCATTGGCTGCAGAGTGAGTGCACTTGATGCAGTCAGCAACCCATACCTGCACCGTGCTCAGCCTATGTGCGATGACCAGCACTGTGCGCCCCGCCACCAGGTTCTCCACTGCTTGCTGCACCAGCCGCTCGCTCTTCACATCCAGTGCAGATGTGGCCTCATCCATTATAATAATTGGAGAGTCCTGCAGAAGCAGTTAGGGCACAGCTCGCTGTAATCTGCAGCATGCTGGCCTCATGGCAGGAGGCTAGCAACACGCCAAAGCTTTCACGTGCGTGGGCACTGCATGAGGGTAGACCAGATGGAGCAAACTGACCAGACCAGCATCCTGGCTCGAGCAGTCAACCCATTGCTTGCACCGACACCTGCCGCAAGCAAAGCTCAGGTGAGAGTTCAGGCACCTCGAGCGGACTGTCAGCAATGGCCACATGCTGGCAGTGGCCCCTTTGAGCAGGGGGCAGTGGTGTGCTGTGGGCAGCACCTTGACACAGGCCGCTCCCCACACCCCCCACAGGGGGGACAAGGTGCAAGGGAGTCTCAAGTGCCACTCTAGGCAGATGCTGCACAGGCACCCACCTTGAGCAGGGCGCGGGCGATGGCGACGCGTTGGCGCTGGCCCCCAGACAGCAGGGCGCCGCGGTCGCCCACAGTGGTGCTGTACCCCTGAGGCAGCTCCCTGATGAAGTCGTGGGCATTGGCAGCCCTGGCTGCCGCCTCAACTTCGTCAGGGGTGCAGCGCCCGTACCGCCCGTACGCAATGTTGTCTGCAATGGTGCCTGCAGGCCGCGCAGAGAGCTGTCCTCAGCTGCCAGGGTGTCGGGAACGACTTGTGGCAGCCAGCATATCCAACACGCAAAGAGCAACCCTCGCGCATCACATCTGCCCTTTGCATGACTTGCATTTGCAGGATTTGAGCATGCTGTTCGTTACTTTACTGGGCAGGTAGCGCAAGGGATGCTGCTGGCTGCCAGAGCATCAGTGGCAAGGGCGTCAG
Organism: Asterochloris erici; assembly: GCA_019693375.1. Taxonomy (NCBI): domain Eukaryota; kingdom Viridiplantae; phylum Chlorophyta; class Trebouxiophyceae; order Trebouxiales; family Trebouxiaceae; genus Asterochloris; species Asterochloris erici. The sequence goes on from JAAMXJ010000062.1 coordinate 252,651, forward strand.
TGGCAGGCAGGGCTGAATGCAGGCGAGTGCTGCCGGCTGCCAGGCACACCAGCAGCTGACAGGCACACAGCGCAGCGGCACCCCGGCAAGCTGTGCCCCACGTGACAAGCTGCGCAATGCCAGACAGGCTGCCAGGGTGCCAGCACCAGGCAGGCATGCAGTGCTGGTCCACGCTGGCAGTCAAAGCCGTGCAGGTGTGCATGAGCAGGGCCTGGAGGCCAGCTCTGCCCAACACAGCGCACAAAAAAGGCTGCCAAGTGGTGCAGGAGGCCCTCTCATATGAAGCAGCATGCATCGTGGTGCCGCAATGGCACTGGTGCCTCACCAGCAAACAACACAGGCTCCTGTGATACCAGAGCCACAGCCCTCGACCACTCTCCCCGAGTGAAGTCAGTGGCTGGCTGGCCCCCAAGGTATATGGACCCTGCAAAAGCCATGACTCTCTCTCTCAGCAGCACTGTGACTGCTGAGCTGACTTAGCTCAAAGGGAAGGTCTGGAGGGCCTGATAGCAGTTGATGCTTGGATTCCGCGCAATGATGGTAGGCAGATTGCAGCACACCTGAGGTGGGGTCGTAAAAGCGCGAGAGAAGCGCTGCAACAGTGCTCTTGCCCGCGCCGCTGCGCCCCACAATGGCTGTGACTGACCCTCGGGGTAGGATCAGATCCAACCCTCTGAGTACTGCAGGGCACAGCGCACTGTGAGTGCAGGAGATACCTGATGCACAGCACCAGTGCTGCATGAAGGGCAGGCTGAAGGCGCTGCCTCAAAACCCCTAGGTGGCAATGCAGCAAGGCACAGGCCTCTCTGACGGCACCAGCATCTCAAGCTGCCTTCATGCTCCTGATGGTCTTCAGACAGGACACCTGGCACCCAGTACAGGCAGGCACACTCAGCCGCAAGGGGGAGTCCGTGGCAACTGCCATACATAGCCTCAGCTTTTCTGCCAATGGACACCCTTGACTTACCTACCGTCTGGTGTTGAGCAAAAACTGCTCCCACTCTCACCTTGGCTGCCTGGCCGCAGGGGCTTGAGGCGATGGGCACCCCTCTGAGCTCCCCTTGGGCCCTGCCTGGCATCAGAGCACACCCAAGCTGCTCGAGTGCAGGGTCCAAGCCACACCAGCTCTCACCAAAGCTGCCTGGCCGCAGGGGGTAGGCAAAGTGCACCTCCCTCAGCTCCAGTGCTGACCGCCTGGCAGCCAGCACAGCCGCATCCCCCGCGTCCGGCCCGTAGGGCTGCACCCCTGGGGCGCTGCCATTGGTGGAGACAGCGTCGACCGTGCTGGCGCCCGTTCCACGCGCTCTCCACAAGGCACCGGGGGGCAGCGCCCCTGCCATGGAGGGGTCTGGCTGCGCCTCAGACAGCAAGTCCTGGATCCTGTAGGATAGTCACAGGCAGTTTAGCTGCGGCTGCATGACATTGGGCTGCTGAATGGTAGCGCTGCTTGGGCCGACGGGCAGTGCACCCTGGAGGGAGGAATCTGGCCATGCCTCAGACAGCAGGTGCCTGTGTGTCGCACAGCCAAGTGCAGGCAGCCAGTAGTGGGGTCTGGCTGTGCATCATGCAGCAGCCCTTGACTCCTGTGCAGCAGGCGCAGGGGGTTTGTGTCGGGCACCTGCTATGCTGGTCTGCTGCTGCCTTGCCTGCACCGGATCCTGTGCATAGCCTCCAAATGCAGGCCGGCCGGCAGGGGCCCGGGAGCCCCAGCTGCTGATGCGCTGGCAGTCCTGGGATTTGGTTCACTGCTCATTGCAGGCCGCGACCATGCCAAGGCTGAGGTACCGTACTGTGGAGGAGGTGGTTTCACCATGGCAGGATCCCACCGTTTTGAGCTTCTGGTCAGCTTGAGGGCAGATGGGGAACTTGTGCAAGCATGAGTCTTCACAATGTACCCCACCTATCCAGAGAGCCACTGACCCGACGCACATCGGACAGCGTCTGCACCAGGCCCTGGGTGGCAAAGACCAGGCTGAAGGTGAAGCCGATGGCTGACAGCAGGATGCGGATGGGCATCAGTCCCCGGCTGACAAGGAAGCCACCCAGCGCATACAATGCCAGCAGGCTGAGGTGCACAGCGCTCCTGCAGGGACCACAGCCATGGCTAAATGGATCTGCTAAAGAGCAGCGGTTTTTCTTGCACAATTGCAACCAGCACACACAGTGCCAGCAGGCCAGGGTGCCAGGTGCCCAGTGTCGCCTGACGCCTGCATAGTGGGGCAATGTGTACCCTCAGGAGTGCCGCGCAGGCGGAGCTTGTGGCCTGTCCAGTGCAGGTTACAGCAGTGCAATTGGGCGGCAGGGCGCATGAGCTGGCTGTCATTTGAGGCACAGCCTGCAGGTGGGAGCACGCTGCAGCAATGCATGGCATATTGAGGCTGCGCAGCGTGCCTGTTGAGGCTCTCCAGATTGGCTTTGGCGCCCGCAAAGGACATGCCAGCCTGGTAAGACTCGCTGACATGCGAGGCAAAGCGCTCCCGCTCCAGGGCCTCCCCAGCAAAGGACCTGCACAAACACCACAGCAGTGACCATGCGTCCTTCTGCACACTGTTCTCAGCTGGACTGCAGTTGCAACAGCTCAGCAACTTGTCCCAAAAGCATAGGAGGGCTCTTGATATGTCTGGAATCGCTGGCACATGCAGGACAGGGCAACTGTGCTGGCACCCTGCTCAAACTCCTTAGGGTGCAGATAGTGCGATGGCTGTCCAGCATATAGCAGATGTACATTTTGCCCTACCTGACAGTCCTAATGGAGCTGAAGGCCTGGCTAGCAATGCCCACCATCCTCGACAGCGCTGTGCTGGCAGCCTTCTCCACTGCCTTGGTCTGCTGCTTGTACAGGGCTGCTGTGCAACCCGTCGCGATGATGACCATCGCCAGCACCGGGCCCAGGCGCCACGACAGCGCAAACAGCACCAGAACTGCAGCCTGGCAGCGCTGGCAAATATGCAGGCACTAGAGGGCAGTGCTTCATGCACGAGCTGCATCACTGCTGAGGACATGCTGGTCGTGGGCACTGGCTCAACATGCTGTTGCTCTCGGTGACATGCACCTCCATTCTGAGAGGCAAGGTGTCATGTCAGCGGCATAGGGCTGTGCTGTGGTCCTTCAATGCAATGCTGCAGAGTCACCGACTGGCTTGTGCCACCAGGAAGCAGGCAACGCGCTGAAGGCTCACCAGCCCCTACACACTCCAGGACTGCCCGGGGGCCTCGATCACGTGACACGTTGCTGAAGACAAAACTGCGGAGCGTATCCAGCTCCACTGAGAGCAGGGAGGTCAGGTCTGAGGTGGAGTGGCGGTCGAAAAACTCGATCTTCTGGAGGAGAAGGGTTCTGAACAGCTCTAGTCGCAGTGCTGCAAGGCACTGCAGGGCACAACGAGGGGCAGAGTGAAGCTCTTCCATGGGCAACAGTGCTGCAAGGTGCTGCAGAGTGGCAAGGGTGCTGCAGAGTGGCAAGGGTGCTGATACACACAGGGATGCAGGGCATGGCCATCAGGGCCACTGGTGAGGTGCAAGTGCAACTGAGCCAGAGCTGGAGCAAGGCATGCCTGGGAATGAGCAAGCCGCAGCCAGGCTCCCAGGACGTGCATGAGTGGCCTGCTGGGGCAACAATGGCGCTGGCGGCAGCAGCTGCAGGCGAAAGGCAGACACTGATTTGGCAGTGCCACACCTTCTCTCCTGCTGCGCATGCGTTCTTGATGTACACCCGTGTGAGCAGGGGTTCCAGGGTGTACATGGCGGCGAACAGCGCCAGCCACTTGGGATACCTGGAGGTGCAGGGTGGCGATGAGAATGTGGGCATGCAATCTGCATCACCCTAGTTGACAGCAGCATGTATCAGGCCAGCACTGTGGAGCACATGGCCTCAATGGCCAAAGGTCAGCAGATGCTGGTGCACTGCGCGACGCTCACTGTGACATAGGCTGCTTGCCCACTAGGATCTCAAACAGGATGCCAGTCACCACTGGGGAGGCCAGGTTGCAGCTGGTGCAGACCACCAGGGCAAAGCCTGCAGGCAAACGTGCAGAGTGTCAACAGTATTGCAGGTACATGTGCTGTGGCTGCAGTGGAGGCTGGCATTAGAGTTCAGCATGGGAGTCGTCCTGCCTGTCGCTGCATGCGTTGAGTGAATGCACTCCCATGAGCAAGCATGGCACTCCAGCTGGGGTGTGACATACCTGCAATGATGCAGTGGCGTCTTTGCTGCCAAAGGAGATCCCTCAGGTAAGCTCCATTCAGTGGGCCCTCTCTAGCTGATGCCTCTGCCAGTGATGGTACCTGCTGAAGGTTTACCTCCCTGCAGAAATAAGTTCGACTGTTGAATGGTGCTCAGCGTTCTGGGCAACATCAAGCAGTCACAAGAGCATACCTTCGGTCCCAAGCTGTGGGGCCTGCAATGGCTGAGGCAGGCACAGATGTGCCATGTGCTTCGCACTGTTTGAGCTTGCTGATGCCTTGTTGCCTCCTCCTATGATGTGGAGAATTGAGCAGGCATCTGTTGCCCTTGCTGCAGCCCCACAGATTGTGATCCGATTCACATCTGCCACTTGTGCTGGCTGAACTGCTGGATTGCACTCGGGCATGATCCAGCACGTTCATGCCCGTGCAATTCTCCCTGTCAGATCGCCATGAAATTCACAGGTCAGCTGGAAGGAGAGTGTAGCAACTTTAGGTCACAAAATTGGAGAGTCATTGCTGCTGGCCTGTACTGAGGCAACTTCATTGACACAACTGCAGATTCATTAGAGGGGCTTGGATCAAGGCGTTCTGTTGTCCTGCCGTCCTGTCTTCCATGTGGTGTTCATGACAGGCTTCAGGAGGCCCTGCACATCTTTGAGCACAGCCTCCTCCAGGACTGTCTCATTGGTTGGCTTCAACCCCAGAGCCTCCAGTGTGATCCCGATGTCAGTCTCGACCTCGTCTGGAGTCACCATACCCATCAGATTGACAGCTATGTCGGGGTTCCTGTAGGATAGAGTATTGCAACTGGTGGGTTCAAGCGTTAGGCCAGAACATGCTTGCATGAGCCTTGAGCCTAGCAAGGAGCATCTATCAGGCTGAACAGCGCTCAAGAGAGCTGCTCAAGGGCGCCATGGATCTGTCTTGGGGGGAAGAGGTGCAGGAGCTCACCTCACAAAGTCCTTGATTGCCAGTTTTGCCAGGTCTGTGCCACGCTGTGTGCAGTGGTCAGCTGCCTTCTTTGCAGCCGCCTGCATCTCCTTGGGAGCTGGATGCCAGGATGGGGGGCCCTGCAGCCGTCAGCTCCAGCACATGATTGGAAGGGAACAGGGCAAGCCGGGTACATAAACAGTGACAGCTAGATGGCACAGCTGCTGCCCTGTACAACTGGTTCACATGCTACTGATGGCCGGTCGAGCCAGCCACTTACTTGGGCAGGGGCTAGATGGCAACGCCAAGGACTACACTTGGGACATGAATCGCTCACCTCCTTTCTCAGCAGTCCCATGGATGAGAAGGAAGCGCTGATAACAGCAACTCTCTTCTCCTTCAGGTAGGGCATAAGATCCAGGAGGGTCTTGTCACTCAAGTTGTGGTGGCAGTAGGAAAGGATGCAATCAACAGAGCCCACTGGAACCCTGTAGGCACACAAAGCAGCTTTGTCGTGCTCAGCTGGATGATGCTGGCAATTCAGATTGCTCCAGGCACTGGAGCAGAGCTCTTTGAACATTTGGCTGTGCAGTACAAAGTACGGCTCCTGCTGTACTTGGGGTTGGCTCCACACTGATGACATTCTGTGCTCCAGTGCCCATGACAAATGCTGCTCACAAGCTGCTCACCTGTCAAGCACGTAGGTGTAGATGTCCAGGGGCAGGCCAGTGATGCCAATGAATTTGACAAGGCCCTGGTCCCTGAGCTTCCGAAGCGCTGGGATTGTCTCAGTCACAATCTGCGATGCAAGGCTGCAATGAGCGATCAGCTGCTCACAGCAAACAGTAACTGCATGCTTACATGCATTCAGCTAAGTACGTGCTGCTGCACGACACGCAGCTTCCTTATTAGGATGTGCCCATTGCACCTGCCAGACATGCCACGCCGCCCTTGAAGCTTGGCTGCCCCACCTGCTTCATGTCCTTTGCTGACTCAATGTCGTGGCAGTGAATCACGTCAATGTACTTGAGCTGAAGGCGCTCCAGGGATTCGTGCACGCTGCGAGTGACCCTGCATGCAAGGGACCATCAAAGTGAGCCAGTAGACCTTCAAGCAACGCTTGGAACTGGCATGTTGGTGGTGTGCTTTCAATTGCAGTCTCAGGACGCTGAGCCTCAGATGTGGGGGAGAGGGCACGGGTGCGCACGTGGGTGCACATGGCCGCGAAGCAAGCCTCATGATAATTCCAGGAGGAGTGCAGTGTCACAGGTGCTGCAGATGGTGGGGGGCCTTACCTGTCTGCGCTGAAGTCTTCTGGCTCCCCTGGCACATACTTGCCGACCTTGGTGCAGACAATGAGGTCCTCTCGAGGAAGCCCCTTGAGCGCTCGCCCCAGGAGCTGCAGCACACATCAGCGGGCTGTTGCCAGATGGGCCTCCGGGCTATGCTGGCCAGGAACGCCAAGCAACACAGACAGCATGGAGGTGCCCAGCAGCCCAGGTCATTGGCATCTATGCAGCACATGGAGGTGAGTCTCACCCGCTCAGCATCGCCGCCGGCATAAAACGGGGCCACATCAAAGAAGTTGAGGCCATACTTCTTGACAGCCAAATGCACAGCCGCAATTGCTTGATCCTCATCTGGGCTCTGCGGGGCAAGGCAGCATCTGCTGAGAGGCCAGCCAGCAAGATTGCAGGTGGTTTGCAAGCAGTGGTTGGCAGTTGGAGTCCACTCACCCCGTATGCATGGCCAAAGGGGCTGCATCCCAGACCGACTACTGAGCACTGCACCCCAGTGCTGCCAAATGCATGTCGGGGCAGTCGCTGATCCGCCATTTGACTGTGTTGGACAGCAGCTCTCCTGTTCTGTACAGGTCTAGGTGAGCAGCCGATGCGTGGCTGAAATGTACCTGCCGACCAATGTCTGCTGGCGCCACGCAGTCAACCCTCGCCAAACCTCATGAACAGATACTGTTCAGCCTGAGAGTTGTAGACATCCTTTCAAAGGCTGCCTGCAGGCCACAGGAGGTGAGCTGAGGATGTTGCTTTGTTGCTGGGCATGTGACTGGCCAGCATAATGCTAAGGAGCTATGGGGCTTGCTGTGGCTCTGTTGTGCTGATGCTGAGACCCTATCCTGCAGGCTGTGATGCATCAAACAGGTCCTGCAGCAACACAGTTGCAGAGCCTGCTTGCATGCTCAATGTGATCAGCCTCCCCGCTTTGTCATGGCAGCAGGCAAGCTGCCTGCCGATGGGCAGGTCTGCATTCCATACCCAGCCTCACAGCTTGACCAGGGCAGCAGCAGCAACCTGGGTGCAGCGCAGCAGCCTCACAGAGCACGACGGCGGAAAATTGAAGGGCAGGTGCTCATGGTCGTTACGGCACTTATCTGGGGTTCAAACCCCTTGGCCCTGCGCTTCCTCTACCTCTCACCAGGGCCCCCCTCCTCGGCCGTGCTGGCCGCTGCACAAACAGTGTTGGCAGCCTTCATTTTGCTGGCACTCAGGTGCGGCTGGACTGATGCCGTGGTAGAGCCGCATGCAAGGGCTGTGAGGCACTGCTGTCTTTTCTGCACAACTGATGCTGCCTTCCAGGTCCTTCTGAAGTAGCTGCTCTCTGGGAAAACTGGACTGCTGCATGTGTGCTGCATGGTGCGGTTGGGTAGGTGTACATGGCCCAGACCTGTGCTGCAATGCTGTCACCCCACCACAGGGTGGTGGCTGCTCCTCTCACTGCACCCTTCCTGCCTTCCAGTCAGGGGCTCCGCCTCGTCGCAACGCTCCGCAGGCGCTGCACACCGCAGGATGCAGACTCAGAGATGCTGCAGCTGACCCAGCATGCACAGCAGCCCCTGCCGCCTGAGGATGGGCTGGAGTCCGGTGACCAGCAGAGGTACCAGTTCCGCCTGATCAAGCTGGAGGCCGCTGAGCGAACGAGCACTGACAAGTCAACTCAGTCAGGTGAGGCTGCCTAGCCTAGGCGCAGTCGGTGGGGGCCAGCAGGAGTGCGGGCACAGAGTCTGGTGAGTAGCAGAGGCGACAGCTCAGCCACTGAGGGGCTATGCACTGAGAGTGTGTGGCTCGGCCAGGAGGCAGTCTTGCTGCACGACGTGGCAGACAGCTGCGTTGTGCATGGGCACTTGTTCCCAAGTGGTACACAAGTGAGAGTTGCACTGATGAGCTGGCTCATGACCAGGCTGGGGCAGCTGGCAGGGCATCCTTGTACCCGTGGGCACCAGCAGATGGGCACCAGCAGTAGGCTCCCCCTGCCCGCAGGGGAGGCGTCTCCTGCTGGTCGCCAGCCAGCACTGTGCCCCTGCGGAATGGCTGCACCCAACACCTGCATGGCTGGCAGCTGCAAGCTCGCATGTCCTTCATGGTACGCCTGCAGGGGAGCTGTCCCCTACAGCCTGGTCGCCAGCCAGCACTGGACCCCAGCAGAACGGCTACAGCCCGCTGCACCAGGGCACCGGGCACATGGTGGCCTCGCCTGGAGAGCTGCCCCCCCCCCCGCGCGCAGCAGCTCAGGGGCAGGAGTCTCCTCTGTCGCCGCTGTTCGCTGCAGCAGCCCTCAGCGCGCCAGTGCCGGCCGGCGTGGCAGCCGGAGCAGCCGCGAGACTGCCTGATGGCTCTCTGCAGCAAGCGTCTCAGCACTGGCGGGGCTGCCCTGCTGCCGGATGGCCGGCCCAGGCTCTGCAGGTCAACGGAGACTGCTGCCTCACCCTTGGGAGCATTCAGAGACCCTGCAGCCTGCGCCTCAGCGCACTGTGCCTGCCTGCTGTCGCACCCACCAGACCGCTGCTGCTGACTGCCAGCTGCCATCTACTCTTCACTGCTGCTTTGCCGGTCTCATGCCTTCCTCCCTTTCCGGTGCCGCCCATGGAGAATGGACTCCCACGCATCTGGTGCAGTGCTGCCCAACACTCCTCGCATGCAGATTGAAGCCACCTGACTCATACACTGACAAATGCTTGCATTGAAGATTTGAAGCTCCTGCAGGCTGTGGCTGGCTACCTGAGCTGTAGCACAAAGGACGTGCGCTTAGCAGGCCTGGAGCTGGGGTGCTATGCCTTTGCAGCCAACTCCATCATGATTGTTGGGTGAGTTGGCAGCTGGAGAGGTGGGGCCTGGGATAGTGGTGGAAGCAGCAATTGCCCAGCCTCTACTGTCTGCTGTGTGAGCCATGCAATCGTCACCCTGGCCAACCACTGAATCCACTTGTTGCTTCACTCATGGGCCTTCGCTCACAGGCAGATCTGCCCTGGCCCCAGTCAGCTGCATTCGTGGCCTCATGGCTTTCTGCCCCCGTTCCTTGCATGTCTACCTCTGGCTTGCATGTGGCCTTGTGCACAGCCTTCAAGCATTAGCTGATGTAGAACATCATGCATGCCCTGCAGCTTTGCCTTCACAACAACCAGTCGTGGAGCTTTCCTTGTACGGGCGTCCATCGTGTTCACCCCTATTCTCTCAACTCTGGCTGGGGAGGAGGTGCCGCGGCTGATGTGGGCAGGCGCGGTTGTTGGCCTGCTGGGCGGAATCCTGCTGACCACAGATCCCGCCAAGGCAGCTGCTGATGTAGACACAGAACACAGCCCAGCTCAGCTGGCACTGCTAGGTGATCTCATCATCATTCTTGCAGCAGGCCTCTGGTCCATGGTGATGGTCCGGCAAAGCAGGCATGCCCCAAATTTCAAGGCCATCCACTTGGGCACTGCCAAACTGTCTGTCATGGCGATCCTTTCAGCCCTCTGGCTGGTGGCAGACATTCTCAGTCAGCTTGCGCATGGCAGGCCAGCATCTGCAGTGTGGCCGGGTTATGGGCATGTTGTCCTCTGGTTAGTGCTGCTGTGGCCTGCAGTGGGCCCCTGGACCACGGGGGAAGTCACCCAGATTGAAGCACAAGCCAGAATAAGTGCCAGCCATGGCCAGATCATCCTGGCCATGGACCCCCTCATTTCCATTGGGTTTGCTGCTTTGGCTTCTGCAGCAGGCGGGTTTGACAGCAGTGAACAACATCTTGGCCCCAGAGGCTGGGTAGGGGGGTGCATCTTGATGTTTGCTTGCTGCATTGCCGGCCTTGCCTCTAACTCCCACCACTGAATTCATTCAATTGGGCATTCTTTTGTGCAGCACCTCGATGCTTTGAAGTGCAAGTCATTCATTGCTTGCTGTCAGTTGCGATCAAAATGCTGCACATATATCTCCTGTCAAGCCGGGCATGGCAGCCAAAGTTGAGGACTCCTCACCATGGAATCGTGTCGCCGCTGTCAGCAGCCCAATATGAGCCAGAGTTGCTGAGTTCAAGTTTGTTTATCAGGGCCAGAATGCCCTGCGCGCTCTTCTCAGGCTCAATCGAGCCAGCACTCCACTGGTCCTCTGGCAGCCCTTTGGCTTTGCGCAGGTTCCTCAGCATGGCAGTATTCACCTGCATCGCGTGACCTAAATGCCATACCTCTGTTGCAAACAGAGCAGCAAGAATATGAGGGACAGTGCAGCTCTGAGTGGCAACAGCTCACCACGCCTGGGTGTATGAGGGCCAGGGGAATGCCATCTGGCTTCAGGTCAAGCGCCAGCGTTGCCCCTGCCATGTTGAGAGCGCACTTCCCCATGCGGTACCCAAACTGCAAGCCAGGACTGGGCAGCGTTAGAAGTGAACGCTTGCAAAGGCAATGACAGCCTTTCAGCTTCACGACCCCATCTCTCAACTGAACACCAGAGAGAGGTGCTGGGAAAGTGCAGGCCCTCAAGAAGGCAGTCACAGCCTCACCAGGTTGCCTCCTGTGAATTCTGCCTGAGTGATAGACCCCATCCTGCTGGATATGAGGGCCACCTGCAGCAGTGGCACAGGGAGGCCTGACACTACAGTGTCCCAATGGGTGACAATGCTTGGGTGTGCTGCACCCAGGGCTAGGAGCTGGCGTAAACCGTCTGTGCCCCCTCACATGTAGGTCAACCAGGCTTGTGCCTGGCGGTGCACTCTGCCTTGGTCTGATGCATGGAGGTGCCTCAGGCACATGCCCAGAGTGCCTTCCCCACATGTAGTGCACCAGGCTCCAAGCACAAGCCTGGTGGCGAAAATCTTGCTGGGCAAAGTCTGGCTGGGGGTTGCTGCCTTGATTTGCAGGAGGCATATGCACAAGAGCACAGTATGCGATGAAATGTGGCACCTGCATCTGCATCAGGCACTTGCCTGCTTGCATGACTACAGGTGTGGTCTGCATCCATGGTGCTGCACATGCACAGCAATCTGCAACCACCTTGCTGCACAATGCAGGTGCACCAGGCACACACCTGCTCATCTAACTAGGGCCCATACCTCAGCGCCCGAAGACGCACCCCGCCAGGCATATGCAAGCATATTGAAGTGTGTGGGTGCAGCCCGCACTCACCTTGCTGCCACTCTGGAGCTTGTACCTCAGCTCCAGGACTGCGAACAGCGGGCCCAAGGCATTGACTTCAAACTGATCTCTGATGCCCTGCCTAGTGACATTCTGGGCATGGTCTAGCTGCTGAGCTCCAGCTGCAATGACCAGGAGGTCGATGTGCTGGGGTGGCAGCAATTCCTGAAGATCTGCTGTACCATTTTCTCTCGTGACGTCAATGCCTGCACACATGCCAGCCCTTCTGTTGAAGGGCTGATGGGCGCGGCCAGAGACACTGCAGGCTGATAGCTTTTGACACTCATGCATGACCTGCCAGCAATGCATGATCAGCAGCAATACACCCAAGACCCTGTGGCACTGCCAGATTCTCTGCAGAATTGCAGTGCTAGACAGCTATGCCAAGGCTGCAGCAATGTACCTGTGACAACAAAGCGAACACCTGCTGCGTCCAGCTCAGGTGTAGATTGGCGGCAGCATGCTATAACAATATAGCCCTCTTTCTTCAGCAGGAGAGTCACCTGCACGGTACAGGAAGTATGCTGCAGGTCGTGCATAGCCCCGGAGCTGGAAATCTGTTCGAGCTGGATATCAGCCCACCGCCAGGCCAACTCCTTTGTTGGCTCCTATGACCACAGCAAGTCTGCTGCCTGCATTCGACATGAGCTGAATGCTTACTATGGTTCTGCCCAGCTATACAATCAAGGGGTGCTCGAATGCCATCTTCGCAGTTTCTCCACATCTGCCTAATGCCCGCACATCAGATGTCCTCAACATGCAGCAGAGTGCAGTGGATCTGTGGCAAGCCAGGTTACACAAGGTCCAGACTGACATGCCATAGGACGCATGCCTGCTTCTTTACCCAAGATCTGGCAGCGAGAAGCGCATGCACTCAGATGCACCACCAGCCAGGTGATGTTCTGCAGGGCACTGCCTGCCTGCTCATTTGATACATTGGCATGCAACATTTGTTACTGCATGCAGCCAGCATGGCCCAGCGTGGTTCCAGGTGCCTTTTCGAGGCAGCAGCAACGGCTGCCATCCTCCTCACCTGCAGCTGCCCAGCACAGGCCGCAGATGGCGCTGCCCTCTTTCAGAGCAGTGGGTGCGTGGGTGAGGACTGACACAGCCTGGATCCCATGTGAATGCATCAGTGACATGCGGAGGCAGCCCGTCTCCGTACCATGCTACAAGGCTTGAAGAGGTTGAAGCTCTCCCTCCAAATTGAAATCAGCCACTCCCGTTGCCTCAGCTCAGGCAATGCAAGCAGCCCCCTGTGCTGCAGGCTGTCATGCAGGTGGTGGCAATGTGGTCCAGGCCGGGGCCTCCCTGCGCACAGGGGACCTCCAGCGAAACGGGGCCGCCTCCTCTGACGCAATTTATGACCTCATTTACAAGGGGAAGGGGAAGATGCCAGGCTATGGCAAAGAGTGTGCACCAAGGGTGAGAGGCCTGTGACAACCTGAGCCTCTTGGGGCACCTCTTGTGTTGGCTGCAGCCTAGCATCTGCCCCACAGGGATTCCTGCCACTTACAGGCTACACGTGGACAGGTAGCGGAGTGCCTGAATCTTGCATGCAGCAGTGGAGTGACACATATGGTGTGCAAATGCAGGGCAAGTGCACTTTTGGGAAACGGCTGTCAGATGATGATGTGCAACGGCTGACACAGTATGTGCTGGAGCGTGCTGCTGCAGACTGGAAGTGAAGGTGTTGCTGACTGTCCATACCACAGCTGTTCATATAGAGTCACAGTGTTACACATAGACATCAGTAAAAATTATTGTGACAGAGAAAGTTGAGGTCTCACATGGTTCTGGCAGGAACATGCATGTGAACATACATGTGGCCACTCAACACATTCTCAAAATTGGGTACTTTGTACAGCCAGGCCAATAAAAGGATGCCTTTGCAGTGGTTCACGGGGGCACAGGGATGTGACCAGTGGGCTGGTTGAGGGGTTTGCAGTGCAAGTTCTGTCTCATGGAAGGGTGCGTTGCAATGCCGGCTCTCATGCCAGAGACAGGTTGTTAGACACTACGCTGAGGGTGCGTGCTCAATGAGAGTCATTGCAGGGGGGTACAAGCTACACTTCTACTGGGACCTTTTTGATGATTTCCTGGATTGACTGAGGCAAGGATTTCCCAAAAGGACTGATGGTGTTGCCCATGGCGACGTTCACATGGGTGGACCTGCTGGCATGGGCCTGGTCGTTGTGCAGCCTGGCCACAAAGGAAGCCGCCTGTGCAACCTCGGCCTCATTTATGTCATTCAGGAAGGTGGCATTGCCAATGCCGCGCATGACAGGCATGCGCTGCAGGCCGTCGCGCTGCAGCGTTGTGTCACGCAGTCCCTGCAAACAGAGGTCCAATTGGTACCACCAACAGGAGTTGCTGCAGCGTTGCCACTGGGGAGGCACGAAGGCATGCCGACATGCAGCCAAAAGGGTAAGGGAGAGGGCACAGTCAGGCTGTGCAGCAAGTCAGTAAGCACTGCGCTGCACAACAACAGACTGCACCATGCCAGGGTGACGCTGGAACCAAGCATCTCGAAACTCACCTTCATTAGCACAGGGACGGTGCACACATCGTCCCACAGCCTGAGGCCCAGGGCGGTCATGACATTGAAGACACGATCACGCTCGTCTTCAGTCAGCATGCCCCGCTGGAATGCCAGCTGCAGGCAGTGGTGAGCATGTATGAGGCACACAGACACAACCCACAGCATCAGCTGGCACGCCAACTCTGACGGGGAAGCAGCACATGGAAGGCACACGTACAAAGCCTTGGCAATATGCCACCTGCAACTGCTCGCGACATATGCAGGCTGCTGATAGGCTCCCATTGTTGGATGACTGGTGGTGGCTGCCGATGCACTGCAATGGCCACACATGCCAAGCAATCAATGCAGCAATGCCTTGAGGCTGTTTACCAGCCATACATAAATGCAGCCTACATATATCACTGCCCCAGACACAACCAGTGCCACAATGACTAAAGGCTTGGCCACTCTTGCTGCAGAGAGAAACACACAGAGTCACAGCACCAAGCGCACCTGGGTGGTAAGGGCCATGTCAATGTTGACTGCCTCTCCATGCAGCAACATGGCCTCGTCCCCATTCAGGGCCGCCATCTCGATCTCGGGGGAGAAGGTGTGGCCGTAGTCCACCAAGCGATGCAAGATGTGCTCCCACAGGTTGTACTCAAGCTCCTCCAGCATGCCCTGGATGCTGCGGCGCATCACCACGCTGGCGGCAGGGCTCTGCAATAGATGAGGAAAGAGGGTCAAGAGAGGAGTGAGCCAGCCAGGCAAGAAGAGTATGCAGACTGGAGCAGAAGCACTGAGGCACCCTGCATGTTGCAGTACACAAACCATATTAGCTGCGTGCTCTGCAGACAGGAGTAGGCAGAAGGACGACTACAGAAGTATGGTGACAGGACTCGAGGGTTTTGGCGCCACTGCTGGCCACAGACCGCATTAAGCAAAGAGCCAACACACACACACACACACACACACACACGCACGCGCGTCCAGGAGCTCTGTAGGCATCAAGCACTGCACATTGTGCACTGCAACTGGAACAGCGGCACAGTGGCAGACTGCAGAGACCTCCAGGCTGGTAGTGTGCAGCCATGTTCTCACATATACTGAAGCCCCACCTGGAAGTTTGTGCGCAACAGCTCAGCTGCATGCTCCTCCAGGAGCTCAAACAGCGCTGCGTCCTTGATACAGGCCATCTTCAAGATCTCGGCCGACCCATTGCTGAGGTGGCGCTGCTCCAGGGAGGCCAGGAAGGCGTTGTCAATGAAAACTGCCAGGGGTGGGCAATAGGTGCCCATCTTGTTTTTGCGCCCATGGAAGTTGACAGCCGTCTGCAGCAGGTGGGTGCCAAGGGTGAGCCAGAAGGTACAACATGGGGCTGACACACGGCAGGCATGTGTCTATGCTCTGACGTTTCTGGTGTGCCTCAGATTGGGCAGTGCAGGTCTGCGGACAGCACAGGCTAGGCAGCACGTCCTCACCTTGATGCCGATGCTGGCATCGACTGCGGCCATCACGGTGGTGGGCACCTTGATCAGGGGGGTGTTGCGGCGGTACAAGTTGGCTGCCAGGCCGGCGACGTCCAGGCACACACCACCACCAATGGCAATGATGGGCTCCTTGCGCCTGCCAAAGAGAACACAGACCTGCTCAGCAGCCTGTGCATGTGGGTAGTCTGAGAAGCACAGCTGAAAGGCCAGGTGAGGCTGCCCCTGCATGCTATGCCAGAGGAGATGGGTGGAGCAAAAGCAAGTGTGCGCTGCTGTGACTGTGCAGACAGTGGGCCACAATGGGCTCAACAGCACAATGCTGTGCCTGCAACATTGCTACGGCTGTGCACAAGCCAGGACCTTGACAACACAGTGTGTGGCTGCATGGGAGATAATGCCCACCTGTTGATCTTGAACTTCTCCAACTCTTCAGCAACCTGGAAGACGAGGTCAAAGCTCTTGTTGGGCTCATTTGTGGGGAGCGGCAGCACCTGATAATCCACACCATGGTGCTGCATGTACTGCAGCACAGGAGGGGAAGCTGTTGAGCACACATGAACACATGATGCGCGTGCAGTGCAGAATTGAACTTACACTGCATTGCTGCAAACACAGACAAGTCCAGCCTAGCGAGGCAGCTGTCAGTGAGCAGCTGAGCTCCAGGGCAGTCAGATGCAATTTGGGCTGATGTTGGCGGTCTACCGGTCTGAGTCGAGGCTGTGCCAGATCTGGGATGAAGTCCAGGACAAATGTGTGCCTGTTGCCGCTGTCAGTCTCTAGAAGCCTGCACATGCAGCTGTGCAATCACCTTGTCCATCTGGTCCCCATACAGAGCGTGCACTGCCTCATCGATGATGATGAAGCGGCGCTGTGTCATGCCCGGGGCGCCGCAGTCAGGGCCCAGCCTGGCCGGGAAGGAGTCAGGCACAAGCTCGCGCAGCAAGCTCTGCAGGAGTGAAAGGCAGGCCTGAGGGTACAAGCGCCAGCCTGACACGGCAAGAACCTGTGTGCACAAGTACTGAATAATGCCTGAGCATGCCACAGCTGGCCAAATCAGGGACCGCATGTGAGCAGAGCAAGCGAGGAGCAAGCAACAACAATGACAGCAGCACCGCAGGAAGCTCACCTTGTTGTCAATGTGGAACAGGTTGCTGGTCTCCTCCACAGCATACATGACTGGCTGCGAGGCGGCCACCTGGAACATGCCCTGCAGCACACAACAATCCATCATGAGAGATCTCGTGTTCGCGCACATCCATCTGGAACTACATGTTTGCAAAAGCAGGCGTGCTGCAACCACACAATGTTCCACACCATCAGGAAGCTGGTGAATCTGCATGGAGGCCACAGTACCGCCTTGCCACGACATCGGCTGCCGACAAGTTGCCTCAGGAGGCCAAAGACGCATATCAGGCATTGCAAGTGATTTCTGCTGCTGGCAGCGCCAAGGCTGGGCTTGACGACTTTTTGGGGTGACTAAATCCCCATGCATCTGTGCCTACCGACTTCAAGCCTTCTAAGCCCCCAGCTGACAGGCCGTTCAGGCCAGAGGCGCACACCCCGCTGCCGACATCCGTGGCTGGTGGTTGGGCCGTTGGCACTCGCTGTGCCACACCGGCTGCCTTCACTGCCACATTCCTGGGCCTCAAAGGTCCGTCAACCTCTGGCAGGCTCTTTGTGGCCTTCGCCTTGACACACCTGCAACAGGCAGACGACTTAAGATGCGGCACGCGCGCGCTCATTCTTTGATGATCTCGAGGCAGAGCCATCGAGGCCATGCAGAGAGCCCCCCCACCTCCGGGTGATGGCTTTCCTGCTCCTGCTTGGGCAAGCGGAGAGCAACTTCTGCGCCTGCAGTCTGTCTCCGAGCAGCTGCATCCTGAGAAGGCTGTGTGGACTTGTTTGTGAGGCTGTGTGGCACCGGATCGTATTTTGCAAGTGATGCCGTCAATGTGGAGCTGGTCAATGCAATGCAACCGATGTCGTGGCCATTGTACCGACCAGGTGGCTACCTGCCCGTCCGCAACTCGGGTATGCTGTGAACCAGCCTTGCTGGCACAAGCAGCTTGCTGAAAAGTCCACAAACACAGTATCACTGCCACAGTGCCGGTCAAACAGACAGGGGCCATGCCTCAGCGAGCAGCCAGGCAGCCTGCATATGTGGCCCAGACCCAGATGGCATTTGCAGGGCACTGCAACCAGATTGCGCTGGCATGAGCACTTGATCATATTGTCTGCACCAAGCACAAATGGTCTGCAACAGTTTTGATGTTTCGAATGGACCTGGCCACGGCAACTGGTGCTTGCGGCAAAGCTGCAGTGCAACCTGCAGTAACAGCCTGCGCTTGCAGGGCATGCACCACCTCCAGTCAGCAGGCATGGAACTGGCGTAGTGCCTGGTTGCTGCAGGAAGAGGCTGCATTCAGAACTGCTATGTTACTGCATTTCCAGGCATAAAGCCACAGCAACGCATGGGCACAGTCAGCACAATTGCAGAGCCCCACCACTGGGATGAAAACTGTTGCATCCAGTTATCTGTGATCTGATGACCAGCCATGGCAGACACGTTGACAGTCAAGTACACCAGCACTGCTGTGCGTCTGCAGCATAAGGCAGTGAGACAGATGTGCCTTGACAGGTGTTCAATCCAGCCACTGATCACCAGCAAACCCTGCCGTTGCCTGGACTTGCTTACCAGCAGCAGCTGTTGCAGTTGGTCAATGATTGACCGACTCAGTGGCGGTTGAGGAGTCCCCCGCCAAAGGCATAGTGGCATGCAAAAGCCAGCGCACATCAGATCACGCACTGAGCTGGTCAGCAGGTACTGACTGATTGGCAGATGATGGCTGCAGAGGACCCTTGATTGAGTACTGTCGCAATGGAGTGTCTGAGATTCATGCTAATCTCACACAGCTGATCTCGGGGGTGCAGAAGGGAGACCTGAAATCATGGCAGATGCCAAGCGCCAGCTCCAAATCAAGACAGCTGGCCTGAAGCGTGTGACCAAAGAGCTTGCTGTTTACATCAGAGAAGAGGATGCAGAGTCTGCCAGAGTGAAGGCGCTGAGGGCCTCTGGTGCAGATTCACACGACCTGAAGCATGCGGTGAGCAGGGATGCCTTCACCTGGCTGGGGGAGTGCAAGCTGCTTGACGTGACCCCAGGGTCCTTGGGGTATGGCAAGTCGCAGACACCCACACCCCGTCGTGTTGCTGTTGCCTGCCTGTCACACAAGGGTGGCGCATTGCATGCTTGCCATGCCCCTTGACCCTGCCTGTGCAGGCAGAGTAACCCTGCCCATGTCAGGCATCATGCTCATGTATCTGCTGTGCTGGGCGCTATGCTTTGCAAAGCTTAGAGCGCAAACTCAGCGCAGACTGCCTCTCGGCAGGAAGATGTTTTTGCTGAGGCAGCCATGATGGTCCCTGACACCAGGCAGCGTCTGGAGTCTGCAGTGGGAGACCTGCAGATCTTTCTGGTGAGTTGCCTGGCACCCACAGCATGATGGAGACCCGAGAGCCAAACTGATGCAAGCATTGAGTCGCCTGGGTGTACAGCCTTGCTTGCTCCACAGATGCCATCTGCCATGCACTCCTCCCTGATTGCAGTCCAAGTTCAAAGCAGGAGGGGCTGATGAGGAGCTGCAAGTAGCTAAGCAAGCCATGGCAGATGCAGAGGCAGCGTTGGGGCAGCACTTGTAGGCATCTACACTAAGCAATGATGATCACATTCATTGATCTGGGCCAGAGGGGTCCCTGGAGACATGCCGGGCACAACAATGTTTCTACTGTTGTCACGGGATCGACGGGCAGGAGAAGGGAAGCTGAGCCTGTCAAGTAGTAAATGTGCTGAGGCATGCCTACCACACAGACTGGCCACCATCAATAACTAGGTTGTGGCCAACCATGTAATTGCAGGCATCAGAGGCCATGAACACGATGGCTGTCTGTAGGTCGGTGACCTCGGCAAGGCGGCCCTTGGGGATCTGAGTGAGCCACTCATGTACCAGTGGCTGAAGGTCCTTGGACTCCTGCATGTGCGACTTGACATATTGAGGGAGGTGGCAGCTACACACACACATGCAGGCTTTGAGAGACGCAGGCAGGCCAGTGCTTCAGGTGGGCTGGCATTTGCAGTGGCATGCAAGCAACTGCTCTGTAGCTCTGCCCTCCCTGTGCAGAAAGGAAGGCAATGACAGCCCAGCAGACAATGGGGGGTTGTCTGCACAGGCTTTTCAGTAGGGCACTGCAGCTGTGGAAGGTGCTAGCCCAGACTGACCTGTATGAGGGCTGTGTTCACAATGCCAGGTGAGATACAGTTGACATTGAGCCCCCTGTCAGCCCACTCAGTGCCCAGGGTCTGGGTGATCTTGACCACCGCTGCCTTGGAGGCATTGTAGGATATCTGCTTCTGCGGATGGGGCACCAGCAGAGTGGCCATGCTGGCTGTGTTTATGATCTTGCCATACCCTTGCTTCAGCATGTACTGGCCCTCAGCCTGCAGGGCAGAGCAAGGCAGGCTAAAGGAAGTGCAGAGGTGGCCATGCTGGCAGGTGTGCGCTTCAGCATGTACTGGCCCTAAGCCATCAGGGGGATAGAGACATGAGCTCAGCAACATGATGTGCCCCAAGACGCCAAGCTCACGGAGGGTTTGGCCAATGCCACAGCCCCAGCTTGTGATATCCTTGAGCTACGACAAACCCCAGCGAGCTGTCTGAAATGAGCCCTGTCTGAGGTTGGCTGGTCTGAGGCTGGGAAGGCAGGCTGTTTCTGACCGCTTGACAGCACGAGACCACGCCACTGATGTAAGCACCTGGCGGTCTCGTTGCCTCCTGACAGCACAGGGCACCCAGCAGCACAGGAGCACGACACAGTCTGCAACTCGTGCACCTGACAGCACAGGAAGACGCCCTTAGTATTGACGTCAAATGTCATGTCCCAGTCCTCCTCAGTGGTGTCTTCTGCAGCGGCGTTTCTGTTGATGCCAGCATTGTTGACGGCAATGTGCAGCCCTCCGAGCTGCTTCACCACCTCCTGCACCATCCTGCAACACAGAGAACAAGCCGACAATACTGAGTCTAAGAAGGCCATGCAGCGTGACAGGGTTTTGTGCCACCCACAACAGTAGGCAAGGCAATAACACGCTGAAGACCATGTTGGCCCCAGGCAATCATAGATTGCAGGGAACAAGCTGGTGCAGCTGAAGTCAGGACTTGGCCATACTGTCAAATCCAGCCAGGGCCTCACTGCTGACAGTCTTCCTGTTCAGTTGGACCAGCAGATGCTGCGCACGCCCTTGCAGTTGACCCCAGCAGGCAAAGCGACACAGGACCTCACTGCTGCCAGTCTTCCTTTCTGGTGTGGCCTGGACATGCGGCCCATGCCCTTGGTGTCGAGGCCCAAAAGACATGCCGGCCCCAGAACACCGGAGCTCACCGCTGGCAGTCTGCCTTTTTGGTGATGTCTGCCCCCACTGACACGCTGCGCACACCCTTGCTGTTCAGCTCCTGGGCCACCTCGTCTGCCTTGGCCCTGTTGACATCCACAATGGCCACAGAGGCTCCAGCCTCTCCCAGGGCATGGGCAAACGCCCGGCCAATGCCCTGCCCCGCACCTGTAGCATTTGTTGTGAGGTGATGCTTGCATGGCGTCTCAGGCCTGAGGCTGACGATGCCCTGCCTGGCACCTGCAGCGGTGGGTGGACGTAGTGCCTGCATCAGGCACTGCCAGGCCGGCCACCGTGGGTCTGATACTGCCCAGCCAATGTCCTTCTCAGGTTGGCATAGACTGGCGTCTTGCAAGCTGATCCTGCCCAGGACCACTCTGGTGCATAATAAGTGCCCCCTCCGTGGCACCAAGGTGCCACACGCACACACACTGCAGTGCATCTCAAACGTTGCGCAGGGCAGCAAAGGACAGGCAGCCAGGCTTGGCAGCCATCGCCTCACCCGTCACCAGTGCCACCTTGCTGTTCAGCTTCAGGCGTTGCTGCACCAAGTTCATGGCCGCCCCAGTCATGACCTCATCGCCCTGGGGCAGCCTGCAGCAAGATTCAAACACTGGCATGTATTCAAGCCAGGACCCAAGACGTACAGCTGCTATCTGCAGCAAGGTCGAGCGCATTTCTTCTGGGAGAGCATCCAAGCCCGGCAAGAGTGCGTGGCACAGCACCGGCAGCAGGCTATGCTGCGCTGCCATGGCGGTCGCAGCCTCACAATGAGCCTTGCAGCATGAGTGTCAACTTGGCACCAAATCATGGATGATGTCACAAATGGCTTGCAGTGCAGAGCACCCTGCAGCAGCTCCACCCAGACTGCACAGCTCCCCTGCAGTGGCCTGACTTGCACTGCACAGCGCCCTGCTGCATACCCTCTCTGCTGCAGCTTTGATATCCCCCAACCCGTACAGCCTGTCAGGCTGCAGCCTGCTCAACTGCATCCATCTGCACAATGCCCTTCAACTCGGCAGCAGCTCTGTACAGAACCACAGCTCCTGCCTGTGCAGCACAGGAATGAGTGCTCCCAACATATCTTGAATTGAATTGCACGTGGAAACCTAGCTAAGGCAGACGCTATGGGGAGTGCTGGCTTTGCTACAGACCTGCTGAGGTGACAGCAGCACAGCCAGACAAGCCAACCTCCAAACTGATGATGCACACCAGCCTGCATGGCACCTGTCAGCGCCGCTTTGTCCCCGGCAGCTGCACACCCCTGTACTGCACCATGCATGGTGGCAATCCCACAGCACCACCCAGCAATGCATGGCACCCTGCAATGCACCTGCCCCTGCGAGGGCACCAAATAGGTCGCAAAACCCATCGTGCTGCAGCCTGCCACACCTGCGCTGCACGATGTTGACGCCGTCTCTGAAGGGCAGCGCAACCACCTCCACACGACTGTCGTTAATCACAAACTGGTTGAACTCGCGAATGGCCTCTGCCATGTCGTCCTTGACTGGCCCAGGCGAGTACACCCTGCCCTGCAGTATAGTGGCCACAGGTCATTTGGTCAAGCAGTCTGATGACCACAGGGCTCTTGGGCACCAGGCAGCTTACAACTTTCGCCTGGCCCCAGTGAAGGCACTCTGCACTGTGGCACGAAGGCAGGCACCTCTTAGCCAGGCAGGGGTGGCGGCTGTGCATGTAGACGCGCGCAGGGCCAGCACTGTCAATACATTGCTGCTGCTCATCAGGTACTGCCCGTCAGATAGTGTTATGGGCAACACTGCCAGCAGTGGGACGGGCAGGCAATTGGAAATGGCTGGTGAGCAGCCTGACCAGCCTGTTGCGCTTGTTGCTGCACAAGTTCTGCCCCACGACAACGGCTTAGATTACTGCCGAACACACTTGCAGGCAGCAGTCAGCCTGCACCTGCCGCATAAACCAGTCACGAGGCAGCATCAGGGGCGTGTCCATCTGCTGCCAAGCGCGTGTGGCAGTTGCAGCGTGCTTCGCCCACAGCAATGTAGCACCTTCATCAGGGCATTGTCGACCACAATGATGCCCCCTGGGACGATCAAGTTGCTGTCCATCAGCTGCTTGTAGTACCCCAGGTAGCCAGTCTTGTCAGCATCCAGGAAAGCGATGTCGAAGCGAACACCCTTCCCAGCAAGCTTCGAGATGCCCTCGTTTGCTGGCCCCACCTGCACCGGCAGCAGCCTGTCAGCTTGACTGCTGCAGCACACAGCAGGAGCATGTCAGGTCGCCAACAAGCATGGGCGCTCAGCAGCTGACATGCAGCGTTGCTGCTGGGCATGTTCAGCTAAGCTCTGGGAGCAAAGTCAGATTCTAATGCAGTCAGACAGGGCCTGCTGTGCTACATTCCTGCAGACAGAGTGTTGCAGGCAGGCAAGAGAGCGACTGGCCTCAGGCAGAGAGAGGGCTCTCTGCCCAGCACGTATGCACAGGAGTGCAGCAGGCAGGCAAGGCAGCAAATAGCTCCAGGCACAGCAATCCCTGCCCAGCAGCACTATGCATCAATGCTCCTGCACCCCCGCAAGGGCTGGTGCTTCTTTAGCAGGGCCGTGAACACTGCTGTGCCCAGCAAGCCTGAAATCTGATCATGCACCCCACGCTCACCAGGACTTCGATCTGATCTTGCACGTTGGCCTCCTGGAAGGCCGGCTGGGCCAGCTGCAGCATGTAGGGCTCAATTTCCAGGCAGTAAACCTGCAACCAGGCGCAGTGTGGGGCTCTTCTTTCACATGCAAGTAGGCTGTTAGGAGCGATGCCACGTGCCAAGGTCTCCTTTGGAGTCAGGACAAACTAAGAAGCTGCTACGTGCACCGCAAATTATCCGCCCGAAGAGCAAGTGGGCCCAATCACCTGCGCACCAGTTGCTGTTGCAAAACACCAGCCTGCAGCCCAGGCCATTGGGATGCAGCACATGGGCCACGGCTGAGACCAGCCTGTGAGAGATGGCAGATACACTGCAGCGCGGGGTCACCTTGCCGTCAGTGGGCAGCGCCTCTGCCATGGCCAGGCTGGACGTTCCTGCGAACATGCCAACCTCCAGCACCGTCTTGGCCTTTGTGAGGCGGACCAGGGAGCGCAGGAAGGAGCCCTCCAACCGGCCCGCACAGCATTCCTTCTTCTGCTTGAACTGCGTCTTTTTCTGCAGGGAGCGGGGACACGCTTGAATGGGAGCTGCGTGGCCCCCATGCAAAGGATGCACAAGCCAGCGCTAGCTGAAATCAGGAATAGACAGCAAGCTGTCCTCATTGCTGATTGGCCATATGATCACACTGCCAGCATGATGAAACTTCCCACCTCATCATAGGCTTTTGCCCAATCATGCTCCATGGACTGGCGAATCAGGCTGTCCACCACCTGCAGATGCAGCATCATTGCTTACTGCAGTGGCCTCCACAGCATGCATGCAGGTGACAATCGCCAACATATTCACCTGAGAAGGCTTGCTGGACACAGACTCCATGTAGGGATCCAGGCCACCGATGATGTCGTGAGCTCGCTGCACCAGGCTTTTCATTTTCGCCGCATCGCTACTCAGTAGCGCCTGGCTGAGAAGGTCAGTGACCTCCTCCACCGGGGTGTCTGGCATACCTGAGGCATGGATGTCTGTATGGGCCGCCATGTCAGGACTGAGAGATCACAACTGCCGGCAGCGGTTGTTTAGTTGACCTGGTCAACCGCACCGTCGTGGCCAATATTGGCGCGAGTCAGCAAAGACTGTGCACTGGCTTGCTGTTAGTCTGAATTGTCTATGCAGTCACAGTTGGACTGTGCAATCATGCCTTCCAGAGCTTCAGCATTCCTTCATCAGCCCAGGTGGCTACAAAATTCCTGTGCGGATGCTGGCAGACGCCAATGGGCCCTTTCTCTGCCACCTCTAAGAGTTTCTCCAGCTTGCCAGCCGCCACGTTAAAGCAGTACAGGTAGCCGTCCTCCCCCAAACAGTAGATCCACTCTCCCTTGGGAGAAATCCACGAGGAGACAAAGTCGCCCCCTGTCTGCTTCCCTGACTGGAACGAGCGCACCACTTGACCCTGCATGGGGAAGGCAAGCACTCCATCCTCCTGAAGCCTTCCTGTGAGCATTAGCTGCTGAGCCGCAATCTCCAGCACACCATGCTGCGCCGCAACTTTGCACCAAGCGCAAGGCTGCCCGTTGCATGCAGCCTAAGCAGTTTGAGCCAAAAGCATGCACGGCATGAGTATGTTGAGAACATAAGCTGCAAAAGAGGCACTCCCTTGCAGTCACTGAGCTGGTGGAAACCTAGCTGCCCCCGCATGTGCGCCACAGACCGCAGGATCACCTGCATGGTCATGACGTAAATGGTGCTCGCCCGCGGGCACACCACCAGCTGCTCAAGGTTTTGGGGGTTGAAGTGCACGCTGCTGATGCTGGCCTCTGCTCCCGCAGAGGACTGGGGTGGGCGGAAGGTCACCAGGCAGTCGCAGCTCTTGGCATCCCACACACGCACTGTGGCATCGCTGGAAGCAGAGACCACCTGCAATCAGTTGCTGTGGTGATTCACTGCCAGCAGCCTTTGCAGCTGCTCAGGGCCATTCAGGCCTGAGCATATGGCTGGCAGCTGTGCTGTGCAGCAGTAGTTCATGCCAGGCTTTGCATCCTCTGCCCTGCACGGGGGTGGCAGCTGTGGCACCACTGCATACAAAAATCACCTGCAGCCATGAACTCTTGTCTGAGCACGACAGGCCTGCACAGCAAGACATACTGCGGACTGGAGAGACTGATGTTTTGCAGCAGATCAACCACCACAGAGGATTTGCATCTACATGGGGGCTAACAGTTGCCTGACAGTCTTGACACAGGTGACTCATGCCAGCCTGATGTAGCTGAGGACTCCATGCCAGCATGCTGCAGCTGATTGCTCCATGCCAGCAGTCGTACAGCAATGCTCTCACATAACCCCTCAGCTTGCGTAAAGCCCTGCCAGCACACACAGCTGTAGGTCCCTGGCAGCCTCACAGCCTCAGGCCACAGACAGAGCTGACACCTGTGTTTGTGGCATGCTGGTGCAGCAGCAGCTCACAGACGATGATCTGCATATTGAGAGCAAGCAGGGTGCAGCATGGCGGATATGTTGCTTTGAAGCCAGTCATGATGTGGTCTCAGCCATCTGTTGTTGAGTTGATGCTACCACATCACCCGCACTTGGTGCAAGCACCAGCCGCACACACCAGCCTTTGAATGGCTGCCATCTGGCCTGCAGATGGCACCAGAGACATGTCTTCAGCAGGCATCAGACAGCATACAGCAGGCCTACCCGGCTGCCATCGGGGGAATAGATGGCATCGTTCACATAGGAAGTGTGCCCCCGAAACTCCTTGAGCAGCTTCCCCGACTTGATGCCGTGCACCCGTATCAGGCCGTCGTAGGAGGCAGACAGGATGTGGCTGTTGTCGCGGGAGAGCTGCAGGGAGGTGATGCCCTGCCCATGAGCGCGCTCATATCGCCGCAGACACTGCCCCGACTGCACCCTCCACATCTGCAGGGCACAGGCGCAGAGACTGGACACTGCCGCAGGCACTGCCCTGACCGCGCCCTGCTCGTTCACAGGGCGTGCAGCCTTGGGGAGGGAGCAGAGACCCCTGCTGAATGGAAGCAGGGTGCAGGAGCCGATGAGCACATCTCCGACTCGCAAAAGGGAGCAGGCAGCTGACACAGGCACCAGGGCAGGTACACCTGCCATGTAAGAGCAGCGATCACAGCTGTGGACCTAGCCGACAACTGTGAAGGTTCTTGGCGAGAGAACAGTAGCTGATGGGCATGCAGGGCCAGCCGGCTCGGCAATGGGGTGTGTCTGAAAGCACAACAGCTAAACGTGGCAGCAGGGCTCTGAACACTTGAGAGCCTAGCCTTGCTGCGTGACCAGCAAGACAATCAAGCAGTGCGCCTTCTCCACCACATTGATGGCACAGCCAACCTTGATCTTGCCATCCTGGGAGCCTGACACCAGAATATCTGAGTTGCTGCTGAATGCAAGGGCCAGCACAGCTGTATCGTGGAGCATGAACTGCTCCTCTGCCTGGTATTGCAGATCCTTCTTCAGCTTGCCCGAGATGTAGTCCCAGATCTGCAAAGCAGGAGGCTGTAGTTTGGTGCAGTCCTGTGCATGCATGCTTGCTTGCAGGGATTGCGCAGCAATGGCAACACCATCAAGGCAGCATGTGCACGCCACATGTGTGGCACCATAGTGTGGGTGCAGCCTGCTAGGCTGCTGCACTGCCCTCCAGCAGTGCATGCCACCCACGCTGCGTCAGACAAGCTGAAGAGTCACACAGGAGTGTCACAGACCCAAGGTATTCCAGCAGGCCCCTGGTGACAGTGTATGCTGCAAAGCTGCTGGGTTGGGGGGCTGCTGCGCACCCCACTGAAGCAAGCAACCAGCGGTCCTGCAGCGTTTGCAGGCAGCAGGTTGCACCTCAATGAAGCCTGGGCGAACAGCGCCTCCCAGACACAGCAGCCCTGCGAGACCTCAGGCCAGTAACTGCTCACCTGAATGAAACCAACACTGCCAGCTAATAGTAAGAGATCTGCTTGCAGACAGCCATGCAAGAGCACCTCTGAAGGTCAGCAGTCAGCACATGTCTAACCAAATACAGCGCCTGTGCAGGGCTTGCACGCACCCCATGGTGGCCCAGCAGCCTCACCTCGATGAACCCATCCACACTGCCAGTGGCCAGCATCTGCCCATCTGGCGAAAAGCGTGCGCACTCAGGGTGGCTCTTCTTCCCAAATTTGATGGTGCGGTCCAGCAGCGAGGGGTAGCGCTCGACCTCATCAATCCTGCCCTGAGTGGTGCCGCGGAAGAGGTCAAAGGCTGCGCCAGGCGGCAGGAGGCCCTGATGCTGCTGCCTGCACAGACAATGGCAGTCTCAAGGCTGTGGTGCAACGGAACAGGTCAAATTCATAGCAGAGCACAGCAGGCCCTTCTAGTAGTGATGCGTGCGTGCAGGGCAGCATGAGAATCGAGGGCAGGAGGTTTGCTTCTGCTGCCAACCCTGGGAGCGTGACATGCAGAAAATGTGAGTTGGTACATGGTGTGGGCCCAGCCGATGCTGCTGCCTGCACAGTCAGCGGACAGGGCTGCTGCAGGGTGCAGAGTGGCTGTATGGGCAACAGCCTGTACTGGTTGAGCAAGGCTGAGCAGCCTGTGTCTCAAAGCACAGCAGCCTGCAGTACTGTGCAAGAGGCGCAGCTTGGGTAGCAAGCGCTGGATGGTGGTGCCTGCTGCACTGCGACATCGGCCTCATCTTGTGCAATAGCGGCAGCTCTCCATCTGACTGCCGCCACATGCAGCTTGCACCATTTGTCTCTTGCACAGACCGTGCCAGAGACCTGGTGGTGAGACCACAGAAAGCTGGCCACGCACAGCACAACAGCGTCAGCTAGAGGGCACTGCCACCGACTGACTGCTCACCATTTGACTGCCTGCCCAATGAGGGCCATGAGTCTGCTGGGCGGCGCCGTGGACACCTCCTGCGACAGGCTGTGGGCCACCTGCTGGCGCCGCTGCTCCCTGGGGATGCCGCCATACACCTCCCTGCAGGGGAGCAAGCGAGAACAAGCTTGCAGCGGAGCTGCCTGATGGTGCCCTCCAAGGTACTGCTGCTCCAAACACCTGTCCGGCGCAGAGCAGCAATGCTGGAAGATTGCTTGCAGCTCAGCTGAAGCCTCCCAGGTACTGCTGCATCCAGGCGGATGCTGCTAAAAACTTCCCTCCAGGGTCCAGGCAGGGCGGCAGCAGGGTTTGTGAAGGCGTGTGGACATCAGGCAGGCTGAGGTACTGACAGCTCACACAGCAGCCACGATGGTGCAGCCCCTGGGAGATAGCTCGACAACAGCCAAGATGGTGCAGCTCCTTTTGTACAATTGTGATCAGGGTGCACAGAGAGAGCTGGATGCTGGGTGCAGCATCAGTGCCAGAAACACGGTCTCACAGGACTGTGCACACGATCCAGTGCATGCCAGCTGAGCTGGACACAGTGAGGTGGCAGCCAATGAGCGCGCTCCAGCCTGACAGCGTGGCAGTAGGCTCACCTGACATCAAAGTATGTCTTGTTGCACAGATGCTCCAAGCGCAGTAGCCGCTCAGGCTCCTCCTGCCGCATGCGCGCAAACAGCTGGGGCTGCCGCAGGATGCCCCGCGCCACATCCACCTCCCGCAGCTCTGCCATTTCCAGCACCACCTGCAGGACCGGGCAGCCTGACAAGCTATCAACATAACGTGCTGCACTTGAGGTTTTGTTTCCCTCATTGTCTCTGGCATGATCTGCACAGAGCTGAGCAAGCGTCAAGTGGACTTGGGGTTGCGTTTCGCAGCTACCCCCTTTCCAGCACCTCCTGCACGCGGCAGCGGTGGTACACATCACAGGTCTACAACAGAAGTTGTGTGCCTTACAATGGACTTGGGGATGCCCACCGCACTCCCAAGCACCTGCAGGGCCAGGCAGCTTGGCTTGCTGCAGCGCTTTCCAGCACAAAGAGGCAGGTCTGCACCTAACCGCGGCTCTGCACCCAGAGGCGGCTTGGCACCCTCCGGCATCACCTCATGTCCAAACAGCCTGCCTGAACGGTCCATTAGAGCGTTACAGCAGCAACACCGGTCCACTCCTAGAGCAGCTCATCTTGTGCACCCAGTGCCTCTGCCCAGTTTGGTTCCCACAGCTGGGCACTGCAGCAGGGTGCGCGTGAAATGCCCGGGAGCAACCAGGCTTGTTCATGAGCACATCGGTGCTGTGACACACCTACAAACCTTGTCACAGGAGGCCAGCGCCAGAAATGGTATGCAGGCAGTGCTGCTGGAGGGCAGACAAGCGCCAGGCTGAGTGCATGCCAGTCCAGCTCTGGGTGCATGCTGGATCAGCTGGGCCCAGACCAGCTATGCTGCAGCCACCACGCAAACGCCCGGAGCCTTCCAGTGCATGAACTATTACTGCTGGGGGCAGGCATGAGTGCAGGCTGCGCAAACACATTTTAGAATTGAAGAGCTGGCGTCCTGCTCACCAGCTCATACAGGTCCTCCAGCTTTGCTCGCGGCAGCTTCAGGGTCGCCATCACTGGCAGCACCTGGTCCCATCTGCCAGAGTTGATGTCTGACAGGAAGGCCTCAACGTTATCCACTGTGTTGAGGGACACATGGCACTCATTCTGAAGGCCAAGGCGGATCTCTCAGCATGGCAGCACGCATGTGAGAAATGTCAGTGAGGCACGCAGACTCTTGCAAGGGCTTGATGGCAGCAGCAGCCCCACCTGGAGGCTGTCAAAGGTCTGGAGCAGGCTGTTTTCCTTCAAGAACTGCAAAATGATCCTGATGAGGCTGCAGATCCGCCGAAAGGAAATTGAGTCAGTGGCTATCCATTACATCTTGCTTCCAGAGCTTTCTGCACACAGGCTATCAGATACACTGACTCTGTGGACTCAAATTCCATAGACATGACTGCCTTCCTCCAGCCAAGGCTTCTGCAATCCTCTAATTTCCAGCCCACAGACTTCCAGGCAGCTTTCAAGGTAAGTCAGAGAGTCTGACTCAAATCACGTTCCACAGTGCCCAACGTTCAGTCAGACCATCAAGATTGCGAGTGCTGGCTGAGATCTCTGCCAGGTCCAGCTTGTTGACATGTGATCACTGCAGGATCGTTGCGAGTTGGATTGCAGCTCCTGAGATGGGGTAGCAACATGGGAGGCCAGTCAGTGAATCTGGCCACCAGCATCGGCGATGAGAGTGGGCCCTTGGGGGGCACTGGGAGCCCATCTCATGAGGCCCGCGTCAAGAGATTTCAGGAGGAGCTCCGAAAGAACAGCATCAGCATGACCAACCTGCAAAAGCTTGCCTATCATGGCATACCAGACAGGGAGGGCCTGAGAGCTGTGGTGTGGAAGGTAGGCAGAGGTTTGTTGAGCTATGCTGCACCCTGTCAGGAGAACACTTCATGGTAGCATTGATCCATCAGGTTTGCTTGCCGGCTTCTATATGGAGGCCGGCAGTCTGCTGTCTGTCAAGTGCGTCTGGCAGCATCGTGCACTGCGCTGGGATTGCAAAAGCAAGGGCTGTTCCACTGGACATGTTGACTTTGCACTGCACCGAATCAGTCAGAGCAAGGTGTTTCCACAAAACCAGTTGACTTTGCCTGTCTGCAGCTGCTGCTGGGGTACCTGCCCCCAGATGCCTCACAGTGGGAAGGCATCCTAACCGCAAAGAGGAAAGCCTATGACCAATTCTGCAAGGTAGGCGCCTGCCATTGTGAGCACGCCAGAAGGCAGGAGGGACATGCGGGTTCAATGCTGACCGGCACATATCAGCAATTAAAGCTGCTCACTAGCTGAGCACATGAATCCCTGCCCTTGTGTCGCTGTAGTTTGCCTTGGGAGGCAGGCTGAATCCTCTCCTGCCTGCATGCCTGCACCACGCATTTCTCAGAGCTCTGCCGTGGACTTCAGGAGCTGGTCCTGGAAACTGACAAGCTTGGGTCGGGCTCCCACGACGACCATCCGCTGAGCCAGTCAGATGACAGCATATGGAAAGTATACTTCCAGGTCAGCAGCTCCATGTAGGCAGAGTTGTACGGTGTGCTGCTGCATGGCTGTGATGCAGCAGGGCGGTCTGCTGCATGCTCACAGCGTGGTGCCTGTCTGTTATTTGGTGGGACAGCATTGCCTGCAGTGTTTGGCCTCATGTGACTGTTTGTCACCAGCAATCACAGACGCAAATTGGAACAGTCTGGCCTGCCATCCAGACATGCACAGCGGGGGCTGCTCTCCCGCCAGAAGGCCAAGCAAAATTTTCAGCCAGAAAGCAAGCAGCCTGCCTGGACAGGTGCATGGCTGGCACACCCAGCAACAGCAACTCAGCTGATGCTGCCTGCAGCAGTTGCTGCAGTGGCAGGCCTGCCTGCTGACCCTGATGCAGTTGCCTAACAGGAGCTTTGGCTCCTGCGCTCAGGAATGCACATCAGGGCTGAGGGAGCTAATGGACTATAACATCGCTTCCTGCACCCCTGCTGTACTGTGGCTGCTCCAAGTGCTGTGATGGGACACTAAAGGTGCTTCACCAACAATCTGACTGTGTGAAGGGGCCGTGCTTGAGTACTTTCCCAGGTGACCTATGATGACAGGCCGCTTCTTAGCTACAGGCTAAGAATTCTCTCACAATGCCACTCCTGCATCAGAACCAGAAGGGCAAATCACCACAGTTTCAGCTTCTCTGACTGCTGCAGGATGGGGAGATGAAGGAGCAGATAGACCGCGACGTGATGCGCACCCACCCAGACATGCACTTCTTCAGCGGGAGCGACCAGGCTGCCACCCAGCATCGCGAGGTGGGGCCACTGCTGGCATGGCCAATGGCCAGCACCCAGCCTGCACTCACCCTGTAGCAGTTGCTTGGAAGGATGTAGGGCAGCAGGTGTGGCTGCCCAGGCTGCCACTCAGCACTGCAAGGTGAGGAGATGGCTCTGCAGGCAGGGGCCAAAGCACGACGGGCATTGGTTGCTCTGTGACGCAATGGCCCGGCCTGCAACAGCAGGTGCCTAGCTAGCTGGGCTGTCACCGCGACCGCAAGATGAGGAGACTGCTTCTCCAGGCAGGGGGGCCTGGCCTGGCAGGTCTTCCTGCTTGTTGACCTGATGGCCCTGTCTGCAGGAGCAGGAGCTTGGCTGCCTAGGAACTGCCAGGTGAGGAGACTGCTTCTGCAGGCTGGTGCAGCTCCCCGCTGGGTCCTGGCTCAGCAACAATAGGTGGCAAACAGGGCTGCCCTTAGCACCGCAAGGTTTAGGTTGCACATCTCGTAAGTCGCCAAGTGACCTGATAGCGGCATGTAGGTCCGTAAGGTGAAGGGTGTCCTCTGCAGATGGAGTCCCTGCCTGGCCACGTGCGTGCTCAGCAGCCTGATGACATGGCCTGCAGCAGCAGGTGCTTGGGTGCCCAGGCTGCTGATGCTGAACCCCTGCGAACCTGGGGGATGGGGGAAGATGGGTGCATGGCCAAGTGCTAGCTCAGTGTGTCAGGGGCATACACCTGCAACAGCAGGTGGATGGCTGACCAGGCTGGCACCC
The DNA here is from genome assembly GCA_019693375.1 of Asterochloris erici. NCBI lineage: Eukaryota > Viridiplantae > Chlorophyta > Trebouxiophyceae > Trebouxiales > Trebouxiaceae > Asterochloris > Asterochloris erici. The sequence goes on from JAAMXJ010000062.1 coordinate 285,708, forward strand.
AGAACTGTGAAGTGGGGACCAGTACCTCTTAGTGACCTGGCTGCCCACCCTGCAGCGGCATGAACAGCATCTAGAAGCCGGGAGTTAAGCTCAAAGAAGCTGAATTCCTGTGCTGCATCAGGGCGGGGCTGGCAGTTGCTGCTGCTCTGTGCTGCGTGAAATAAACAGGGGCTTGTCTGTCTATGGCTCAGTCCAGGTGTGTCTTGCACAGTGACCTGCACTGCCGCCTTGCAACAGCAGGCATGTCAGCCAGCAGGATACCTACTGCTCCCTGACTGGACACTGCCTCGTGCTGCAGGAATGCAAGCGGGCTCTCTTCATCTATGCCAAGCTCAACCCTGGCATCAGATACGTGCAAGGCATGAACGAGCTGTACGCCCCCATCTACTTCCAGTTCAAGACTGACCCTGACAGGGAGGCAGCCAAGCATGCCGAGGCGGACGCCTTCTACTGCCTCATGGACCTCGTCAGCGAGTTTCGGGACCACTTCTGCAAACAGCTGGTGAGTCTGCAGACTGCTGTATTCAGCTGGTAGGTCTGCTTGTAGCCCCACATGTACTGGTTCCAGGACCAATTTAGCAAACAGCTGATGACCTACAGACTGCTGACGTCAGTCTTGCTCTGACACACTTCCGCTGCTGAGGTAGCTGGGCTGCTCAGCCTGCAGGCCTGCAATGCTATGCCCCTGCAGAAGATTGATGAGGCTGCACACCTGGCCTGCAGTTGCTGCACTGCTGCTGCTGAGGCCGTCCAAGTCGATTGCTGCTGCAGGACAACAGCACGATGGGCATCCGGGCCACCATTGGGGAGCTCAACGCTCTGCTGCAGCAGCATGACCATGAGCTCTGGTCGCATCTGGAAAATTCCAAGGTCTGCTGCTTCTGCTCAGCAGCCTGCCAGCGCCTCCTCAGTGCAGCGTGCATATGGTACAGCAGCGTGACCACGTGCTCTGTTCACACACCCAGACCTGAATACACCCCAGGCATCCTGCCCAGCCATCTGCTGCACATACGCTGATGGCATCGCCATGGGCTTGGGCATATCCATGTTATCCGAGGTCGGCACAGTCTTGCAAGCAATGTGCTGTAACTGCATATCTGGTAGTAGCACACCGGTTATCCTGTCTTCCTTGCCTGCAGGTGGACGCCCATTTCTATGCCTTTCGCTGGATCACTCTGCTCCTGACACAGGAATTTTCGTTTCCTGATGCTGTGCGCATCTGGGACACCCTTTTGAGTGACCCAACAGGAAGGAGGGACTCTCTCCTACGCATCTGTGTGGCAATGCTGGTCAACATTCGCGAGGAGCTGTTGCAGGGAGACTTTTCACAGAATCTCAAACTGCTGCAGCGCTACCCCTCTGTTGACGTTCACGCTATCCTCCACAGGGCCCTGCAGCTCAAACTCTCTGACCAAAGACATTAGGTTCTACCTGAAGTGCATGTCAGGCGGAAATGTGTTTGTGCCCTGGCCCCTGCCTTGAGGCAGCAGTGCTCACTGCCAGTGACTGGGTTCAAATCAATCATCAATCACAGGGGCATGCCTGGCTGCTTATAAAGTTCTCGTGCGCTCTCAGCACAGCCAGTATTCGTCCACTCAGGCTCATAGGGAGGAGTGTCTGGGGTGAAGATGGGACCGTCCTCATCGCCATGTGCAACCTCTGGCTGGGCTTGAGCAGCTGGAGGCTGAGCAGCCGGCTGGCTTTCTGGCCTTGCAAGCTTTGCAGGTCGCTGCGCCTCTGGTGGGGCTGCAGCTGGCCTGCACCACGAGACTTGCACGCACTGAAGTACATCTGAGAGCTGCCTGATGCCGCAGTTCACCAAACACAACTTGTCACGCATGGGACTGCAACAGGGGTTGGTTCATGAGGCCCTTGTTGCAGATGAGATGCGTACAGCAGGCCACAATGTGGCTGCCTCACTGCGGTCGAGGCCATGCCCTGTTGGGTTCAAGACAGCCCACCTGGCCAGGGGCTTCCCTCTGCGCTGCGCAGCCACACGCTTGGCCTGAAGCGCACCAGCCACAGAGCTGTCCAGCAGCTTGGTCTGCTTAGATGTTACAGCTGCTGAAGGACTGGGCTTGGTGGGGGCAGCCTGCAGGGAACCACACACGAGACACTGATTCAGCGAATCTCGCAGCTCCAGGGCCATCAGGCAGCCATGCTCGCACATGTTAAGCTGTTTGAACATGCATGAGCTATGGTTCAGCTGCTGGTAGCATGACAGCCACGCATCCGCAGCTGCCATGCCGCTAAGTCTGGGTGTTCCTGCCACCGCATCAGCCCACCCGTGAGGGCAGCGGTCGCCTGTTGTTGAGGAAGAGAGCTGCTGATGCCTTCCCCTTGCTTGCAGGGCCGCCTGCACAGACCAGGTCGCTGCTGAACATGCAGTGACCAGACATGCAGTGTGCAGGGCCACCATGCAGCACGCAGGGCAGCTGCACCTGCATGGCTGTATGACTGGACAGAGACAACAACAAGTGGCGCCTGACTGGCGCTGGCAGTGCGCCATACCTGTCCGGAGCATGTGGGTGGCAGCGACACCAAGCGCCGCGCAGGGTGCAGCACTGCAGGGTGCACAGCCACAGCCTACCTGACGGCACAGCTCGCCCGCTGGAGCCCACAGCGATCTGTGCGCGGCGCTGTGTGGAATCTGCAGAGGACACCGCTGCAGCTGCTGCTGAAACAGCTGTCCGTGACATGAGCCTGCCCAGCTGCACCACCTGAGAGGGGGAGCCAGCGGCACTCGATCTGACCGTGAAGTGGTTGTGCTGGTGCGGCTGCTCGCTGCGGAGAGCAGTGGCACCCAGGTAGCCTGACTGCAGCAAACAGCAATGTATGGTGTGTGAGTTGTTGCTAACAGCCACATGTAGAAGTGCATCTGCATGCCCAACTGACATGGTGCCAGGCAGTCGAGTTGCGGAATGGAGCAACAGCGGATTTCTCAGGTGTTGATGCAAGGAGCCGCCATATGTGTAGGTAAGCAGTTATGTGCCCAAATGAGCAGGGTGTGACTGAGCAGGGTGCGCTGCTATGCAAGGCGGGATGCATGAATTGGCTTTCGAGAAGTGGCAACCTGCGTGAAGGTGCTGATGCCAGGCACAGCCACATCAGACAGTGCGTCTACAGTGCCCAGGTGAGGAAGACAACCACGGATTGGCAGATCATGATGCACAGAGGGACCAGTGCCGTTCATGCTGAGACAGCAACTGCACCTGTCAGGAGTGCACGTGCGCGAGACCACAGGCAATGGTGCGTATGTCCCTACCTCGAGAGGCTGGAAGGACGTTTGCTGTGCAGACTTGAGGCCAGCCCTTAGCTCCTGCATGGTCTTGGCTACCTGAACAGTGATAGCAAAGATTGTGATGATTGCAGAAATACGTTGCCATGCACAGCTTTGTGAGTGCACTAGAGCATGACTTGAGTTCAGGGTATCAGGTGGGGCTGTGCTTCCTTGCTGCTCTGGGGTGGCATGCAGCTTTGCACAGCAGCAGAGGACCATGGCTCACCGGCGCGCTGAGCTGTTCAACAGCTGCCAGGGTGAGGGGCCCATTGTACTGGCCTGCTGCTGCAGCCATGATGCGCACCCACTCATCATCGCTGTGCTGCAATGTTTCTGCCAGCGTCTTCAGGCCGCTGCCCAGGTTTTGCTTGTGCTGCCTACACAGCAGGGAGGCAGTAAGCACTCTAAGTGTGCTTGATGAGCAGAACATGGCCAGCCAAGCTGGCAAGCTTGTGTTGCTTGCATGACAAGGAGGCTGTGTTACAAACACACGTCATGGGCTGGTGTGACAGCCATGCGTCGCTTGCTGAGGAAATTCGCAGCCACTGCCAGGCCGAGCATTGCACCCATACATGCCCTGCAACTGAGTCATCACCCCAGTGCAGTCCTGCATCCTTGTTATCTGAGAAACAGAGGCCCAATGGCCAGGTAGATCTTGGAAAGGTGCCCCACCTGCTGCAGTGTATGGGGTAGTATTCATTGCCGTCTCAGGCCAATGCAGCTGCTGCGTCCTTACCTGCTGAGGAAGAGTGGCGCCATTGCCAAGTTGATCTTTGCCAGAGGCTCCACCTTAGCCATCTCTTCTGGCTGTAGCATGCTGAACAGGAAGGCCACGCTGTCTGCAGGCTGCTGCTGCAGCTCGCGAGGCGCATTGGCTGCGCTCCACTCCTCATTGAGCCTGGCATTGACCATGTCACCTGCCACCCAGAGAAGCGCTGTCTTCTTCATACCGTGCATGACATTCGCAGTGCCTGCTGTGTTTTGCAGTGCGCAATCTACAGCGTGCAATGCATAAGCCTGCTCACCTAGAGGCCGCTGGCTACCCCTTGCATCTGGCAGATCCAAGCCTGCAAATGGTGAGGCTGCACGTGGAGGTTCAGTAACCTGGGATGCTGTTGCCTTGACTTCTGCAGCCTCCTCAGCCAGCATATCCAGCATAGTGAGCAGGCAGCCCTGTTAGGTGGAAGGCGCCTCCGAGATGGTCTTGGATCACTGAGTCAATCCTATTGCATTGAGCGAATGTCTCCAGGCCGACATGAACGGGTAGAAGGATGCTGCAATTTTTGGCGACACTCCTGAACTTCTCGAGGAAGCAAACATGGTCGGTTGCTAGTATTGACCATGAAGTGTGCTCCGCAAGAGCCCCAGCAATTTGCCAGGCTAATCCGGTTGATGGCAGCAGGCTGCGGCTCGGTGATAGCAGACTTTCTGCTCAGCAGTCCTCCGAAACCAGGCAAGTGGAGCAGCAGCTTTAACATATGATGAGCCAGGCTGTGGCTGTTGTGAATGTGTGGGCCCTCAGTGGCGCAGACAGGCACACACCTCGCCTGGTGATTACAGCAAGTCAATTTGAATGCATCTGAGGAGGCTCTGTAAGCACTGTGCTGCAGCCCACTTTGCAGAGACAGACCTTAGGAGTGGCTAGATCATGACAAATGGAGGACACAGACAAAACAGGTGGGCTGCTGCCTGCGCCCTGTGTTGGTTGCAGCACTTCTCACCCCCTGCGCTTGGAGACTTGCCAGCGAGGCTGACATCTCTGTTGTACCACTCCTGACAGCTGTGGACTGTCAGTCTTTGGGCCTAGCAGGTTTCAGTGTTGTGCCAGCCCTTTCGAAAGCGTGTCACAATTCACAGACTTGGTTTCCAGGGGCCAGGAATGCCTGAGCCACTGTTCTGCAGAAGAGCAATGTTGTACGGGTCCTCCTCCTCAGGGTCATGGTACGAGTCAGGGTATGCCGGGTGGGGCTGGGGAAGCCAGCCTGCAGATCGAGTGCTGTGGCGCTCCCAGTCTGCAGGGTGGCCACGCCTGTCCTGGTAGCCCCACGCGCCACGCTGCCTCTGAAAGTCACCAGAGTACGGGTCTCCTCGCCCCCGACTCTGGGGTGGAGGGTGAGGTGAGCTGCCGAAGCGGGAGGGAGGTCCCGCAGGCAGTCGGGCTGCCTTCGCCGCCTGCAGGCAGCACAAGCATTGCTGGCGCTGCACAGGCTACACATGTATGAGCCAGAGTAGAGATGTGCTGTATCAGTTCGGCAGGGCAGCCTGTGCGGTGTGGGGAGCACCCACCCACAACCAACCACCACTGCTGCGCTTCTTGCCTGCATTCGGCTGCAGAGTTGTCCAAAGCAGGAGGCAAAGAGCATCACTCATCTGAGCAACATTGATTAGCAGGTGCAGCACACCAGGGGCAGCAGCGCTTGCATCTGTCATGTGCTGCAACGCCTGCAGACAGAGGTTTGGTAGCACTAGGCAGGAGACCTGCAGATGTGAGTCTCCAGGGATCGTGCAGGTGACGGGTTCACACACCTGCGGCGGTGGCGCCTGCACCTCCCCCTCCTCCGCGATCTCTCCCTCCTCCTCCTCTGATGGCTCTGCAGGCTCTGCCACCTGTTTGGGCTCTGGGTGAGCCTCATCCTCCTGCAAGAATCCACAAGCCATTGTGAAGCCAGAGGACTGCTGGCTTTGGTCTGTGCGCAGCCTTGGGAGGTGAGGGCACGGGTCTCAGTCAAGGCGGTCTGTGGACCCTGTGTTGGAGATGTGGTTGTTGGCATGCAGCCACAGATGCATAGCTAGCGTCCAGCCTCAATTGAGCATGCACTTGAAAGACGTCCTCCAGATTCTTAGAGCAAAGCTGCGGAGAGGCAGCGCCTCTGCATGCATGACAGGGTGGCCAGGCCTGAATCAAAGACGGCAGCAGCCCCAAGCCTTGCATACAGCAATCATCAATCTGGAGCACCAGGTACCCAAAACACACACCTGCAGGGGCGGTGGGGTGTAGCGGTTAGGTGGCCCGTCCTCATACGCCTCGCGCTCGTAGCCCCTTCTGGGAGACCCGCGCTCGGGGGACCGCCTCTGTCTGCAGATCAGGGAGGGGCAGGGGGATCCGCCTACATACATATCTGCTTTGAGAGGGCTTGCTTTGAGAGGCCTTTCTTTGAGAGGGCTTGCTGCTTGCAGGCAACTTTGGCCTTTGGCTTGTGCAGATCTGACTTGCAAGGGCTTGATGCTGCTGCTGGGCTGCTGTGCAAGCACCCATGCTGTACTACAGCTAGGCCCGTACAGCAGTGTCCTCAGTGCAGCCCAGAAACACTTTCTGCTCTGGGTCTCACATGTCCCTGCTGCTGTCTTCGACCTGCTAAATAAGCCCACCTGTGGCCAGAGAACCGCGGCTGCGGTGATCTACATCTTCCCTGAGACCAGCTGCGCCCGCGGTGGTGTGCCTCCTCCGCCCTGTTGTTGTCAGCGCCCCACCGGGTGCGGCTGCGCCGCCGGCGCTGCCTCCCTGTCGCTGCTGCTGGTGCTGTCGCTGTGCCGTCTGCACAGAAGGACCACAAGCCATGCTGGACATGTCAGACCTTTTTTGCTGTAGGAAACAGGTTGTGCCGTACAGAGCCAGATCAAGGTAGCTCTGTGCCAGGTCAGGATGGTGCTTGGGCAGGTTGGAGCTGAAGTGCCGGAGCATCTTGAGAACGGCTTGAACGGGGTGACCTGCTGGGCGGTGACGTGTACGGTTGCATCCAGCAGTGAGTGTCATATGCACACATATGCACACAAGGGCATCCACTTCAGTCCCCGGCCTCGCAAACCAGACTGCATCTGAGTCATGAGCACGGATGCATGAGCAGCAGCTCACAGGAGATGACGCTATGAGTTAGCCACTTGCGTGCTGCCAGCAGACCCAGCCTTAGGTCTCTGCTGAAGCAGGCATGCTGGACCTTGGGGGCTGGCAGACGTGCAGGGAAGCAAGTGCTGCTTTTGAGAGTTATCTGTGTGTTACCCTGCACGCCTAGGTGTCCCTAGCAGGGCAGGCAGCATGGAGTGTGACGTCTGATGCGCATGCCGGGAAGGAGCATGAACGCTTGTTAAACCCACGTGTCACTGCCATAGCAGGCGGCTGGGAGGGTGACGACTGGCGCTCCGGTGAGGGGGATGCAACCCCAGCAGCACGGCGCTCAGCTGCCAGCCGCTCCAGCTCTGCCCGCTCAGCCTGGCGCCGTGCCTCTGCAGCCGCCTTTGCCTTGGCCACCTGCATGACAGGCAGCACAGCGCGGTGAAGCTCACATCAGCAGCTGCCCTCGCCCTGGTCGTCCACCTGGAAGTCAGCTGATCAGCTGGGCGTTGTGCTGATATCAAGGATTGGCTGCAGGGTATTGCCGCCAGGCAGCCATGCAGCAAGGACTGCACCAACTTTGTGAAGCCCAGGTTGCCTGTTGTCAAAATGAGCTCAGCACAAACAGCAGCTCTACTGGCAGGCAGGCCTCACCTGCTCAGCTGCAGCCTCTGCGATGGCTGCCTTCCTGCGCTCAGCTTCCTGGGCCTGCCGCTGCCGCTGCTTCTCGTAAAACTGCTTGGGCAGCTTCACTTGGACCACTGGCACAGCAGGCTTGGACTTGGCGGGCGCCGCCTTCGGCTGGGCGGCATCACTGCTCCTGCATCACAGGCAGCAGGGAGCTGCCTCACAGCAGCCTCACTACTCAGGTGAGGGCTGTCCTGCATTGCCGCCCCTGCATCACATGCGGCCAGTGTGTGTGCAGATGTCAACACCAGGCTCTCATATATGTGTAGCAAGAACCACAGTGGCATGACCGGTGTTGCTTTCTGACGCAGAAGCGAGAACTGGATGCAGGCCGGCATCACTCACTTCGCAGCCGCCTAGCCCTTGGCTTGCCGCTGCCATGCAAGCACCATGCTGCAGCCCCCAGAGCCCCCCCCCCCCCCCCGGGTTCCCCAGGTCCCCTGCACCCAGGTCAAAGGCACCGCATGCATGCCATGCTCACTCACTCTGCAGGTGCTCCTGCCGCCAAGTTGCCGCTGCCGTCCCCACCCTGTACTGCCGGGCCACCCTCCGCCAAGTTCTGTGCCGCCTGGGGATGTGAATTGGTTCCCTCCGGATCTGCATCCACTCCAGCCTGGGACTCTGCCGGCGCTGCTGCATCTGTGCCCACTGCTGCTGGGCCTGCCTCAGCGCCAGAGCCAGCCACGTACTGCGCGTAGGCAGCTGGGTCGTAGTAGCCCTGGTAGCCATACATGCCCTCATACCCCTCATAGCCTGGCCAGGCTCCATAGGCTCCATAAGCAGAGTAGTCGTACCCAGCTTGCTGCCAGGCCAGGGCAGCAGCCTCAGCAGCGGTTGCTGCTGCGGCGTCATCCTCGCCTGCACCACAGGTGGCAGCTGGTTCCAGACATGATGGTTGTGTTCACCCTGCTAGGCTTGTACAGCAGCATGAGCAGCAGGCTTTGCTGCAGCGTCATCCTCCTACAGCGCAGTGGCAGGCATCCAACACCTATACACTGTGCTGAAAGAGCTGCAGCGCTTGGCAGAGCAGCCACAGCATCAGCTGCTGCTGCAGCGTCGCCGACACCTGCAGCACAGGGCCAGTTTGGCTCTCAGGCCAATGCTGCATTGACACTGCTGCAGCCCTTCAGCAGCAGCAGCATGAGCAGCTCATTTGCTGCACACGTGCCCAACTGCTTTCATGCATACTCTTAGGTCTGTGCCTGCCTCACTGCCCTGCTGCACCATGCAGACAGCCTGTGCATCCCCTCCAGCAGCAACAGCATGTTTTGCTACACAACCTGGCGGAGGCAGGCCTGTTCCCTCTGGCCAGGCGTCTTCTTGGCAGCGGCTGTTGTCCTGCAGCAGGGCACCAATACTGAACAGCGGTCAGAGCTGTCCCACCTGGTGGCTGCAGCTCTGCCTTTCCACCCATGGGCCGCAGGTCTCACTCAGCAGCTGAGCTAGCCTTCCAGCACTGCATCCATGCAGGGACAGCAGCAGCAGCAGCACCAGATGTGCCGACCTGGTGGCAGCGGCTCTGCTCCCTCCATCCCTGGTGCGGGTGGCTCCTCAGCAGCAGCCACTGCAGGCGCTGCAAGTGCCGCTGAGGCTCCCAGATCCGGCATGGGCTGCCCTGCATAGCCCCCATACCAGCTGCTGTACCCGTAGCTTGCTGCGTGGGAGTAGGCAGCTGAGTACGCCTGAGCCTGGGCTGCTGCTGCATCGCCTGCGTCCCCTTGATCTTCACCTGTGCCAGGTGCCACCAGATCTGCATGCACAGCAGCTTTTGTGAGGACACAGTCCTTCCTATGCCAACCTCACAAGCCCACCAGAGACCAGCTCTGCTGAGGCTACGGAGTAGAACACCAGCACACATGCCCACTGGACTGACATGTGTCTAGCTGAGGCAGCTCAGCTCCTCAAACAAGCTCAGAAGATGAGGCATGCAAGAGAAGAGTATAGAACCTAGCTAATGAGCCCAAGCAGACAAGATGCAGAAGCATGAAGGTTCTGGCTCAGGCCCCTGGCAGCGCTGCCTGCTTACAACTGCCAAGCGGCAGACTAGCCCACAGATGATGTTGCAATGGCACAAGGGATGCACAGCTTGCAGGGACCTGACGGGGGCAGAGCTCTTGACAGGGCAGCAGTGTAGTCAAAGGCTGCTGGCATGTCTGCGACATGGGCTTCCCCTGCCTGGCTCTTTTGCAACTGGGCCCTGCACAGCAAGGTGGTGAATAGAGGTGACTGACTGAGTTTGTGGTGCTTAGCCACAAGTCATACTGGTCACTCACTGGTGCCAGCACGAGCACCTGCTGAGATCAGCAGCCGCAGATGACACCTGCACCGAGAGTCTTTCAAAGCCACTGATCTGGCTGCAGAGGACACATGTCATGCGTCTTGAGACATTTCAAGTTGCTGTTCAGGCAACAGCAAAATGGACATGCTGGAGATGAGGGGGGGGTAAGCATGACCTGTCAACCACAAAGTTGCCATGTCTGGCACCATGAAACTCCAGCTGAGAGGTCAGGCCAAAATAAGCCAGCAGGCCACATAAGTAAACAGCCAGCAACCAGCCACATAGTGGCGCCAGCTTGATCTGCCCTTTGCTGATGATGGACTCTGTTGAGCTGCTTCTGACACCTGCTCCACTGCGAGTGCCCCCTGAGACACTCTGCCACTGCCACTCCCAATACTCATCAAGAAGAAGCAGGCATGCCAGCATGTGACGGCAGCAGTTTGCTCACCCTGCCTCCGACACCCTCTCCACGGCCACTGCCCGTGCAGAGGCTGCCATGCTGGCAGCCTGCTCCACGGCTGCGCTTGTGGGCTGCGTCATGGCATTGCCAGCATCTGTGGAGGCAGCCTCGCCTGACGCAGCTGCCCGCTGCCGGGCCAGCATCGCAGCGTGGGCGGCAGCGGCCTCCTGTGCAATCTTGACAGCCTCCTGAGCCACGGCAAGCTGGGCTGGCGTCTGGAAAGAGCTGGCTGAGAGCACATGCGGCTTGGGGGCAGGCCTGAAGGGTGGGGGCGGCAGGCTGGCGGGGTCCCTGCCTCCTGGCGTGGCAGTGGCGCTTCTGCTGCCGCTGGCCAACAGGGTCGGCAGCGCTGCTGTGGATGCCGTGTCAGTGGGACTGGCCCCTTGCGCTGCTGTTGGCTGAGCAGCCAGCCCACCAGCAGTGCGAGCTGGGGATGGGGAGCTCTGCTGGGATGGAGCCAGGCCAGAAAGACCAGCCGCCACAGCCCGGGCTGCGGCCAGTGCACTGCCCAGTGCGGGGCCGACGCTGGCAGGGGAAGGCTGCTGCCTGCACACAAAAGAGCACCAAACTCAGCAAGGTTGCTGGTCAGCTATGGTGGCTGGTGGCTTGGAGCGCAGACCATCTGCATGTGGGTCTCTATCAGCCAGAGGGGCTCACCTCGGGGGCTGGTCTGGCGTGCTGCCCTGCTGCCTGTCTGCAGGACCTGTCTGGATCTCCGCTGCAGCTCCATTGCCCTGCCTCTGAGCTTCGATGGTAGAGGCATTTACCTGAGGCAAAGCCTGGATGCTATCAGGCTTGGTATTCAGCTTGGGACGCTTGGCTTCACCTTCAGCACCTCCAGCAGGGGGCCCTGCACCCTCACCAGCAGCAGGAGGCTGGGCAACAGTCACATCAGCACCCCATCTGGTCTTGCGTTTTCTAACACCATTGACAGCGGTAGCGTCCTTCATGCCGCAAGCGGATCAGCTGCAACAAGCACAAAAGAGGGGAATGGCAATGCAAACCTCAACTTCATGCTAGGTTAGAATTTGAATGCCAGACATGACAAGCATGAAGGCCGCTCAGCAGCTGCAGGCAGATGCAGATCAAAGTGACAAGGACAACAGTGTGGAGTATGGCCAGTCTGGTAGTGCAAGCTCAGAGCTTGATGGTGACGAGGATGATGCGGCCCTTGAGGCAGCTATGTTTGCCTCAGACAATGAGCAGGATCTGTCTGAAGAGGAGGAGCAAGGTATGCTATAGTATTTTGGGGTTTGGCTTTCAGCCAAGATGCGTACAGATTTTCTGGGGTCCTTGTGTCTCTGCAGGTGGAGGGGAGCCAGCAGAGCAGACACAGCTGGCTGTGGTGCCCTCTGCCTCCGATAAGACACCTCAGCAGTTGGCGCTGGCAGAGTACACTGCGTAAGATGCTTGACTGCTGCTCTGTGCAGGCAATGTCGGTGCTGCTGTGCCAGAGCTGCTGGCTCGTGCAGTGACATCTGCTTGGCAGGGGCTTTGGCGCTGTTGTGACAATGCAGCAGGGCTCGTGCAGTGCAGCGTACACTGCTCATCTGTGCCGCCCTGATTGCGGTGAAGTCAAGTCATGCATGGCATGGTCTCTGCCCTGCCTGACTGCACTGCAATGAAGTCATGGGCATCACAGCCTCGCTCAGCTGGCCTTGAATGAAAAAACGGGAAATGACAGGCATCAGAGCAGGGGGACGCACATGGTTGCCCATGCAGGGGAGCTCTTGCTGATCCTTGCCCTGACTGTGCAGGCAAGTCATGGGCATCATGTCACAGGAGGAGCTGGATCGGTACGAGTTGTTTCGCCGCTCCAAGCTGTCCAAGGCAGTCCTGAAGAGGGTGCGTGGCCGGGCTGCTTGGGCCAGTTCTGGGGTGGTATCACATGAAGGCAGTCCTCAACTATCAAAGAGTTCTTCTTGGGCATGGGATTGCTTGGAGGACTGTCGACACTAGCGGTGTATTGTAGTGGCAGTCACTGAGGAGACTGTGAACCACTGTCGCACGAGAACATGTCTGTATATCTAATTGACTCAAGCGCAGCTTTGAGAAGGGCAGGTGGCAGGGCTGCTTGGGCACAGTGACGTAAAATGGAAGCCAATCTTGGGGCAGCTGCATGGGCAAGTGTCTGCAAGTCAGCATGGTAAACAGGAGGCTGTGCCTGCTGCTCTTAGGTGATGGAGTCTGTGGCTGGCTCAAAGTGCAATGACCAGATGCTCATCGTCATGGGCGCTGTGGTGAAGCTCTTTGTAGGAGACCTTGTGGAGACAGGTGTGCTTCAGTGCATCTCCTGCTTGTCAGGCATACTTGCCTGCCCTGCACCTCTGGCTGACTGGAATGTCTGCTATCGATATGCAGCACGTCAGATAGGCCATGAGCTGAATGAGATCAGCCAGGATGGCAGGCTGCAGCCCTCACACTACCGCATGGCGTTTCAGCAGCTTGAGAATCAGGGAAAGATCCTTCAGACAAGACCGAGGAAGCGGATACGGCTCTAGCTGAGGCAGTGTTGTGTCAAAGAACAGAGGTTTCAGCATTTCATTCATTCTGAAGCTTGCATTGTGATCTGCGCTGTGAGGAACCCGCCTGTGAATGAACGGATGTCTGGCAATCTATCGTCGGTAATACTTATCAGTGCCGTCCCCACTGGTCCTGGGCCTGCTGCTGCGGGAACGGGAGCTGGTGCCTTCCCGCTCTCTCTGCTTACGCCTCAACTCCTTTTTGCGCCGCACAATGTCATTGTACAACTTCTTCCGGTAGTCTGCCATCTCATACTGCAGCACCAGGAGCATCTGTGAGATGCACACAGCAGCAGGCCTGCATCAATGTAGGACCCTGACTGCATTGCAGCAGGCTGCCACCCTGAGTCCTGGCACACTACCCCTGAGCCCTGTCCAAGGCAGCAGGGCAGCAACCTGTAGCAAGGAGCACTGCATCCTGTGCTTCCCATCCCATGGTGACACTGCTGGGGCATCAAATCGTGACCTACGCAAGTCTTTGAGCACATCTTTGCAGTAGCCTAAGAACTGTTCAAGGCTGTGCTCAGTGCAACAGGCCTGGGCGGACTGTGTCAGGTTCCAGGCCACTGCACTGCACATGTCAGGGCAGCGTACCTTGTGGTTGTCGTCAATTGGAATGGTGATGATGCCAGGTGCACTGGGCTCATCAGCCTCATTATGGAACTGTGCCACATAGGGGTGCTTCAGCGCCTCAGCCGCCGATATGCGCTTGTTGGGGTTGAAGTGCAGCAGCTTGGACATGAGGTCGGCTGCCTCTGGGGAGGCATTGGGGAACAGCTGCGAGAAGGGCTTAGGCTCGCCGCCAGGCAGGCACTCCAGCATGGTGGTGGCAAACTGTGACTGGATCACGTCTAAATCCTCATGTGAGGGCCGCCCTGCAGGCGTGGGGGAGGCACCAGGTGAGCGGGTGCATCATGCTGAAGATTGCAGCCCGAGGACGTCATCTGGACCCTGTCTGCATCTGCTGCACAGGAACCCTGCCCAGCCCCCAGATGAGGGTGGCCTGTCAGGGGGTGCAGCCACATCGTGTCATGATGGCTGCTGTGAGGCACTCTGCAGCCTCACAGAACATGTCGACGTAGCCTCCAAGTGCCTGATGTTGCTGTAACGCAGACCAGCCCTTGCTGAAAGCGCATGCTGCAGGCCAGAGGGGCCAGCAGGTGTGTCCATTTATTGTATTGCCACACAGCAAATTCGGCCAGGTGTTCTCCAGAACGCAGTGCTTCTGCCGACTGCAGAGCACACTTGGGTGAGGGCCAACACAGGTGGCTGGTGGCTGACTGCTGAAGGAGCCTGTCCCAAAGGGCCATTGGCTGCCCCTGCAATATGGGCTGCAGCTGCTCAAGCAGATCATGAGCTGAGCCCTCAGCCTGGCACTGCTTCGCTGCATCTTGACATGCAGAGAAGCATTTCTGCATCCAGGCGAGCTGCCATCCCTCCGGCTGCCTACTGCCCCATCACTGACTTAGCGCTTAGCTAGCTGCAGCCGTGCACTTGCTCCAGGCAGGGGCTGGGCTGACCTGTGGCCTCCATGATGCGGTCCAACTGGTTCATGGTAGAGTTGCCTGGAAAGATGGGCTTCCCACACAGCAGCTCCCCCAGTATGCAGCCTGCAGGGGCAGCGTTTCAGGTGAGCAGCAAGCATGTGGCCAGCAGCTGACCCAGAGCATGCAGCAGTCTGGGTGAACAGCATGTGGTGAACATCAGCTGACCCAGAGATGTACCTTGTAGCCGCCAGAGCACTGCAGCTAAGCATGCAGGGCAGGTGCACAACATGGACCTCTGGCAGACACTTGGCTTCTGGCACATGGGGCGCCTGGCAGCTCTCCAAGGCTGTCTCTCTTAGCGGAAACTCGAGCTGGGAAAGCACCAAGATAAGGGATGCGCAATGCAGTTGCAGGTGCACATCAGGCCTCCAGCGCTGAGGCATGGCTGGGGTACGTGTATGCCCAACAGCTCACCGCTGGACCACATGTCCACTCCAAAGGTGTACTTCCTTGACCCCATCAGCAGCTCGGGTGCCCGGTACCACCGTGTGGCCACATAGTCTGTCAGTATGGGGCTGGGCCCCTCCCCCATCTGCAGCTGCGCCACTGAGCGAGCCAGCCCAAAGTCTGCCAGCTTCACCATGCACTCGCTGTTCAGCAGGAGGTTGCTGGGCTGCAGGACAGGGCAGGAGGAGGGTGTTCAGGGGCCAGCTCGACCGCTGGAAGCCAGAGAGCGGGCTTTTCCCTGCACTCGCCTTCAGCAGGAGGCTGGGCTGCAGGGCAGGGCAGGGGTTTCAGCAACAGGTGGTTGCTGGGCTGCAGGGCTGCAGAGGCCTTCAGCAACCTTCCTGCTGAGCACGCCTCTATTGGCCTGCTGAACAGCAACTGCCTACATGCTGCAGGCGTCCGCAGTCGCTGCAGCAGATCCAGACTGCTGGCCAGGCCGGCATTAGCAGCACCCTGTGCGTCCATCTGAGCAGCAGATGTGGACCAATGGCAGTGGTGTGCACCTGGGCCTGGCACTGACGTTGACTTGCTAATGGAGGAACCAAGTGCTGTGAGCAGTCCTGAGCCAGTCCTGACCTTGTCAACGCAGCCGCTGCACAGAAACGACTGACCTTGATGTCCCTGTGTAGCAAGTGGGCGCTGTGCATGTACTTGAGCGCCTTGAACAACTGGTACATGATGTACTGCTTGTGGATCTCCTCCAGGATGTTGGCCCGAATCACCGCGTGCAGGTCTGTCTCCATGTAGTCAAACACAAGGTAGATGTCCTTGTCATTCTCAGCCTTGATCACGTTCAACAGCCTGCGAGCCAGGGGGCAACAGGTGAAAGGCAGGTGGCCTTTATGACGTGGTAACAGGCAGCAGCCTGAGAGGCAGGCACAGCTGTATTTGTGATACATCTCAGCGGCACACCAGCAGAAGAAGTGACTGGCCCCCCTCCCTACTGGCTGGGTGGAGGATGCAGCAAATGAGGCTGAGCCGGCTGCTAGCCTCAGTTCTGACTACAACATGCAAGAGGCCTGTGGGGCAAACAGCTGGATGTTGCGCAGCATGCTTGGCACATCAAGCACCGGCTTTGGCGGCCTGCGATCTAGGACCAGGCATGCAAGGCACCTGTGCGACAGTCAAGCCCTTACTTGATGATGTTCTCATGGTTGACAAGCTCCTGGAGAAACATGATCTCCCTGAACGTTCTCTGCAGGCAGTGCAAGGGGCTTCAGGACCTTCCACATGCCTTTGTGGACTGCGCGTGCGTACAGATGTGTATGGCCTGGCACGTGAGCAGCTGACCATGCGAGGGGAAGATGACCAACATGATTGATTGCCTCAGGCAGAGCCCACAGCGTTGCATTGGCTCTGCAAGGTGCTGGATGACTGAAATTGCTGCCATGCGCCTCCGGGCCACTTTGCTTAGGTCCTGAGGCTGTCGGCAGTCAGCGCTGCAAGCATGTACTGGGCAGAAGAGGCGAGGTACCGGGACTGCAGACAGCTGTACTGCTCAGCACAGCAGTCACCTCACTAAGGAAGGGCGTCAGGTACCCAGCCCACCACAGGCCACTGACAGATACCCTGCTTTGCGCTGACAGCCCATTCAGCCTGGCAACACCAGCATCTCGCCTCCTTGGGCTGCCAGCAGGCGTCCTGCACACCCACCTGAGCATCTGTGTCGTTCTGGAAGGCATCAAATATCTTCTTGAGAGCAATGACCTCCCGCGTTTTCTTGTCGATGGCCTTCCACACAATGCCATACGCCTGCAGCAGGTGATGCTTGTCTGATGTCCGGCTCTCAAGAGATGGTGAGTCACTGCAGGAGCTTGCTGCCATGCCACCTCTATCATCAGGGACAGAAGGGCACTGCAAGAGATGCTGCGCCGCAAAACCCGCCAGGGCAGCAGTGCAGGCCACTCACTCCTTTCCCAAGCTTTGTCTGGATCTCATACTTCCTGAAGACTGCTTTGTCAATCTCCTCGGTCATGCTGCCTTCCAACCCACAGCAGAGATTTGGGATTGTTGTGGTGCTCCAGGCCTTTAAAGGCTGCTCTGATGCTGCCTGTGCCACCTGGAAGCCACCATGGAGTCCCTGGGCCACTGCTGGATGGCCTCTGCTGCCTGAATGTGCTGCAAAGGTGTACTGATCGCACTGGCGGGTGAAGTGAGAAGTCCGCTAGGGACGTTGAATAGCAACAGCTGGTGCTGATGCTGATCCCTGCTGGATTCAAGAGACCAAGGATGCTGCCTGAGCCAAAGCACCAGGTAGAAACCCTTCACCAGGCCAGGTTTTCAAGGCAGGATCCAATGCAGCCTTGCTGGTGGGTGGCCTTGTTTCTGGGGCCATGGATCTCACTGGGTCTGCAGGCTCCCAGATTGCCAGACGCCCAAGCCCTCAAAGTTGCCATCATTGGTGCTGGGGTTGGTGGCAGCACCACAGCATACTTTGCACGGCAGGAGCTGGGGCCTTTGGCAGAGCTGCATGTGTGAGACCATCTTCGAATATTGGGAACAGTTACAGGCAGCATGCAAGACTGCTTTGCCATGCCCCAATGCAAAAAAGGCTCAACTGTGCCCGCTGCAGGTTTGAGCGGGGGTCTGTTGGTGGACGGGCTCACAGCATGACATATGAGGGCCAGGTCAGGCAGCAGTGGCCTGCAATTGCATGCATCAGGCCTATCTGAACCTTCTGCACAGATACACCTGCCACTCCTGCACACGCACTCGATAAGTGCAGCAAAGCTCCAAACCTGCACTGCAGGTGTTTGAGGTTGGCGCATCCATCATCTTTGAGCAGAATCTGTACATGCGGTAAGGCTCTGCCTGCCAAGTTGATGGCACCAGCTGCTGAAGCGCAGAATGACTCGGCTTAGCCGCCTCTGCTGGCCCTGTCGTGCAAGGCAGCATGCCATGCGTCTGCTTGGCATCCAAAGAGGGCGCCCTTGCTGGGCGGTGAATGGCATCAGCCTTGTGCCACATCAGTGCGGACCTGGCGCGGCCTTGCCTGACAGATGGTCGCCTACCCGCATGCAGCAGCTGACAGTCCTCTTGCCCCACCAGTCCACATCCCAGAGCCGGGCTGCTGCGTTTTGGAGCTCTGGAGGGCCACGCCAGCTGCAAGCACCTGCCGTTTGCCAACTTCACCTGCAGGGACCTGGCAGCTGAAACAAGTGCCCCCAAGCTGCTGTCAGCCCCCCCATGCTGGTCTGCAGGAAGGTGACAGATGTCATGGAGCTGTAGCGGGTGCCCACCCGCAGTCAGACAACAGCAATGCATTGTGACTGTGCTTATGTCCCTGCCTCGTCCATGTTCAGGGACCTTGCAGATGCCATGGGGCTGCAGCGGGTGGCTCCCCAGTCAGAGGACGGCTTCAACATATTTGATGGCACCCAGATGGTCTTCAAGCAGTCGCCCTGGAGCGTGGTGACCCTGCTGCGCATGGTGCGCCGCTGGGGCTTCAGCTACTTCAGGTGAGAGGAGCGGCAGGACGGGGCTGTGGCTGTGCCACCCTTCCTTCTGCACATTGCGTGCCAATGAGGCTTCGACCCACTCCAGGCAGGAGCTGCTGAGGCCTGCTTAAGCGTCTTAGCATCTCAATTCCTTGACTGTGACAGCATCTTCTTGTCCACATGCTGCGGCAACAGCGATAGCTCCTTCAGCTGAAGCAGTGGGGAGCTTGTAGCCATCGACGCTGCATGCAGGTCTGAGTTGCCCTTCAACTTGGCAGCGCATCACCCCAGCTGTCCCCTTGCCATCCCTTTTGACAGCCATCTCAAGCCCTGCTGCACCCCACCTGACAGCGGCAGGACTGCGCTCTGACTAGCACTCTACCAATCTGGCTGGGTCCAGCAAGTTCTCATGGCCTGAATGAACGGCAGCCCTCCAACGTCATGCCTCCCCCACACCCGCCAAAGAGACCTCAGGGACCTCACTCCTGCAGGGTTTAGGGTAGCCCCATACCTCCTCCTCAAAACGCTTCCTGCACACATATGACATCCACACACATCCAACCCACCGTGCTGCTGCAGATTCAAGGCAGCCCCAACCTCCATGCTTAAGCGCTTCCTCCACATCTACGACCTGCAGAAGCAGGGCATCGCTTTTGAGACCCCCCAGGCTTTGCTGCAGCACGTGGATCTGTATGACTCCACTCAGCAGACCCTGCAGTCATTCATTGAGGTGAGGCCCCCATTTCGGCCACACAGGCTCCTGACCGCAGTGGCCTGCTGTGGCCCATGCAGCAGACCTTTTGCAGCACGCAGGCCGGTCTGACTCCATGCAGAGCCTGCATGTTCACTGTGGTGAGCTGCTGTGTTGGCCAGACACATGCCCGGCTGCAGATGAAGCCCGCACGTTTGCCAACGGTCTGCGCCCATGCAACATAACTGCATAGCAGCATCTGCTGTCGGTCCCCGAGGTGGGCTGCAGTGCCAGCTGCACTGGGCACCCCCTGTAGTGCACATACCCGGTCCGGTTGAGGCAAGCCGCCTGGGTTGCACAAAGCCCACCCTGCAGGTCCCAAGCCCATGCTGGCACCCAGGCTCCTCAGGCTAGGACCCGTCCAGATACAAGAGCAAGTTGTGCTAGACACATATGATTTGTCCTGCGCGCCCAGAATTGTCTACCTGGTCGGGACAGCATATACAATCAGCCTAGCTCAGCTGCAGCATCCATGCCATAAGCGCTACAGAACAGCCAGTGTAGCAAGCTGTCCATCACTTGTGTGCAGTGCAGGAGTTCCTGGGCACTGATGAGGTCTCCCTGCGCTTTGGGAGGGAGCTGGTGGCCGCCGTGAACCGCGTGAACTACAATCAAGGCAACCTGCTGAACTCTCTTGCAGGTAAGCACCAAGCTCCTGCTCCTGTGCATGCTAATAGACGGCAGCAGGATGTAGCACAGCATGCTGTCGCCTTACAGGGCACCGCATGGCAGCCAGAGCATCCTCGCGTCCTGCCCTGGCCCCCAATGCCGAGCTGCTCACGTGCTGAGAGGCTGCTGCCTGCGCACAGGGCTGGTCTCCATGCTGCCAACCGTGGATGGCAGGCTTTTCAAAATCAAGAGGGGCAACATGCTGCTGCCACAGGTCAGTCATGCTGCCCAGGAACTGCAGCCTCTGCAACGGCAGCTCACTGGTGCCCTACACAGATGGACCCCATCTGTGCATCCTGCACAGGAGTGCCGGACAGTCGAGTCCAGCTTGCCTGCAGTCTTTGTACGAGCCTGTTGAATTTCAGGCTCTGGCCAGCATCTGATGTAACAGCACCTGCAGTCAAATCTGTATGCATGGCTAGTAGTAATCACTAGAGGCGACATATGCCGCTGCATCAGGCCAGCAGCTGCTCTCGCCCTGGTTCAGCTGCCTGCCACGCTCTTTCCCACCTGCTGGCAGTGCCGGACAACCTTGTGACAATGCAGTGCATGTGCTGCCTGCTGAGTGTTCTGCATGCTGCCAGCTCGCATAGAGGGTTGTGGTGTTGGGCTCTGCCCGCTGTCACCTGTGCCCCACTCCCTGCAGGCGTTGATCAAAAATGCCAGCGCTACTCTGCACCACGCAGCGCAGGTCAGCTCACTGAAACGCCTCAGCAGTGGCAAATGGCAGCTGGAGTTTTCAGGGTCAGCCAGCCAGGTGAGAAACAGTGCTCTGCCTGCTGGCATGTGTTGCCTGGCTTGCACATGGGCCTACCTCCACTGCATGCCTCTGATTAATGGCTTTGCAAATAGCTGAGAGGCACTCATTGTGCCATTTGCCACAAGGCATGTGCTGCCATGCAGCACTGGGCAAAGCAACGATTTTGACAGCTGTGGTTGTCCTGCAGGAGACCGCCGGGCCCTTTGATGCAGTTGTGATTGCCACCCCTCTGGAGCAAGCGAACCTGTCCTTCCAGGGTCACACGCTTCCCCAGCTGCCTGCCAGGAGATACCAGAGGACTGTGACGACATACGTGAGGGGCACACTGCGCCCCTCTGCTTTTGGCGAATCTGAGACGCCCCAGGGTGGGTCTTTGTGTGGCCCAGCCCCCTGGCCTGCCCATCAAAATCGGTGCTGTTGAGCTGCTGCTGAGATACACAACTGAGCGTCTGTGCAGGTGCCATCATGACGACTGAGGACGCTGATACCTTTTACAGTGTCATATCACCGATAAAGACCTTGGGTAACACAACTCTTTTCAAGCTGTTCTCAAAGCTGCCATTGTCCCAGGACCAGCTGGCTGTGGTGTTTGAGGGACACAAAGTCGTCACAGAGCATGACTGGCTGGCCTACCCGCAATTCAACCCACCAGAAAAATTCGCCGCATTCAGGCTTGCTGCTGGACTACTGTACTGCAATGCCTGGGAGAATGCGGCGTCTGCCATGGAGATGAGTGCCATTGCTGGCAAGAATGCTGCGCTTCTTTTAAGGGACTATCTGAAGACCACACTGCCAAAATCTGCCATGCATCCGGGACAGCTGCAGAGCCCTACACTCAGGCAAGATCTTTGAACTCAATGCTGGCAGGCTGTTGTCTTGAAAGCGGGAAGGGAATGCATCAGTGCTTGGCGAGGGCACCACGAGATTCAGCTGACAGTCAGCAGAACATCCTGCGCCTTGTCAAGCTGCTGCTTGACAATTGAGTCAGTGAGTGCCTCGCGTTTGTGGACCATGAAGCCTGCAGAGCATGAACCAATCAGCACAGTGGCAAAGAAGATCACTGATCACAGTGATGACAAAGCTGGTGCAGCCTAAATACCAAGCAAAGCGCAGCAGCAGGCCACCAGACAGTCACAGCCAGAGCATCCCTGAGGTCGCCTGACCTGTAGGAATCTTCTTCTTGGCCCACGCAGCCTCCTTGGTCTTGGCATCGGCATTGCCAATGACCAGCCAGATCTGCTGTGAGTCTGCCTCAGCAGGAGGCTGCTTAGACACACTGGCGCCAGCTGCCTCAGCCAGCTTCCTCATCTGAGAGATGTCTGGGCGCTTCTCCGCCTCTGCACAGGCAGGCAGACATGATCGCTCAGGAGCAGCTTCCTCATCTGGGAGATGTCTGAGGGCTTGCACAGGCAGGCACACAGCAGTGACATTCAGAGGCAGCGTTCTCTGGGAGCGACCAGATGCTTCTCTGCTATCTAGAGGCAGGCAGACAGCAATGACATACACGACAAGGAGGAAGCAGACCAGCAACTGTATAGGGCGGCGAGCTCCTGCAAAGCCAGGATTGGAGTATGTAGATGTTCAAGGTGCTTGCTGTCCTGCACTAGCTGGGACGGAGGGCAAGAAGCCTACCCAAGCTGGGACTCACAGGACTGCAGCACAGCCAGCAGCAGCCGTGCCTGCGCGGCCTCCAGCAGAATGGGAGAGTGCACAGCTTGCGCATGCCAAGAAACAGGAATCTGTTGCCCCCTGGGGTGAGTAAGGCAGGTCGCCCTGCCAGCAGCAGGCCTGCCTGCACAGCTCCAGCCCCCTACAAGTCAAAGTCAAGTGTCTTGCAGACATTGCGGGCAGCCCAGCTTAGTAGTTAGGGCGGGTCCTGCTACCCAGCCAGCGGCAGGCTGCTAGCCCATGTCACGCCAGAGCCCAGCGTTCTGCAGATGCTGCGTGCAGGCCCACCTGGGGTGAAGAAGACCTGCTGCCCTGCAAGCAGCAGGCCTGCCTGTGCTGCCTCCCAGCTGGATGTCATATCAAAGCCGAATTTCTTCTCAACCTTCTTGTCCTGCAGCAGGTGGTCCCGTACAGGCGCAAAGCTTCCGTGAAGCTTGGACGCCTCCAGCCACGTCTCTGTCACAATTGGCCGCCCTGCACACAGCCCAGCCAGTCAGCTGTCGGAGGGCCAGATGGTTCCTGTCTGCAGGCAGGCGACTGCCGCTGTCCACTCAAACACTGATGTTGAGTGAGATTGCATCAGCAGCGGCATACCTTAATTTTTGTTCAGTATTTTTGCGCTGCACATGCAGGCGAGTAAAAACCTGACTTTGTGGCGGCGAGCTGCCCCAGGTGTCCTGGATTGTGACAGGCATGCTGAGAGGCTCAGCGCCGTGCCCAGTGCTCACCCGCAGCCAGTGCCAGTAGGACGTTGAAGCTCTTCACAAATCCAGAGCCATGCTTGCTGATCTGCAGACAGACACAGCAGCACATTGGGACAATGGACATGCCCAACAGACATCAAGTTGCTTCTCAACAACAGCAGAAGCTGCTGACACCCATGCAGTGTTTGGCCAGCAGAGATGCCCCAGACCTCCCTTACGTAGTGGGTGAATGTGTGGTCGTCATGGGCAACGACCTGTCCCCCCAGGTCCCCCACCACCGTGCTCAGCCGCCTCTTCACTGCATCGCCCACGTTGGTGGCAAACAGCACGCGCGTGGCGCTGCAAGCAGAACAGGCAAAGGCTTTTTCTATATGTTGGCAGGCATGAAAACATGCTTCGCGGGCTCCACACTGGTCACATCCCAATTCTGCCAAGTGTGACGCTGCAGGCAGGACGGGCACTGACATCAGAGTGTGAGGTGCAGGCATGGACTTTCTATGTTGGCGTGCTGCCCTGCAGGCCACAATGCCGACAATGCTGGAGGCAAGCCTGCAGGCAGGACAGGCACAGACATCTGTGTGTCTTGGGCACGCTGGATATCTGTGCTTTGGTGGGTATCACATTGCCGCCATAGTTGTGGGCAGGAGGACTGCGATGTTGCACGCAGACATACACGTGAGGCTTGGTTCATTGGGGCAAGATGTCAGCAGTGGCAGTCAGCATGGGATCCTGGCTTGAGTATGCTGAACGCAGGCTACTCAGCATCCAAAAGCTGGGGCTGTGCTTCCTGGGAGTGTGCCAACAACGATCACCACACAGACGCCGCACTGCAAAACAGATGGTGTGCGGGGTGGCAGCTCATCCCCCATGAGTCAGCAACTGAGCAAGCCACTCGGCAGCTACCTGGCCTCCATCTTTGAGCGTTGCCTCCTGCCGGGAGTGAGACCGTCTTCTCCTGCAGCTGCAGCCGCAGCGGGTGCCTTGCGCTTCCTGGAGTCCGGCGGCGCGTCACCACTGGCGCTGGGCTTGGCAGCTGTCTTCTGCTTGGCCTTGCCAGTGGCCGCCTGGGCCCGCTTGCCCACCTTGCTCGCAGGTGCAGCAGTGGTCTTCTGACCAGGCTTGGCGGGCATGCCTGCAGCACAGGGGCAGTTGCTCACAGATCGCAGATGTGCTGATGCCTCGCGGAGCATCGGTGCTCGCAGGCCAAATGCAACTCTCGGGATGACGGCGTGCGTGCTCTGTCTTAGGTGGAGCCCACCTGCTGGTCAGAGGTGATGAACACCTGTACTCCCACCCTACAGCACCTTGAGAGGGCCTCAGCACTTTGGTGTGTGACAGTGATGCCATGTGCAGCAGCTCTGGCTCCGCCACACCCCTACTGACCCTTCAGCTCTGCTCCCTGATGGCACAGAGGCAGAAGGCTGCCAGTGACCTCCGCAGGGGACACAGTTCACAAATGCTTGCATCAGCAGTCAGCAGTGCTGCAGCTGACTCATGCCCCTACCAGAGGAGCTTGCTTGCTTGCAGCAACCCCGTCTATCCACCAGCAGTCACCTGTTCATCACACTACCAGCTTGCAGCACCCTGAAAGTCCCACCAGCCGTTTCCTGGTCTGCAGCTGACTGATGCAGACCGCTGCAGCACTGCCTGCAACAAGCTCATGCACCCACAAGCAGTTGCCTGAGCGGCAGCTGAGGTGGGTTGTCTGAGGCTGGCTGGCTGCGCAGCTGCCCACTCCAGCAACCCGCCGGGGCATCAATCCTCTCTCGTCAGCATCAATGGTTTCAGCTTGCTTATCTGTAGCAGCAGCCGCCGCTGCCACAGACTTGAACTTGCCTGCACCATGTGGCTTGGCTGCTGGCACAGGGCGGCTGCTGGAGCGGCCCCTCTTCATTTCCCTGCCTGCTGCAGGCGCCTCCCTAGCACTGCCACCCTCAGTCTCCATCTGGGACTCTGGCATCTCAGGCTTGGCAGACGCCGCCGCAGCAGCTGCGCCGGCAGAGGCCTGCCTACTGCGGCCCCTGCCTGCGCCAGCAGCCGCAGCAGCCTTGCCAGCCTGCCCTCCACCTGCAGGGGCCTGCTGCTGCACGGCAGGCTGGTCCCTTTCAGGCACCACAGAGGCTGCTTTGACCCTGCCGCTCCTGCGCTGGCGCTGAGAGCTCAGAGCCCCTGCAGGCGCCTGAGCAGCCGAATTAGTGGCAGGCTCACGTGGGGCCCTGCGCATGGCGCGGGCAGCTGCCTCACAGGGTGCTGCTGATGCCTCACGCGCCCGCTTGCCCTTGGCAGGCCTGCTGTGTTTGGCAGCAGGGCCCTGCACAGCGCCGTCTGAGGGGGCCTCAGAGGCAGTCCTGGAGCCTCTTCCCCCGCGTGGGCTCCGCCCTTGGCCGCTGCCACGTCCCCTGGCCCGGCTGCGTCCCCTGCCATGGCCGCGACCTGCTGCAGGGCCCTCAAGCTCACCAGCTCCATCTGCATATCAGGCAGCGGCAACATTCAACACTCGGGCATGTCAAAGACTGCCAGCCCAAGACATTCAGCAGGCCAGTGCAGCATGCTGCCTCCAGCCCATGGCACAGCGTGGCACTATGCAAGCATAAGGCTGGTGTCGTGCATAACATGTGCTGTGCAGCTTGTGCGCAGCTGTCGGGCCAGAAACTGGGTGCAGGCGCCCGGGTCGCAACCCTGAGCCCCCATGCACCTGACCCAGCTGAACTGCTGCTGCAAGTCCAGAGATGTGCTGCGCAGATGAAGCAAGGAGCATTTTGCACAGCTGCTCCTGTCAGGCAGGCACCGCTGTCCTGAGCAGGCCTGAGTCACGGCACAGCAGTGATGCATTGTGACCCACTCACCTGCTGCTACAGCTGCTAGCCTCCCTGGCTGGCTACTTGGAGTCTCCTCAGGGGTTGGCTCCCTCTCTTCGTTCTCTCCTGTGCCCAGCCAGGCCAGGGCAGCGGCAGCATCCTGTGGTGCAGAATTAAAACTGCCATGATTTACTTTGGCAGGGCGAGGCTGCGGCAACCACTTGTGAATTTGGCAAGTTGCCATCTTGATGCATTACTGCATGCAAGATGTTTGTGATGGCTTTCTGCTATAAGTAAGGGAGAGAGGCGAATGCAGCATCCTGCGATGTGAAAGCAGGCCTGCCATAACTGGCAGCTCTGTAAGCTCCTTGATCTCATTCTAGCTCCCTGAGGCCCTGCGCTCATGCCCCAAGGCTGTAGCTCAATGCTGTACAGATGAGAATTGACAGGAGGCTGGTGAGGCATTTGTCACTGCTGCCTGGGCAGCAGCTGGCCGGAAGATGGTGAGTGGGCATTCAGGCAGGACATCTCTGAAAGGGCAGAGCACAGGTCAAGTCCTCATGTTCTAACCACAGGCAAGCCTGGTGATGTTGCACAGAGTCCCAGAAGATAGTACAGAGTCTGAACCAGAAGCCGACCTGAGTCTCAGCGCCTGGTGAGCTGACTTGGGGAGCTGCCTCTCCAGCACCAGTGGCCTGCTTGTGAGGTAACCTGTCAGCACTCTGTACCTGCAGGAAAGATGTAGTGCCAGTCAGGCAGCTGAAAGCCTTGACCTTAGCCATTGATGATAAGCTCATCATCAAGTGACAAGTGCTGCACTACTGCACACCCTCGGCAGTCTTTTGCTTGGACTGGCACGCCTGCAACTCAGCTGCCTTGGTGTACAGACCGACATGCACCTGCATGGTCAGAAGACGGGGCAGCAACCCTTCATGGCTGCTGGTGCATGGCGCCCACCTTGGCAGGCAGCCTGCCCTCGTTGCCAGCAGGATCCTGCTCTGCTGCAGCATCTGCCGTGGCAGGCTCACCACTGCCTGCCCTGTCTGCCTCAGCAGCCTGGACGGCAGTGTCTCTTCTGGCTCTGTGGCAAGAGGCCGGCTGAGGCTCAGCCTTGGCAGCTGTGGCATTGGGGGGCTCTGCACTTGTGCTGCGTCCCTGCCTGCACTTGCCAGCTGCCGCCTTGCCCCTCCCACCCCAGCCCCTTCCTCTGCTGCGACCATTGCCGCGGCCGCGGGCCCTGCTCTCAGCTAGGGGCTGCTCAGCTTCAGGCGGCTCCCCTGCTGACTGGGGTTGGGGCTGCTCTGGCCACATCGCACCCGGAGCCAGTGGCTCCTCGCTGCTTGCCAGCGAAGACCAAGCAGCCTGGGTGCCCTTCTTACGTGTAGTCTGCTTCTTGACTGGAGCACCTGCAGTCAGATGAATGGGCCATGCAGCATAAATCGAAGCTGAAGTGTGATGTGCTCAAATGAGCACAGCAGTGCAGGAGGTGCACGCAGCAGCTTGGGCAGCAGTGCCTGAGCTGCCTGCTGAGGAACAAGCAAAGGGAGTTGACCTTTGTCAGACCAAGTAACATGCTGCACAAGATGCGTGCTCAGAAAGTGGGCCTGTCCTTATTGTCAGCAGGCTGGCCCAAGCTGATAGGTGACAGGAGAACAGAATGCGCCTGCTCCTGAGCTCACCATCATCGTCCTGCGTCTGGCCTCCCTCTAAGCTTACGCCTGCTGGTGGTGGATCACTCTCAGCAGCTCCACTGCCACCTGCAGAGGTGGTGGCCAGCGGGTTGTCACAGACCTGCCTGAATGTTGCACCTCATGGGAATGTTGCAGCCCTCTGCTGCTTGGCCTGCCCATCTACAGCTTTGAGAGAGGGCAGGCTGCTGCAGGCAGACCAGCACCCACGCTACAGCGTCCTGGCTGCGCATGGTCATGCCCTGGGGTCGCCCTGATGCCGGAGTACTGTAGCGCATCTGCTTCATCCACACAGCCTTCGACATCAGGCTACGGTTCATCCAGCAGCATATATGCTACAGTGACTTCACTCGACCCTGCCTGCCGTGACACCTGCCAGCTGAGAGACACTTTGCTGAGCACCCATCAGCACTCTTGCACCCTCACACCAGCAGACAAAGCCTTCTCCTGCACATGGAAACTGGCTGTGCTGCAGCACCTTGCCTACGATGTGGCAGCGCCTTGGGCTGGGCATGGTCTTGTTTTAAAAGCACTGACAGTTAACTCACAACATTGCCACACCTGGTCCCCTGCAGCACAACGAGAAGCATCTCTGCTGCTGCAGCACCCTGTTCGCATACCTGCCGCTGACTCCGTTAAGGACTTCTCAAGCTGAGTGGCACTCAGGGCGGCCACAAAATTCTGGACGTTGCCCATGGCTCCCCGCACCTCCTGGCTGCTGGGCAGCTGCGTCTGCTGCTGCGACATGGCAGCAAATGGTGGTGCTGCCTGCAACTGGGTGAGTGCCTTGGTCGCCTGCTGCTTGGGCTGCTGCCTGCTGCCAGCCTGCAGGGTAGAAGGGGCAGACCTATGCACAGCAATGCACAGGTGATGGTCCTGCAGCTGCTAGCCCTTCCCACAGTAATGCTTTAGAGCTGTCCCTGCTTTCACTGCGAGGCCTGAAGCAGCTGTGCAGGTCTGACACGCTATGACCACACTGCCTGGGCTGAAGAAAGGTGAATGACCACCCCTGGCCACAGGCCTGAGCACTGCTGCCACTTTGACTCAACCTGATGGCCAGCAAGCAGCACCTGTCCCATTGGAGACCCCCCAGTGGCCAACCTGATGAGGAGCAGCCGCTGGGGCTGGCCTGCCGGCGTCTGGGACTGCAGGCTGCTGTACTTCAGTCCCCATGAACTCATAGGGGTCATGCATGACAGCATCAGAGGTTGGCTGGGCTCCTGCCTTGCCAGCAGGGCCCATGCCATTGTCTCCGGCGGCTGCAGCGACATCTAAAGAGCCTGCCTCAGGGCACACATCCTTGGCAGGGCTGGCACCATAGTCCTCCGTCTCTGCATCTGACACTGCCACCTCCTGAGACCCCGGGTCACTGGCTGGCTCTGCAGTCATGGCGGCCTGAGCAGCAGCAGCCTCGTGCTGAGCACTGGGCCCAGCCTGGCTGCCACTGGGCTGCCCTGGCGCTCCAGCTGCTGCTGCTGCTGCTGCCCTGGGCGCAGGCTGGTGCAGGAGTGCGTTTGTACCAGCCCCTGCTGCTGCCAGGCCCTGGCTTTGCTGCTGTGCACCCCCTGCAGGCAGTCCCTCAGCGGCAGGCTGTGGGGTGGTCTGCGGTGGAGGCTGATCAGCAGGCTCTGGGGTGGTCTGCGGTGGCGGCTCATCAGCAGGCTCTGGGGTGGTCTGCGGTGGGGGCTCATCAGCAGGAGGGCTGATCTCAGGCATCCAGATACTGTCGCCCTCATCAGGCTCCAGAAAGGCCTCCAGGACTGACTTTGCAGCACTGCCTGTAAGCCGCAGACACCAGTGAGGACTGGCACATGGTGAGGACTGGCTGCTGTTCCTGTGCAGCACCACAGCCAGCACCGCCTGCCTGCCGCAGGAACAATGGGATGACAGCCATCACTGCCTGGCCATGGTTTGCAGGCAGCACCACCATGGTGCACACTGCGGATGCTGAGGGTGACACACCTGGCATGGCAGTCTGGTGCCCCTCCCCACCTGCCTGCTGCACATCTGGCGACACTGCCCGCCCTGCACAAACAGCAAATTGGGTGCCTCAATCAGCATGGACCTCACGTTCTGAAAACCATGGGTAACGAATGAGGCAGCTCACTGGTGGGACTTCTCTGGGCGTCAGCACCCCGCATGTCTGCCAGCTCCTCTGCTCTGACAGCAAAGGCCTGTTGAGAGGCTGGCTCCTGGCTTCTGGCCAGGCTGGGGGCCACGCTGCCCTGGCTCACTGTACCAGCAGTGTTGCCTGGCTGCTGTCTGGCAGAGTACGGCACGCCCTCAGCATTCTGCTCGCCACCTGCAGAGGCAGGGGCAAGCCATCTGTCCTAGCAGCCAGCGCAGCTGCTGCACTCAAACTGCAGTCCAGCTCAGACTGGGCAACGGTGGCCACCTCTAAAGCTTCACAGTCTTAGGGTGGTGAGGAGATCCTATGGACCAATGGGGTGGCAGGGCACTGGTGTTGCCCGCCGTCAGGTTTGCGATGTGTACTTGACCCAGAGTGCATGCTTGTCCATCTGCAATTTCTCAGATGTCTGGACATTCGCTCATTGGTTGGCTGGTGCCAAAGGACTGTGTGCATGCAGGTGGGCAATGGCCACCGGTCAAGCCTGGCAGATGACAGCGCATACTGGCAACAGGACTGTCCCCCTGCACCTCCAGAAGTAGGCCTCCCAGCATAGTACTGGGCATGACCAGCAGACAGCAACTTGGCAGCTTTGAGTCTCACCTGCAGTGGGCAGCAGAGTGCGAGCAGGTGTGCTGGCAGGGCTGACAGTGCCATCATCGTTGCCAGCTGAGGGGACCACAAACCCAGCCGCCTGGCCTTCAGCTGTGCTCACGTTTTGCAGCTGAGTCTCATGGCACTCTTCGATCTCAAATGCCACTGTGGCGTCCACGTCTTGCTCTGCAGCATCCTGCAACACAGCCAAGCAAAGAAGGCAGTCAGCATCTGCACAGCCCAGAGAGGTGGGCCTGCACATGATGCTGCTACTGCACATCGGCTGCAGGCAACCACATAGTGCCCTGCAACACAGAGCGACAGTGAGCCCTGCACAGCCTGGTGGGCTGCATCATGCAGAGGCCTGCCAGCAGCCCATCTGGGCTACATAAGCAACATGGCGACATTGACTGTTACATTCTAAGCGCACTTTCAGAAGGAGGCGGGCCGGGAGCCACATGGCATTGGGGAGCACCCCACTGCAGATTCAGAGGGCTTGAAGGTGGCTGCTTGCAGGCATGTGCAGCAGAGGGTCAACACAAAGAGGGGGGGTTACTGATTCGGCTCAGGCCTGGCCTGGCCAAGCAGAAAAAACACAGCTATACGCCGGCCATAACAGCGAGGGTGCAACTAACCACTTTGTCTGGATGCTGCTACTATGGCACAGATAAGAAGGCGGGGCTGGTTGCATGCACCTAACTTGCAGGAGTGCCTTCCATGAAGGCCGCTAGGAGGCTGGGTAGTTGTCCACAATCAGGTGATTGCAGTTGCTGCTGCAGGAGGCCTGCAGGCACTCCTGCTGCATCAGGCGATTGCTCGACGGCAGAGGCTGCTGAGTACAGCAGCCTGGGAGACTTTGGGCTACGTGGTGGGGTCACTGGCGAAGTACTGTCTAGGGTGGCCAGCTGCTGCGGAGTGTCTGGGCTTCTGCTGCGCTTGGGTTGCGGCGACTTGCTGCCGCTTGCAGGCTTTAGATGGCGGGCCCTGGCGCTACTCAAAGACAACCCACCAACTCTGCCCGGAGTCTTAGATTGTGCAGGTCTGCTGTAAGGCACAACTGACTGCTGTGGGGCTGGGGTACTGGTGCTGCCAAACCCTGGGCCGGTGCTGCCCAGCTTCAGGGTGCCTGCTGGCAGCGTGATCTGAATTGGCCCAGTGGCAGCTGCCCCAGGGGACTCAGAGACAGCAGCCGCAGGCAATTCCGCCTGCTGCTGCTGCTGCTGGTCTGCCACTGGCGGCCCATGCACCGCAGCAATGGCCTGATCAAACACTCTGCCAAGGGAGCCCACCAGAGGACTCAGGGATGGGCTGCGCCCTGGAATCCAGTCCTGCAGGCTGGGCTGCCGAAGGGCATGCTGGTTGCTGCTTGCCTGGCGCAAGTCAGAGGCAGCACATACCCCAAAAGGCATCTGCCTCTCCATGGTTGCAGAGGCCTGCTCAACCAGCAGGTGACTGCTGAGCCAGTCGTGCTCGCCCGACTCTTGGGGAAAAAGCGACTCTGACACAGGCGGCAGGCTGTGCCTGTCTGACCCTGCCAGAGGCTCTGAGCGTGTCCTGATCTGCCGCAGCGCTGGCCTCTGGTGCAGTGATAGGATGGCCATGGTTGCAGCATTCACCTGAGCATGCTGCGCATCCACATCTGGTGTTGCAGCCACTGCACCAGCGCTCTCCTGTTCAGCCTGCGCCTCCTGCTCAGGTGGTTCTAAAGCATCAGCAGCCTGCAGGAGCGCACGGCAAAGGGCTGGCACAGAGACACAACACAGTACCTCTGCTGCGCTGAATCATTCTGTGGCACCAGCAGCCTGCCATGGGCGTACAGCAAAGGACTTGATGAACAAATAGCAAGCTAGAGGGCAATCGCCGCTGAGCCGGGTGACTCTGCAGCTGCAGAAAGGCTTTTTGTCACTCAGAGGGGTGACTGCCGCAGTGCAGGGCAGCCAACAGAGGTGCTGCAGGCACCAGGGCTGCTGACAGGCCAGCCATGCCCTTAGTGTCGTACCACTGTGATTTGACCTACCTTGGAGCTGAAGCAGATGGTGGCAGGAACGCCACCTATCTCCAGCTGAGACCCAGACTCCACATTGACAGGCATGCGTCCCAGCACATTCTGCGCACTCCCCTGCTGACCCTTGAGCACTGTCTGCGGGGCAAGAATGTGTTCATGTGACTGTGCATGCCAGTCAGGTGTCCTCAAATGACGTCTGCTGGAGGAGTTTGCACTGAGAGGAACTCAGGACATTTAACGGTACCTTGTTGGTGCTGCCCAGGTCCTCAACACAGCATGACCTGCCTCCATTATCCAACCCTGGTAGCACATGACAGAGACAGGGTGAGTCTGCTGCAGCAGTCAGCAGCCAACATGCGCTCAAGCATCGGCAAGGAATACTTACAGATGACACAGTGCATCGATGACACTCCATTGGCTTCAAGGAACACGCCTGCATATGTAAATTTCTGACCTGGGAAGGAGTTGATGCCAGAGCAAGGGCAGCCATGTTGTGCAGGCATGTGCTGCAAGCCAGCCAGACCAGGAGCACAATGCGGCCCAGGCTGCAGGCAAGGCTCTTCACATAGTAGAATGACAAGGACAGGTTGCAGGCGGGCCCGAGGCATGACGTGGCCAAGCACCTGCCGTACTAGGCAGGACCACACAATGCCCCAGGCTGCAGCAGGGGACTAACCATGAGCGTGATGATTGCGCTGGGACTGGAAGCGCTCAAGAGTTTCCTTGCGCTGGGACTCATCATTGGCGCGTCCCACCACATTGGCCCCAACAAAGAGCGCATGGTCAGTGCCACTCACTTTCAGGTAGCCATGCTGCACAGGAGCTGCCTGCAGCAGGGAAGATGGTAGATGTTTCTGCCATGCAGCAACGCTAGGACCCGCCTGTGAGCAGCATGAGCTGCCAGCTGCACTTGCCTCGGACTCGGGAGACCCGGCATAGTCCAGATCCAGCAGCTGCGTTTCATTCATCGCAACGACCCCCCTGGCGCCAATCTCCTGAATGCTGCAGATTGGATCCCCAGGGCAGTCTTGGAGAGCATGCAGAGTACAGAGCTGCTCTGGGAGATTGCGGAGCCCTGTGGAAATGCTAGACTGAAAAATGCTAGACTTGTCGAGGGCTGTGCCTCTGTGTGCAAAAGGTGTCTGCCCACTGGTGCACCTTGAGGTGCAGCTTGGGACCAGCTCTGGTCTTTATCATTGAAGGCAGCTGTGCATGAAGTGTGGATCAGCAGTAGAAGCCCGCATGATGCTTGGCCGCTGCGCAGGCAGCCAAGAAGATGTGAGAGGCGTGCTGCCTAGAGAACACCGTTGTCCAGTCCAATTTGCAGGCAAGTAGTACTGTCAGCAGATTCAGCGTGACTGCAGCCAAAGACCAGTCTGGCTGGCTAACAATGCCACGGCAGTGTCAAAATCTTCTCCCACGCCAACTTGGCTTGTGCTTCAGTGAGTTGATGAAGGCCACAGGTCCTGCATGTGGGCTGAGCGGCTTGGTATGCTTAAGGCTCTCACAGCCTGGGTGACTTCAGGCTGTTGTGGCGTCAAAGTCTTGATGTGCCGGGTGACGACTTGCAGCATGATTGGGCAGGCACCCATTGCTTTCATGTCATTGTGGTGGTACCTGGACATGTCTGCTGCACATTTATCAACACGGGATGCAGATGAATGTTGTGTTAAACACACACAATGGCTGAGCTGATGGCTGGAGATCACCTGCAGAGAGTCGTGGACTGTGTATATGCTGAATCTGGCTGTGCCAGAGACGCTCACTGGGGCTTACGCAAATTGTTAGTTTTCCTTCAGAAGCAGTGCTGCCCCTGCAGTCTCCATGTGCACATAGATACACTGACTTTCTATGGAGGCCTGATGTGAGGCGGCTCTGAGCGCTGTTGCTCGGTGAGGCACCAGGCAAACACAGCTCACCTGTTCAGAGCATGCGGCCAGCTGTGGCCGAGGGCCAGTTCGAGCATGGCTTTCACTGTTGAAGATCTTCCCTAATGCCCCAGGTGGCAGTCCCAGTGTCTGCGCGTATATCGTGTCATGGAATTCGTGTATCAGCTGGCGTAATGCTGGGACGTCTAGCAGCCCAATCTGCGTTAACGTCTCTAGCACTCGTGCCACTTCGAACATGATTGATGACACCAAATGCACCAGGAGAGTTCACGGGGAGCGCTCGAGCTGTCAAGTCAAAGTGGTTGACTGGAGCTGCGGGGTAGCGGCGCTGCTTTGTCTGCCTTAGCCCTCTCGATACCATTGCTTGCTCATTGCAGCTGTCACCGGCACCAGTGAGGCCTTCGTAAAGGCAGGTACTTGGGTGTTGCCTTAACTCACCCACAGTCGGACGATGGCTGAAAAGGTCAGCAGGAGCGACTCAGGAGGGCCCCAGCCCAGCAAAATCAGGTCAGCAGGATTGCACTGCCAAGCTGTACACTCCAGGGCTCGCCCAGGGCAGCAGGGCTGCAAGTCCTGCATTTTGCTGATTGCTTGGTGGCAATAAATCAGTCATGCAGCAGAGGAACTGCAGATGTCCCTCATGTGGAGCACTTGCTGCCTGCAAGTCACATCACGCTGCAGCGCATGCATCATACCGCCCTTTCTGCCCGGTCTCCCCAGCACCATCCTCAACCTGGTGTTCTGGCGCTGCAGCATCATGAAGAAGTTCCTCAGCTGGGGGTGCTTCGGACCCAACCTAAAGCCACCTCGCAAGCTGCGCAATACTGGTTCTTCCCCATCTGCTGCCACAGGCCAGGTGGGTTCAAGCCCGAAAGCGCTTGCTGTGAGTGACATCTTGTAGGAGCTGCTGACCAGAGAAGCCAGAGTGCCTTCTCAGCAAGCTGTCAGTTCTTGCATGCCAGGGCCAGTCCACACTGTTGGTCAGCCCCTAGCAAACTTGACCTTCATTGCACCTTTTGAGAGCCTGTGCTGGTTGCACCACAAGAAGGCACGATGGGAGGCAACTGGGGTGTGCTTGCCTGCAGGTGGTGGACGTGGTGGCTAAGAGCCACAGTGGTGCTGGGAACGCACCTGAACCTGGGCAGAATCCCAGGGACCCTGCTGCTGGGAGGGTGGCCCAGTCTGGGCAGGCACCAGGGGACCCAACAGCTCGTGGCACCTCTGCGGTCGCAACCGTGCACGAAGCCGGCCAGGAGCTTGGTTTCCCTGGAGCTGGCAGCCGCATCCCGCTGGGGCAAGCCCCAGGTGTCTCTTTGGCCAGCAGCAGCCCTGCAGGGGTGGCCCAGACTGGCAAGGAATCACCACACCGTGCTGCCAGCAGCGACGCTGCCGCAGTTGAGGCCTTTCAGGGTGTGCATCCCAGGCAAGATATGGCACCAACCAGCGACGCTGCTGCCGTGGAGGGAAGCCAGGCTGTCCAGCCCCTACCAACATCTACAACACGCAACAGTGCTGCCGACATGGGGAGGCGCCAATTTGCGCAGCCCCCATTGGGCTTGGCAACATACAGCGGCGCTGCTGCCATGGGGGAGCGCCAGGCTGTGCAGCCCCCTCAGAGCCTGTCACCCAGCAGCAACGCCGCCAGTGCTGACATCTACAACGATGCGGAGTCCCACTGCCGAGGGGCTCCAGCAGGCCAGGCAACCCGCAGCAACACCACTGCCAGGGGCAACCTCACAAATGGACAGCAGCCGGCACGCCTGGCAATCAGGCAGGCTGCCCAGGCTGGGCTGGTGCCAGCCGTGCCAAGCGCTTGGCCCCTGTCTGGCATCGTCTCAGAGGGGGATGCAGATGCACAGGTGGGATGCATCTGTGCTGTGGAATCTCAAAGAGACTTCAGGATCAGCACCCATCAACCCGCTCAGCCACTGATGTCACCACTGATGCTCAGTCTGCCTCGTGCTGCCAACATCCAACAATGCGTGGACTGCCTGGGTGTGCTTCTTCCTGCACAGATACCTTTCAGCTCACCTTTGCACACCCCGAAACAAAGGCTTGCCCGTGCAGACCGTAAGCAGCAGCGCACCTGCAGCCCCTGGCCAGCCCGGGCCGGCCATCCCCAGCCAGAACCTGCAGAATGGCTCTTTCCCAGGCGCCAGCTGGCGGCCCACTGCAGGCGGGCCACAGCAAGCACCGGAGCGAGGCTCTGACAGCTGGCCTCCAACAGGTGCTTGCGACATGCTACCCTTGCAGAGCAGCTCAGAGGTCGCGCTGCGCACGCGGGCTGTGCAGGTCTGCCAGCGCCAGCAACCCCCCCCAAAAGTGAGTCTCAGTCACATAAAAGTCTGCTCCATTTGCTGAATTTGTGAGAAGTGCACATGTTTTGTGTATTGACACAGCCAGCAGGCTGAGGCCCTCTTTTGGAGGCAAGACCTGATGCTCTGGAGTGGGGCAGCTGGTAGGAGGAGTCTTCCATGCTGTAGACAGCCTGCTGGGAGGACAGCAGAACACATCATAGCACCTTTGATGCAGCGCCTTTCTTCCTGGCTGTGGAACCAGATCTGCACGTACTACTGCCCGCCTTGCTGTGCAGACCTACACTTGGCTCGTACTGGTGTCCCTGACTTCTGCCATGCAGTTCCACAGCTCCTGCCATGTCTGCTGCCCCCCACAAGCAGTCACAGCCATCGTCCCTGCTATGCAGGTCTACAGATGGCTGACAGTGGCTTCAATGCTGATCTGCCTGATGTGCAGCAAGCCATGGAATTGGCACTCTGACAAGATAGTCATTCGCCAGCTGAGCAGCCACCATGCAGCCACAGAAGCCACCCTGCAGGCTGTGCAGGCTCAGCTGAGCACCCAGCAAGCAGCCTCTGAAGCCACCCTGCAGGCTGTGCAAGCGCAGGCCAGGCTGCTGGCAGCCCATTTGGAAGCCCCTGCCCCCACTGAGCAGCTGACAGCTTGGCACTCCATCACAGGGGATTCACCACACAGCGGGGCCCCAGCGGTGAGCATCATGCTGAGCAGCTGCTCGCTGAACGTTGTAACCCATCTGACAGGAGACTTATAAGTTGTGTGGGCGCCCTGAAAGGTGTGCGGGCGCACTTTCAGCTTCTGCACCACCTGGGCTTCAAAATAGCTGCTCAGTGTACATTGACGCTCCACCTGGCTGGCAGTCACTGCTGCAGAGAAAGGAGGCCCGGTGCAAGTGTAAGCACCTTTTCGGCCAGGTTGCTGGCAGACCTCAGTGGCAGTGACAGGCTCAGCTCTTCATGGGGCCTGCCAGCTGAGGGCTGCCGCCAAATGCCTTGCAGGAAAGCTGCCCCGCCTTGACAGCTGAGGCAATGTGGACGCGGCCTCCCTCAATGCCTGTCACACCCCCCTTGCAGCCCTGCAGCAGCATCCAGGCAGCAGAGCCAGTTGGGCCTGCTGCTGGGGAAGGTATGCAACAGACGCTGCTGCTGCTCGCTGAGCAAGTCAGCCGCTTGGCCAGCAGAGTTGACCACATGGCCACCAGGCTTGACACCCTGGCCCAGGCAGCACAGACTGCCCCTGCTGCTGAGGAGGGGCTGACACTACAGACAAAGATGCAACTGAAGGAGGTGGTGCAACAGGAGCTACGGCCTTTGCTGGAGCATATCCTGCACAGCTTGGCCACACAGACGCAGCCAGCCAGGGCAGCCCTGCCTGCCCCAGCCATGCTGGAGGCTGTGCAGCAGGCCCTCACGTCTCACCTTAAGGGCATGGCTGCCCAGCAGCAGCAGCAGCTCGCTGAGGCAGCAGCAAGCCAAGAGAACAGCACCCGGCTCATGTTGAAGCACTTTGCTGAGCAGCAGAGCGCACGACAGCAGCAGCTCATGCAGCAGCTGGTGCACCGCGATGCCACCTGCAGTGCTAGTGACGCTGCCCTCAGCAAACAGCTGGGCTCGAGCCACACTTCGCCTGCCGGCTCATCTGGAGGTGGGTGCGATGTCCTGTCCCTCTGTCAGTCCTAGCCTTGTCATGTCTAAGTGTTGGTGGCCTCTGCGCAGCACAGACTGTGGTGTAAGGCTGCAGCAATACCACTAATCACCAGCAACCGGACCTGGCCAGATCTGCTCTCTATCGTCCTCTGTGCGTGTCTCATTATGGCACTAGGCAGCATGGTTGCAACCTGCTCAGAACCGTGTCTGCTGCTTTTGCAGATGTCCTGGACGCCACCCCAGCCACCACCACTGGTCTGCAGCCTCCCAAGAGTGACCAGCGTGGTGAGGTCCTCGTGTCTGTCCCCCTCAAAGAACCAGTCTTATCGCTGCCAGCATCAAGAACTTGCAACAGTGAGCTGCGCCTGGCTGACCCTGCTGATCCTGCAGGTGCTGCCACTGACGGCCCCTTAAAGAGTCTGTCGTCATCTGGCACCTTGAATTGCAGATGCACTCTGCTGGCAACCCCCTGCAGCCCCTTAGCAGCATGCACTGCCTGTAGCAAGCAGTCGCCCATTCATGTCTATGTGTCACCTGAGGGTTGCAGTGCTGCGCAACAGACTTGTAGGTGATGTCTCTGGGCTTGATGCCGTTGCAGACAGCTCTCAAGCGTACTGTGCTGAGGGTCTCTTTGCTGGCCCCTGTGAGGCTCCTCCAGCTGAACTCAGGCAGGCAAGCTGCAGGGCAGGTGCCTGCTGCAATCTCACCGCACAGTGGTGTGCCGCAGGCCCCGAGACATCCTCCAGTGCCGGCTTGGTGGTTTCCACCTTCATTGGACCACGTGAAGCCCCTCGGGGTAAGTCCCATGGCAGCCTGGTCCGACTCAAGCCACGCCTTGGTGTCATGCGGTGCGAACCAAGCATATGCGTTTTGTCAAGCAAATGTGCTGCCTGCTGGAACGCTGCGCATGGCAGAGACCGTGCTATGGAAGCCAGCCAAGCAGTCTGCTGCCGCAGGGAGTGAGACATCTGCCTCACACAGTGGCCTGGCTGAGGACCCCATTGTTGGGACATCTGCCTCACACAGTGGCCTGGCTGAGGACTCCTTTGTTGACAGACGTGAGGCCATGAACAGTGAGTGTTTGTGACCCTTGCTTCCAGCTGTGTCCTGCAGTCGGTCAGCTGGAGCAGGTTTGCCTGGTGCAGCCAACAGTGGAGCCTGCTGCCAGGCTGTTTTGTGGCAGATGCTGGTGCCGCCAGTGTGACTAGGGACCATGATGGAGGCTCTTATGTGGGGTTAATTGAGACATCTCTGAGTTTGTGTTCTGTCATGCTTCTCGGTGCAGCTGTCAGATGCAACCTAGCAGTCCCTGCTGTGATCCTTGCCGCTGCACAAAGTCTGCCGTCACACCTCAGCAAGGCACGTGCGGTTGCAGGGACAGACACGTTTTCTGAAGGACTGGCTCAGGGCGCCATACTGGGCAATGGTGAGGCGCAGACAGGCAACGACTGCACTTACTGGTACAGAAATGCTACTGGCTGTTGGCAAGCAAGGCATGGCAAAGGTCATCTTGCATCTGAATTCAAATGCCAACATTGAATGCGCTGCAGACACGGGTGAGCCACATCAGACGCCGACTTTGGAAGGTGAAGGCTGCGCGGCTCTCTATCTTTTGCGTTGGTTGTGGCCACATTCTCGGCCTCAGTGACTCACGCTGAGCTTCTCGGCTGCAGAGCTGCTGGCAGGCTCTGCCTTTGACAGCGCCACTTCGTTTGTCGGACTGGAGTGCAGGATCACCGATCGTCAGTACCTCCTGCTGCTGCGCATTGGTGCTCCGCCTGTGCGCAGATGCTGCTGCATGTTTTGGGCAGTTGGCTGAGCAGACTGGCAGCTTGCCGTATGACAGGTTAGTGCTGCTCAGCATGCCAGACTGTGCTGAGCTTGCCTCATGGTGCAGGAGTCAGTCAGGGCATGCCCAACCGCCTCGACTTCAGCTGCAAAAGCCCAATTGCAGTGGCAGAGCTTGCTGTCTCTTGTCAAACTGAAGGTAAGCAGCAACAGCTAGCATAGAATTGTCACCTTCCCTGGGTTCCCTGAAGGCTTGTGGTGTGCTGCACTGCACTTGCTGAGCTCTTTGACACACACGCGAGGACACTGCGGTGTGCCTGCCTGCCTCTACCCCAGTTGACCACTATGTACACTCCGCTGTGTGCTGTGAAGTGCTGTGCGACACCTTTGCCATGCCATGAGCTCCTGCTGCCTGCAGGGGCTGCCCTGGCCTGGAAGTGCCAGGGTTGCCGACAGAGGGGGCTGGCATGTGCACTGAGCGAAGGTGAGTGCTCTGCTGCTACCCTGTGCTCGGCATGAACATGGCCAATTCACAATGCGGTGTGACAGCAAGGGTGTGCGTGCCAGCCGGAGTCTGCACTGCAGGTGCCTGGCTGCGGGCCAACACCTGGCGCCAGAAAGGGACGGCACCCAGTTCTGCTGCTTGGAACCTGAGCTGTGCCAAGCACCCATGGGACCTGGTGGCGACGAAGCCGATTGATTGGTTGGCCCTTATTCGTGACAAGTCCCCTGACGACATTGCCTTTGCATTGTCGGTGCTTTTGTTTCTCACAGCAATGCTGGGTTTGTTCCTGTATCGCACTATATGGCTTTGCTTGAGGTGGTGAGTCTCAAGCATGGTGCAAATAACTGCATGCCTTCAAGACCCCATTGCATGCGTGTTGCTTTGCCAGTCGAGACAGCGTTTTGAGACGTCCAGGATAATCCCTGTACAAATGAGAACTTGCATCATAGTTTTCATTGTCTGCAAATCTGTATGGTGGTGGTGAATCAAACTCAGAAAATTGGCCTCAATCTTTGACATCAGGTAGCTGAAGGCAGCACCTATTGCCAGTGCAATCTGTTGTGAACGTCTAACAGTCCTGTGGCATCAGAAGCTGTGGCATCAGATCAGCTTTCGACATGGCCGCGGTCACAACAGGAAGAAGGGAAGAATCTGACCTACATGGTTGAAGTAGCATTTGTGTGATCACAGTATCGCGGATGTGAAACATGGCCGGATCTGCTGGTGGTACTCGGCTGTCGAGACTGCTCAACCTGCTTGAGGGTGATCGACCCACTGCCAATGCCATGATTCATGTCAGCTTTGGAGGCTTTCTAACATCTTGCACCTGCCGTCTGCAGCTGGGACCAATGCAGAGACACGCAAGGCGGCAGCAGATCAGATTGCCAACATTGGCAAGGCCCATCCCATGCAGCTCCCATCTTTGCTGCATACGGTGCGGCGTACCTGTGCTCAGCTACCATGCATGATGCACAATGCACACCAGCTGAGCTTCCAGGCCTGCTGCAGGTGCATGGCATTCTGCAGCACAAGGACTGGGAGGCCAGGACAGCTGCTGGATACTGCCTGGGGCTGATTGCTGAACACGTCCAGCACCATACTGCAGCTGGTCTGCAGGCAGCAGCAGGCCAATCTGCTGCACACATTGGTGTTGAGACGGCTCTGCCCGTCATTGACATACAGCAAGTCTTGAAGGAGGGCAGTCCCCTGCTGGCCTCAGGCGGACAGGTAAGGCCGGTGCCCTCTACCTGGGATCTGCCAGTGTCAAACACTTGACCCAGCCCCTGGATTGTGGTGCATAGGCACCTGCCTCGCACATCATATACAGCTGTTTCTTCTCAGCCAAGGAGACCCGTGAGCTGCTGGATGCTTTCGTGCGGGAGCTTCCCATGCTCATCTGCTGACGCGCTGTTTGTAGGAGTTTGACGTCGCCGCATTCACAGGAAGTTCTGCCGAGACGCTCACAGCATCTCGCAGGAACCTGAAGAAGCGGTGAGCAACCCTGTCATGCTTGGCTCATGTGGCGGTGTTCATCACACATGCCGGTGCCATGGGCCCAGCCACTATCAGTCAGACACTGCTGCAAAAGTGCCATCAACACCTACAGCACTCTGCTGGTGCACACACTGATGTGTGAAGGAAGCAGGCTGGCTGCTATGACTGGCCCCACTTAGTGGCCCAAGCCTTGACTAGGGGTGCTGCTGCCCTCAGGTCGATGCGCTGGCAGAAGCCACAGAGGGAGCTGTGTCTTGCAGGCTTGGCATGACAGGGATGGATGCATTCATGGACACGTCTGACCTAGTGGACGATGCCGACCTGGAGGGGCAGCCTGGCGGGCTGCAGCCAGTCAGGTCTTTTGGGCAGCAGGAGGCAGCCAAGCTGCTCTCCAACATGGAAGGTGGGCGGCAGGCGCACTGCCAGCGATACAGCCCCCCCGCTTCTCTTGTGGCACTGCGGGGCTGTCGCCCTCAACCACGTGAGCTCCTGCTCACGGCTCAGGGCCGGTGGCTGAGCTCCCGCATCCTGCCCCGTGCAGGGCAGCATCGGTCAGCATGCTGCATGTGGCCACATCTGGACATTCCTGCATACAGAGTCATCACGCTGCCAAACTGCTTTTCAGGGCTCAGCGCCAGGGAGCAGAACCAGCGCAAGCGCAAAGCTAAAGCACTCTTGAAGCAGGACTCTGGGAAGGGGCTGACTGCTGCACCCTGCAGCAGCAAGAAGGTCAAGCTCGAGAACGGTGGCGCAGCTGCTACTGGCGGCACTGATGCTGAAGCTTTGCCGACAACAGCAGACCAGGACGCACAGCTGTGGCAGAACATCTGTGCGGGGCAGTGGCCCTTCCAGCAGATGTATGAGGAACTCGCTGAGCAAGTGCTGAGCCCGCTCTGGGAGGTGAGCAGTCAGCTGCAGGCCTCGTGGGGGCGGCCTATGGCGCAAGTCTTGAGGAACCCTGGGAGCAGGCATCAGCCATGTGGGCCTGCCAAAGCTGGCTCAGCTGCTGGGGGTGCCGCTCTGTGCACACATCTGGAGCATCAGGGACAGTCGTGAGCCGCAAGGGCCAGCTGAGCAAAGTGCAGCCTGTGGGGGCATGCTTCATGTGCATGCATCGATGGGGAAGCAAAAGTCCTATAGGGGCCTTTCTGCTAAAGGATGCCATCTTTGGTCCTGCTGTAAGCTGCCGAGCTGCATGAGGTAGCATGCAGGCTGGGAGCCACGTTCTCACAGTGGCTACCCTCCTGATGGATGCCATCTTTGCCCTTGCTATAAGCTGCCATGCTGCATGGGGCAGCATGCAGGCTCAGAGCTGCAGGCATTGACGCTGGCATATGCAGCCGGTGCACGTCACGCCATCTGGACCGACATGCTCTGTGTCTTGCTTGGCAGGTCAGGCATGGAGCAGCAATTGGCCTGAGGGAGATCCTGCGCAGCCACTCTGCCTGCGCAGGCATTGGAGCGCCAGTTGTGGCAGAGCCATCAGGTAGTCCACCCAGCCCTGGAGGCCTTGAGCCCACCCATAAGCTGACTCACACGTTGTTGTGCCTTGGCCCTGGATGCGCCTGAGGAGAGGCACATGCCCCTGCAGCATGCCAGGCTGCCATGCCTGCAGGCTGGACCATGAGTGAGGGATCTGGCAGGATGCAGCTGGAGCATGTGACCCCTGCAGCTGCGGCTGAGGCTGCCAAGGCCAACGCAGAAGCTCTGGGGCACTGTGCGATGCGGCTGCTGTGCGTCCTTGCCCTGGACCGTTTTGGGGATTTCACCTCTGAGCAGGTGGGCCTGGTGTGGGTAGCGCAGAGCAGGCTGTAGGGGTGTGGCACTGCCCCTGACGAGCTTGACAAGGCTGCTCACCTGCATGGCAGAACTATGCCTCACACAGCACCTGCACTGAAAGCTGCAGTTCACACACAAAAAAGCGCTGTTCTCAATGCAGTGCTGCTGCCATTGCGCTGCCGGCCAAGCAGAGACCCTGTGGGGCCAGTTGCGTACCCGCAGGGCATGTGCGTGCAAGCTGCCTCTGGTCCCTGCAGGTGGTGGCACCTGTGAGGGAGACGGCCGCGCAGGCACTGGGGGCAGGGTTGACAGGCATGTCACCGAGACAGGTCCTGCAGGTGCTCCAGTTGGTGAGCCAGGGACCAAGGGCTTGCATAGCAACTCAGCAAATGTCATGTTGCATCTGTCCTGGGCGCCTTCCATC
This sequence comes from Asterochloris erici, assembly GCA_019693375.1. NCBI lineage: Eukaryota > Viridiplantae > Chlorophyta > Trebouxiophyceae > Trebouxiales > Trebouxiaceae > Asterochloris > Asterochloris erici. Next base: position 329,801 of record JAAMXJ010000062.1, read on the forward strand.
GCACATGCCGCCTGATGTCCAAACAGCTGCTTGCAGCCTGCTTCAGGCAGGGTAGACTGCATCGGGGCTCCACACCCTGCACCTGGCCTGCGCAGTGCACCTTCAGCATGGGAAGGCTGCATGCTGCAGGAAGGCAGGCTGTGCGTTGGAGCCCTGCAGCCTGCAGTCGGCCTGTCCAATGCACGCTTGCTGTCAAGCATGCCTTGCCTGGCCTGCACCATGGACGCAGACTGCAGACCAAAGCCATGCAGCCTGTGAACACAGTTCTACATGGGCTGGAGGCAGCATGTGCTGTACTATCAGCAACAGCAGGCCTCCTCTGCAGATGCGCCAGCTTGTTGAAGAGAAGCAGTGGGACGTGCGTCATGGCGGGCTGCTGGGGCTGAAGTACCTGCTGGCTGCCAGGGCAGACCTGGGACTGCAGCTGCTGCCTGAGGCTCTGCCAGCCGCCCTGCTTGGTCTGAAGGTGAGTGAGTATTGCGATGGGGACGCTGAAGACATCACCCCTGCCAGGGCAAAGCTGGCCCTTGACTGTTATGTGTAACGCCCTCCCTGGCTCCAGCACCACTGTACTGCTCACGAGGTCAGGGTCCAATGGGCGAGTGTGCAACGGAGCAGACAACACGTCTTGTGGGCCAGCTCAGGCTGCAGGTTGCTGGTGTCTGAGCCAGGCCTGCCGGGAATGGCACCAGCCCCAACTGTGCTGCTGTGACCCCTGTGCAGGACCCAAATGATGATGTCAGGGCGGTGGCAGCTGAGGCGCTTATCCCCATCTCAGGCCCTTTAGCTTCAGCACCAGCAGAGCTGCTAGTGCAGCTGCGCCAGCAGCTTTGGGACATGCTGTTGGAGGTGGACGACCTCAGCCCCTCCACAGGTCAGCCACACATCTGGGAGTGGCCGTAGCTCATGGCTGTCCTGCTGCAGCATCAGCCATGAGACTCCCAATCAAGGACTGCAGTCTCTTATCAGCCACACACCTGGCAAGAGATGCAATGCATGCGGCCTTGTCCCCTTCCGTCACTGGAATGGGGTTTCTGAATGGCACACATCTCTGCGGCCTGCCTGAAAACGGCCCCACAATCTGGAAGTTTACCGCAGCACCAAGCTTCTGCTGTGCCTGCAGGAAGCATTATGCAGCTGCTGGTGCACCTCCCTGTCTCCGGCGGCACTCCCACAGACATGGCTGCCCTGCTGCCGCGCCTCTGGCCCTTCCTGCGCCACGCAGTCACCAGGGTCCGTGTCCGCGTGCTGGAGTGCCTGCAGACCCTGCTCACCCAGCCAGGGCAGCCCGCGCCGTGGCTGACCCCAGCCCTCTGCACGGCAGCGCTGCGCCTGCTGTTCCAGAACCTGCTCCTGGAGCACAGCCACAAAGTTCTGGCCGCGACGCAGTCAGCCTGGGCTACCCTGCTGCGGGCCGCCCCGCCTGCAGTCCTTGCAGCGAGCCTGCCCCTGGAGGCGGCAGCTCAGCTGTTTCGACTGGCCAGCACGCCGGAGGGGCAGGCCTATGATGCAGGGATCATGCTGCACATCCCCTCGCCTGAGCAGGCTTCCATGGCAGAGAGTGGCACTGCAGTCCCTGGGCAGGTGCCTCCTGTCCTGGGCGGGGCGGGGCAGGGAGATGTCCCGCGCATGCGCATAGCAGCTGCCCAGGCGCTGGGGCAGCTGGCAGCGGTCCTCATGCACTCAGGTGGGCACAGCAGCCCTGGCATGTACCTGATTGCTCCCTGTATTGCATGCCAGCAGGGCAGAGTAGCTGTGATGATGATCTAATTGGATCACCCCACGGATGAGTGACTTGGGACTGAAAACCACGTGATGGCCGCCCTCCTGCATATGAAAGGGTTGTCAGATGGCAGACATTGTCGCGTTCGTGTCTGCATGCCTTGACAGTGACGTCTGCTGAGTGGCGGTGTCAGAATCGGTGTGCTTTGCATGTTGCCTGAGTGACAAGATGCACGTCTCCCTGCTTCCCAGATTGAAGCTTCTTGCCCAGTGCAGCTCCTTGATGGTCATGCTGCCTGCCATCAACAGCCAGCGGCAGCCCAGCACTCCAGGCATCGACAAATGATGAGCATGACTGATTTGTGTACAGGCGCCTGCAATGTCATGCCAGCCCTGCTACACCAGCATGCCATTGGTTCAGCAGCCACCGGACGCCTCCTGGCAGGGCTCACCATCTGTGCCTGGGTGGAGGCTATGAAGGGGTCTGCTGCAGACCAGGCTGCTGCTCCCCTTCCAGCAGACCTTCAACAGGTGAGCAGGTGACCATGATGCCCTGGCCTGAGCGTGAGAGCTGCTGACTTGCAGCCTGTGTCCTCCATGTATTTTGATATGGCTTATGTCAGACGCAATTGCAGTGTCTGTTTGACCCGCTTGGAGGTGCTCCCTTGAGACAGCCTTGCTTGCTGCATACACCTGAATCGTGCAGTGCAGTTGGGGAGGAGGAGCACTCTTCAGCGGTGCCCACCTGTCTTCCAACACTTGTCTGCTTATGCTGCTAGCAACACCAGCCTCCATTGCAGAGATCCTGTCACTGCTGGTGAGCTCACCGTCCTTTGGCAATGCTGCAGGCAGTGCTGGTCTCCCTTGCCGCAGGGCCTGTCGCGGACAACGCGCAAGGAGCTGTGCAGCCATACACAGAACTGGTCCACCTCTACGGTGTCATGCATGGACATGCGGCAGCACTGTATCTGGCCCTCCCAGGCTGCCCACAGCTGCCCACAGTGGCGCCGCAGGCCCTCACTGCGCAGCAGGCTCTTGCTCTGGCGCAGAGCATCGCTTCAGCAGCCGCCACGCCTGCTGCTGCTGCAGCGCTGCAGCAGCTGGCTGCCAGTGCCGGGAATGCGGCCTCCACAGAGGCATACCTGCACGCACAGGTCAGTTGTGCTTCTTGGCTGACATGAAACGTCTGCGCTGCTGCTTGGGTGCCACACAGACATTTCTGCACTCTCTGGGTTCACCAGCCAAGTGGCCTTCTCTCGAGTGCCTGCCAGCAAGCTGTCTGGGCTGGTGCTGCCATGTTTACGGAGACAGGTGTGCTCTCCTTGCTGAGCCCAGCTGAGACTTGTTGGCTGCTCACTGCTCCACTGTGCACTGCACCCCATATGCACAGGCAGCAGTGCTGCACATGAGCTGTAGCTGCTGTTCCTTGCCGAGTGTTGGGCATCCTGCCTCAAATTGAAGGATGTCTCTCTGATGAGTGTTGCAGGCCACTCTGGCGCTGGCTGCTGCTACCGTGGCCACTGGCAGGCTGCCCACCAAGTTGAACGCAGTCATTCAGCCTCTCATGGCCGGGGTCCGAACCTCCAGGCATGCGCAGCTGCGGGACATGGCGGGCACAGCCACTGCACAGCTGGTGGCACTCTGCATCGCGCGCAAGCCTTGCCCGAACGACAAGTGAGCCTCCCTCTTTGGTGGGTTGCTGGGCCACCAGCATGCAGGGATGGAAGGGCACAACTTGCATGCTTTGACAGATGCCTGGACGTTGGACGTGCACTCTATCGCTGCATTGCGGCAGGCAGTCAGCCTGTTGCTGTTGGCATGTCCTGGCCCAGCCGCTGACCTCCTGATCTGCGATGCCCTCAAGCACAGCTCACCACCCCGTGCCTCTTGCAGGCTGGTGAGGAACCTTGCTGTCATGGCTTGCGGCGACTCGCAGCCCACCCCTCAGTCCCCTGCAGCCAGCAAGACCCCTGATGGCGAGCCGCCTGAGGAGTCCGCTGCCAGCCTTGCTCGACAGGTCAGTGCAATCCATGGAGCCCGCCAGAATGCTGTCCATGTCAGCATCAGGGAGCTCAGCCCAGCAACAGGCATTTGACATGCTCGTGTGATTTGTCAAAGAGAGCAAAAAGTCCAGCTTGTTGTGCATTTGTCAGGGAAGCCAGGCTCAGCCCCTCGAGTGCCTGCAGACTTGCCCCACCTTGACTGAGGCAACCACCCCGCTGCCTCTGCAGGGAGCTGAGTTCGCATTCAGCCGCATGGCTACCGCGCTGGGCCCTGCCCTCTTCACCTCACTGCCCAAGCTGCAGGAGCTGCTGCTGGCTCCGCTGCAGCAGGCACCAGCAGCGCAGCCCCAGCAGCTGGCAGAGGCTCTGCAGCTGCTGCGGATCCTGGGGCCTCGGCTGCACCCTGCCCTGCTGGGCAGCCTGCAGCTGCTGCTGCCCAACGTGTGCAGGTGCCTATCCCATGCAGGGGTAGGGGTGTGCCAGGCAGCCGCGGCCTGCCTGGCCACCCTGGCAGATGCCCACCTGGAGGCTGTGATGCCTGAGATGCTGAGGTGAGGGGCCAGCTCCGCGGTCTGGACTCAGCTGCTGCACAATTCCGCCTCCAGATCCCTGTGACCCTTGGTTGGGTGCAAGACCCAAGAAGGGATGTCCTGTTGCACCTGCGTGACAAGTCTGCTGGGGTTGAGATGCCTGTGACTTGCAGGCCAGGTGCCGTGTTGGCTAAGATGCTGGGGGATGGGCCACTGTTGTCAACTGCATGTCATGTTGCACCTGTGCGTCCGGGTGAACCCACAACTGTGCTGAACTCAAGCCTCTGGTATGGATTCCTAAGGGCTTCCACTCCAAGTTCAAGCCCTGGACAGCAGCAGGTCCTGTGGCGCACAGTGCATGTGCCTGCAGTCAAGCATGGTGCAACAGCCTTATTGCCCTGCTTGCAGGCATGTTCTCCCCATGCTGCATGGCGGTGCCCAGGACAGCGCTCGACGCGGCGCTGCAGCTGCTGTGGCGGCCTGGGTGCAGCAGCTGTCTTTCCGCCTGGTCCCTTACATGCTGCTACTGGCCGTGCCCCTCCTGGGGCGCATGTCTGACCCTGACTCTGCAGGTCAGGCTCAGGTGCTGCCAAAACCCCACCTGGCCTTGCAGCACTGGGTGCCCTCGCCCCTTGCGACCACTCTGGCCTGCATGCACTGCCGCTGGGTGCACTTGTCCTCTCACAATCTTCAGGCAAAGCATGTCTGTCCCGGACTTGTTCTGACTTGCGACTGCTGTGCCCATTGCTGCCTGTATCAGTGCCCAGTGTGCAGCCTCCTCCAGTCTTCAATGCAGTCCAAGCCATGCAAGTGTGCTTGCAGTTCGGGAGCAGGCAATCGCCTGCTTTGCAGCAGCTGTGGCCCTGCTGCCCCTGGCGCAGGGCATGCCCATGCCCCCAGGCCTGGACACACCTCAGCAGCAGGCCTGGCAGCATGACAGGGCCCTGCTGCAGCAGCTCATCAACAACAGCAAGGTAAGCAGAGCATCACACGGCACCACCACTGATTGCCGCCAGTCACAGACAACATCTGTAATGCCTCTTTTCCCCATGCTCCGTATTGCTGAGAGCTTTACTGTCGTCGCCGGCTGCAAAGGCAGCCAGACACTTTCACGAAGTGCAGCACATCTGCTGCACTGCGTGTGCATGTCGCTGCAGCACACAAGCGCTCTGAACTCCAGCCCGTGGCCTCCAACTGGGCAGCAGGCTGTGCCCTTTTCTGCACCAAAGCAGTAGCATGTCACGGCATGGAGCTTGGCTTTCACCAGTGACGGAGTGCCTGCTGTACAGGCTGATGCATATGAGCTGCCCATCAAGCTGAACTGCGACCTGAGGGCATATCAGAGGGAGGGCATCAGCTGGCTGGCATTCCTGAAACGCACTGGGCTACATGGCTGCCTGGCAGATGTGAGTCACCTGCACCTCTGTGCATGCAAAGAAAGCTGCTCTGAGCAGACGGGTCCAAATCTCACCCTCTTGTGCCTGCTGCCTGATATGAGTGCGGCTGCCTGGCAGATGTGAGGGGTTTGATTCCAACCTCCACCTGCACAGACAAGCACCAACCATGCAGGCAGGTCTGGATGAGCCTGTCACTGTGTCACTGATGCATATTGACAGGTCTCGGCATGGCAGTTTTTGAAGTTTACCCTCTTCATCTGCAATCTGGCATGACAGCCTGGCGCATGTTGGTGCAGGATATGGGCCTGGGCAAGACGCTGCAGGCGACTGCCATCATAGCAGGTGTGCTCACTGCTCCTGTTGGTTCTGCTGGGCTGGTCGTCAATTGTCACCTTGAGCTGCATGCCTTCTGCAACCGCTGCACAGCAGAGCCTCTGCACAGCAGAGCTGCACACTGTGCTGCCAAGCACCCGCATCTGGTGCCTCCTTCTATGTGGCATCAACTGCGTTCCTGGCCCCCATGGCATGCCTTGGCTGCCTCCCCGGCCTGCCAGGCATGCCGCCTGCATCTGTAAGCAAAGACAGAGCCTGTGCTATACACGTTTTCCCATCTCATCTAGGAGGGACACTCAGGCGACGTCACCAAGGCTGACCTGCCCTCACAGCCCCTGAGGCAGAGCAGCATGCAGCCAGCCCTCTACTCTCATGTGTCCGTCCTGCACGGCATGCTCCAAGCACCAGTCGCTGACACACTGTGGCTCGCAGTCTCTGTGGCAGAGCAGCACGCAGCGGTCAAACCCTGCAGCACATCATGGGTCCCTGCCACCTGCATGGTCAACACAGGGCACCAGTGCCACCACACTCTGCATTGCAGCCTCTGACGTGCAGCCAGACACCTCCTGCTGCTCTTTTCTCTTCCTGCATGGCCTGCTCAGGTCACACTGCAGATATGCTCTGCCTTCCAGCAGTGCAGGCAGTGCAACTCACAGTCGAGCGCCTCCCACAGCCCGGGGTTGTTGCAGGTCCATTCTGCACAGCCTGCACCCAGTGCAAACGTGCCCTGCCCCGCATGGCCTGCATCCAGTGCCAACGCGCCCTGCCCTGCAGCCTCTGTGGCAGAGCAGCGCGCAGCCGGGCGCCCCCTGCAGCCCTCGGTCATCGTGTGCCCCTCCACCCTGGTGGGGCACTGGGTCCATGAGATGTGCAAGTTTGTGGGCCCCGACCTGCTGCAGCCGCTGCAGTACCAGGGGACTCCGGGGGAGCGGGCTGCCCTGCAGCCCCTGATGGCTTCCCACAACGTGCTGGTCCTGGGGTATGAGGTGAGCTGCCAGCAGGGCACCCTGGGCGCTGGCCGATGGCTAATCATCAATCACTGGGCCAAGGGTACAAGGTGGGCAGCCTGCAGCTGGCTTACCAACAAGCAATGTAGCTCCAAGACGGACCTGTCAGGAGAGCGAGACTTGCAGGCGACCCCTGGCGTGTTTCGTGGTGTGTGGCCGTCCTCTTGCTGCCCCTGGACCTGCACTGATTTCGGTGGGCACCAAAGCTTGAAGTCCAATGCCGCCTCTAGCGCTGGGCCCTGCAGGTGCTGCGCTCAGATCTGTGGGTGGTAGGTCACCTTTGGAGGCTTGCGCATTGCAACCACTGCCACATTCTCCCTCTGACCTGCAGGTGCTCCGCTCGGACGTGCAGTGGGTGGCGGCCCGCTCCTGGGACTACTGTGTGCTGGATGAGGGGCACATGATCCGCAACCCCAAATCCAAGGTGGCTCAGGTGGGGCCTTCACACACGATCTGATCTCACAGGCATGACAGAAGGCACCCTACTGGTGGCCCCAGGCTGCAGGCAGCATAGTTGGGGCCGCAGGGGTACAGATTCACCCAGCCTCAAGCCTGCGGTGGATGCGCCGACGGCCTGCCCAGAAGTCTCGCTCACCACAGGGGATACCGGCGTCAACATGGATCAGCAGCGGTGACGGGGGCTGCGCAGCTGCTCCACGAGTGCAGGAAGGCACCCCCCGCTGCCCTCTGCACCTTCAGACAGCCTACACCACTGTGCGTCACACAGTTCTCTTGTTCTGGGCCGCCAGGAGGCCATGCTGCCACATCCCTTACTGGGGTACAACCTGCAGCCTGCTGCGATCCCAAACACTGTGCAGGCACATGAGCCATATGCCAGTCTGAACTCCCACCTGCAGGCATGCAAGAGCATCCGTGCTCAGCACCGCCTCCTCCTGAGCGGGACGCCCATCCAGAATGACGTGCTGGAGCTGTGGGCCCTGTTTGACTTCCTCATGCCAGGTGAACCACTCGCACTTGAGCTGTGGCACCACAGGACTCGCCAGGGAACCTTCTTTCGTGTCCACCTGACATTGGCTGTCTGAATTGACCCCTCAAGCAAGAACGGCGGGTGCCACAGTGCAGCTGGCCCCGCTTTGCTCACCTGGTCACGCCTGTGAGGGGTCTCGTGGGAGCACTGTTCATTTCAAAGAACTCACAAGGGAGGGCCTTGAGTGTGTGGCGAAAACTATTGCCTTCCTGATCATGCTCCACTACATACTGTCGTTGGCTGGCAGGATTCCTCGGGGACGAGGCTGCCTTCAGTGCAAGGTTTGGGAAGGCGCTGCGATCAGCACGGGCAGCGGGGCGTGGCTCTCGAGAGGCTCAGGCTGGGCTGCTGGCCATGGAGGGCCTGCACAAGCAGGTGGGTCCGTGCACTGGCAAGCTCTGCACGCTGCCCTGGCTCAAGCGGCAAATGCATGCCCACAGGCAGGCAGCAGCTGCACGCGCCAGCTTTGCGGGCTGCGTGGGCGCTGCGTGGCCGCAGTTTCTGTGGGGCCCCCCCGCATTTGGTCCTGCCCCGCCTGCGATCAGGTGCAGCATTTGCTCTTGCCGCGGCCCACCAGCTCTCCAGTCACATCAGCTGCTGGCACAGCGTCCACTCCAGCTCTGCATTGCTTCACAACAGCGAAGGTGACGTGTTCAGCTCTTGCATGGAGTCTGGGCTTAAGCAGTGCATGGAAGGCGCGGCTGCACAGAGGATGGACACGTGCTCAATACCCCACCGCCTGCTGAAGGTGATGCCCTTCATCCTGCGGCGCACCAAGGACGCAGTGCTCAAGGAGCTGCCCCCCAAGATCCTGCAGGACGTGCTGGTCAGCCCTTCGCCCCTGCAGGCAGCCCTGCTGGATGCCTTTGGCCAGGGGGCAGCTGCCCAGGCAGCTGCTGGTGCCCTCGCGCAGGCTGGGGCAGTGCAGGACACCGCCGACAGAGCCCCGCACGTGTTCCAGGTGGGTCCTGGGGCTGGGCGCAGCAGGGGGGATGTGCAGGCAGCTGCTGGACTGGCGCGAGCGTACTGCGGGTGAGCACAGGGACCAGGGTCCTTCTGGGCAGTTGCACAGGCCGGGGCGGATGCACGACCCCGCCAACCTGCTTGAACCGTGTCCCCTGCCGGCAGACCCTACAGCATGTGCAGGGGACGTGCAGGTCTCCTCCAATGGGTGCGCGCACCAGAACTGCCAAGAAGGCCAAGCCTAGCGTGCACCCACTCCCCTGCCTGCAGGCTCTGCAGTACATGCGCAAGCTGTGCAGCCACCCCGCGCTGGTTCTGGACCCTCAGCAGCCCGCACACGTCGCGGCTCTGAATGCAGCCACCGGGACCGAGACGGCCACTGAGGAAGGCACCGGCACCTGGGAGGCCCGCGTGGCTGCAGTGCGCAGCCAGCTGCACCATGCTCCCAAGCTGGACGCCCTCCAGCAGCTGCTGCAGGTGATGGGTCACTGAGTACACAGTGTAGGTCGCACCTCACAGCTGCAGAGTGAGGAGTGCTAGCCTGCGCCACCTTGCTGCTGTGCACCCTGTGCACAGGGGTGCATCTGCCGTCTCTGCTTGCAGGGCATGGTCAGAGCAGACCTGCATACCTGTGGGTCCCCTTGAAAGGCTCAGCTGGCTGCACTGACGGGAGCTGGCTGTGGCCACATGATGCTCAGCCTAAGAGTGCATACCTGAAAAGGGTTCCCAAGCCTTGTTGAGCATGCCCATCCGCAGTGGGACCCTCTGGCTTACAGGCGGGCTGCCTTGCCATGGCACAGCTCTGGCTGGTCACTGGCTGCTTCCGCTGCTGCAGGCCTGCGGCATCGGCAACGGCGACGGTGGCAGCTCAGCCAGCTCGGGTGGTGACGTGGGGCCGCCCCACCGCGTGCTGGTGTTTGCCCAGCTGCGCAGCCTGCTGGACATCGTCGAGGCAGACGTGCTGCAGGCGCAGGGCATCACATACCTGCGCCTGGACGGCAGGTGAGCGCCCCGCAGCAGACGCAGCATGTGTAAGTGGGCCCACTGACACACATTACCAGCTGGCGCATGCACAGGACGGGCTAAGCCTTCAGCAGGAAATCACAGCACCCCGTCGGACAAGCATCAAAGATGCACCATCCACTGCCTGCAGTGTCCATGCATCACAGCGGTTTGCCGTGGTGCAGCGGTTCAACAGCGACCCCACCATAGAGGTCATGCTGTTGACCACGCACGTGGGCGGGCTGGGCCTCAACCTGACTGCGGCTGACACCGTCATCTTCCTGGAGCATGATTGGAATCCTCAGAGGGACCTTCAGGTGATTGTGGTTGCTCCCTCATCATGTTGCATACCTGGAAGTGCTACTTGAACCCACAGATGGGTTAATGCAGGGGCTGAGCTGGCACTGCTGCCGATGTGAGCATCCACTCCAGGCCACCACACCTGCTTGTGGCAGCTGTTGATGCTGCAGTCTGACTGCACGCATGAGGGAAGCTTGCGCAGAGTGTCAGCGGAAATCGTCACAGGCAGGCTTCCACACAAGTGCCGCAGGGCACTGCTCTGCAGGTGGAGGACGTCTTGGCTTGAATGCCTGTGTACTGTGTGCAGGCAATGGAAGCTTCGGCCAGAAGAGCTGAATCTAGCACGGGCATGCCAGCTGCTCATGCTGCCCGTGATGCCTGCAGGCGTCCGAGAGTGTCCACACATCTGGCCAGCAGTCCACAGCGGCTGTCTTGATGCAAAGGTGTGTAGCAGCCGCCAGCAGGATGGAGCCCAGCACCTCAAGAAGCCCCATCGGTCGGCCATGAGCCCACAATCATGCATCACCTACAGATCAGCCAATAATGAACCCACCCAAACATCTCAGGCTCAGGCTTCCTGCTGTCAGTGTCGTCCCTGCCGCCTGCAGGCGATGGACAGGGCACATCGCCTCGGCCAGAAGCGTACAGTCAACGTGTATCGCCTTCTGACCCGCAACACCCTGGAGGAGAAGATCATGAGCCTGCAGCAGTTCAAACTGGACATGGCCGGCACTGTTGTCAACCAGGACAACATGAGCATGCAGAGCATGGACAAGGGGCGCCTGCTGGACCTTTTCTCGCAGCCTGGGGGTGTGCAGCCCCATGATGCTGGTGACTCAGCAGCTGCAGGTGCGTCCCCACGAGGGCAACACTTTGACGCGCAGCCAGCTGCAAATGTTCCAGCAGATTGCTGACTGAGTCCCTGTCTGACAGGCAGTGGTGTGCATCATTCTGGGTGAGCTGCTGAATGACCTGGTGAGTGTGCTTTTGCACAGGTGACATGCCTATCAAGCCAGGCAAGAAGGCTAGCACAAGATCAGTGCTGGAAGGCCTTCAAGACCTGTGGGACGAAGATCAGTACACGGAGGAGTTCAACGTTGATGAATTCAGCAGTAAAATTGGCAGAACAAAACAATAAACAGTCTATTCTCCAGTTATTCGCGGAGCAGTTGTCTGCAAGGTTCAGGCAGGAAGACAGTTCATCATTTTGTTTAATGACTGGTCTCAGGCAGAACGGTCTCAGGCAGAACAGGCTGCTCCCCTGGCAGCACCTGGCACCAACACACCCTGCAGGTACGCATGGGCAGCCTGAACCTCCTGAAATTTGACCTGAGCAGCAGCTTTGGACCCATTAGGGTGCCGGTCTGGGTGGCACTGCATTGCCATCTTATGGAAAGCCTGCTTCAGCACCTCTTGACTCAGCGAGGCGCTGACAGGCAGGCCCAGTCGTGCCAGGCACTGGCAGGTTTCGGTGTTGTATTGTGTGCCAGTGCTCTGCTGCCTGCTATGCTGCTGCCAGCGCGTTTTGCTCCCGTCCTGCTGCTCAGACGTCCCTGACTGAGCCCGTGAGCCGGGCCCCGCCGTGGTGCGCCACTCAGCAAAGTGCTCGCGCCAGCTGAAACTGTCCTCAGAGCCAAAGAGGATCTTCCAAGTGTTGAACTCAGAGTCCAGATGGGGCGCTTGCTGCCTGCGAGCTGCATTGCCCCTGTGTTGGTGGCTGCTGTGGTGGGGCTTGGACTCGTTGTGCTCCTGCTGCTCAGGCTTGCCCCCGCTCCAGCCATGCTCATGCTCCTGATGCTGTGCATGCTCGTCCATCCACTGGCGCCAGGCTGCAAGCACATTGGGCAATACTAGGTGCAGTGCTTGCCCTGCTGAGGTCGTGCATCCGTTATAGCCGCAGTGATCACACGGCACATGTACCAAGGGAACTCACACAGGAGCTAGATGGGCACAAGAGGCATGTGAACGTGACAGATGCGGCAACTGCTGTGATGTGACGCGTCCCAGCGCTGCGTTGCTGCCACTAACCTGCCTCCTGCCTGCGTGCCTCCCGCTTTGACTGAGAGCGGGTGCCTGCCATGAAATTGGCTCTGGCAGATGCAGGACGCTCCCCTGCGGCGCTCAGGTGGTGCTGGTGGCAGCGGCCATAGCTCTGCGGGAAGCGGATGCACACTGAGCTGGCTGCACTGCCCGGCTTGCCCCCTGACGAGTGCGGTGTGCAGGCTGCAGCAGCCAGGCACACTCTTTGCCCAGCTTGCCTCCCAACAACACCGCACTCTGCAGGCTGTGGCAGGCAAGCACATGCTTGGCGGCCCTCATGTGGTGCCATCGGCAGGGGCCTGCGTACTACCTCCCATCCTACTGCAGGCTGAACCCCCACAATGCACGCTCCAGCACATGAAGAGCCTGAACACATGCAATGCTGCGCCGGATGTCCTGACCTCCCAGTCATCCACCAGGCTGCTGGCCCAGCCATCCAGCATGGCCTTCTGCTTGCGCCGATGGGAGCGCTTGGTGCGAGCCTTGTGGTCTCGCTGCAAGCAGAGAATGTGCCATCAAAACTGTGTCTAATGCACCTCCAGCGCCTTGCAAACAGCGCACAGGGAGAACTGTGCGCACCAGCTGCTTGTCATACTTGTAATCGAAGCCATGCCAATGCTTCTGCCGGGTGAGGCTGAGCAGGTACAGGGCTCTTGGTGGCGCCTGATCCACATGCTGCCGCAGCAGACTCTGCACAGCAGGCGCAGCAAGCAGTAAAATCACATTGCCGACTGGGCTCTGCAGTGACCTGGCTGCATGCTCAGCAACATGACCTGGCAGAATTATCTGCAAGACATTGCAGGCTGCCTTCTACAGCAGTATCGATCACCTGTGCCAATGGGATGTGCAAATTCATCGCACGGCCATTCTAAAAAGTAACAATTGAAATGCTGCATGATGCCCCTGTGGAAAGCTGACCACGCTCGTGACTGAATTGAGACACATTCGTTGCCACCCTGTCACCATGCTGAAGACTATACGCTCCAGCAGTCGTTGTGTGGAGCTGAAGCAGCTGCGAATATGCTCTGTGCCGGTGGTGACAAGGCAGCAAATGCAGAGAAGCCTCACCTATCACAATTTGAAGGCACACAGGCTGTGGAGGGCTGCGCGGCGCCAGCTCAAAGGAAATCGCCAACGTACAGGTGCGGCCATCACGTGGATTGCAGTTCAAGCTGCTGCAGCTGCCATGACATGCAGATGTCGTGCATGCCAGCGCTGCGACAGAGGTGCTGCCTGCAGGTCTTCATACAGCAAAACTGCTAGAGCGCAAACACCAGCAGTGCGCTGTGTGGCAGTTTGCCATTGTCACAGAGCGTCAGCTGGTCAGCAGTGGGCTGCTGGCAATTCTAGTCTCAGCCATCTGCCTGCAGCTGGCGATGCCAGGCGGGAGCAGTGCTGCCGAGACGCCACTGCCCATAGAGGCCTTCAAGGCTTTCCTTGTGAGCCGGCCTGGATGTGCAATCTGGCATTCTGCCTGCAAGCAGTCTGGCAGGTGGCATGTCTGCACAGTACAGGGGCGCAACCCATGTTTCTCACGTGACAGGCTTGATGAATCCAGCACTGCAGTCACGCATCATGTGGCACTCATGCGTGGGTTTCATATGCACGTCACTGCGCAAGGTCTGCCCGACTCTGGCTGTCAAACACATGCAATCGTCTGCCCTGTGATCTGGTTGCATACAGCATTGGAAGGGGCAGCTCAGCCCACACTGAAAGGGGCAGCTCAGCTCGGCTGCATGTAGAGGCTCTGTGTGCACTGCACTCAGCTCACCTTCTCAGCCCGTCTCTGCTGTGTGCACTCGAGATCCCATGTCTGCCTGCCTGCAGGATGGCGTTGAGAAGCTGGGGCCCTGGGGGCCTGTCCTGTTTGTTGCAGCTGTGGCGGGCTGCGAGATGATCCCCCTCTTCCCCACCCAGCCGCTGAGCCTGGCAGCTGGCCTGCTCTTTGGTCCAGCAGAGGTGGGATGCGCTGGGTGCACCTGCCTGCGTTGTGTCTGCAGGATGTGGCCTGCACGGGAGCAGCCCCTTTTGTGATGAGTCAGCTGTGCCACTGCTCCCAAGCTTGGCACTGTCGCACCCTGCACAGTGCAGCACCAGATCTCAGGCTTGCAGCTGCCTCTGGGCAGGTTTCCAGGGGCAAACTCACCTGCCAGCCTCCTGCTGCCTGCATGCTGTGCAATGTACCCTGGCAACAGTGCTGGCGGACAGACGCAAGCTGTCCACCTGGCGGCGCGGCACCTGCAGCCTCCAGCGCGTCGTGCTGCAGGGCGCAGTCTTCATCCTGTGCGGCGTCACCCTGGCAGCCCTGCTGGCATACAGCCTGTCCCGGGGCGTGGGGCGCCGCCTGGCTGAGCGCGTCATTGCAGAGGAGGTCGGGGAGTCGGGGCGCTCAGGGATCATCAACAGTCAGTGAGCAGGGGCCGCCTACAGCGTCTTTTGTTGGGACCTCTGCTCCGCAGGTTGCTGTGGGCCAGCGAGCAGTGGTTGCGTCCACATCTGGATGTTGCTGGGCCTGAGTGCTGTGCTCCACACTTACTGTCAGCCACTTGGGAGGGCCTTGCGCATCAATGGTGTCAAACGGGGTCAGTGCTCGACATATGCTGAAGCGCCCTGTGCGCAAGTGCTGCGTCGCAGGGCTGTGCATAATGGTTATCTCTGTGAGCGTTACCATGCGTCCAGCAGACAGGGCAGTGCAGCTGCCTGCTGCCAATGGGCCCTGACCCAGAAGGCTCAGCACAGCTGGTCTATGAGGGTACAGCCCTGCTGTGCTTTGCTGGGTCTGTGCTCTCTTTTCAAATCAAAGCCTGGACCTGATCCGTTCGGCGGCTTACCATGTCTGCAGGTTCCGTGGCATTCAGGATGCTATTGAGAATGGCAGCTTCCAGCAGCAGGCCACAGCCGTTGCACTACTGCGCCTGACGCCAGTGGTCCCCTTCAGGTCAGAAACAGGGCCCTCCAGCAGGCTGTGCCCCCAGCATCTGCATGTGGGCTGCCTCAAAGGCCGCACAGCCATCACTGACACACAAAAGCCCAATGTGACTGTCCTTGCAGTGGATAAGCTCGGCTGCTCATCTGCTCCTGACCCCTTGCCATGCTTCTGTAGTGCCAGCAACTACCTGTTGGGCATGACGCCCCTGCCGCTGCCAGCCTTCCTGGCCGGCACCCTGGCCGGCATGACTGTGTGGAGCGTGGTGTATGCCTCCCTTGGCAGTGCCAGCAGGTCAAGCTCTGCAGTGAAAGGGCTCAAATGCCTGCTTTCCTCTCCAGCAAGTGCTTCCGATGTGTGTGGCCCACTGCCAGGCCCTGTGTGACGAAGTCAGTGCTGACAAGGACATCTGGCCTGCAGGTCTCTGCTGAAGTCTGGAGCAGACCTGGAGGTCTTGCTATCAGGTCAGGAAGCAGCTGCCTTCACACTGTCATGCATGCCTCACGCACACCAATGCCATCCTTCTTAGAGGAGAGCCAGCCAATCACCAGCATGTCTGGTGAAGGTGCTGGCATTAAATGCTGTTGGTGTCCTGCAGATCTGGCTGATAAGGCCGGGTCTTACACAGAAGCAGCGGCTGCCGTGGGTGCCGTTGGGGTGGCTGCTGCAGTGCTTTACTATGCTGTCTCTCAGCGCATGGCAGCAGCCGGGACCACCCCTCAGGAAGAGCCTCCTGAGGAGCTGAAGGGCCTGGCACCTGGTCGGAGAATAAGCAAATTCCTGCAACGGCTGCGTAGCAATGATGCTTGAAGCCCTTTTGGAAAATAACTCTCCTGTACAATTCACTGCTGTTCTTGTTCCCAGTACACCTGCTCCTGCCCAACTCTTTGCCCTCTCAGGTGTTTTTTTGGAACTGTTTCCAGACGCTCAATTCAAACTTGAGATCTGACATTTGATGAATGCTTAGGAGAACAACTTGCAGCAAGCACAAGACCAGTTTGGCAGTTTTTGATTGTCTTTCCAGGGTCTCAAAGGCAGCCTCTGGAATGCATGTCTGCGCAGAGCTGTGAGCGGTGGTCATTGGCTGGGGAAGGTCACAAGCGGCCTCTGTTGCGCATGCTTGATCCCAGGCGCTGGTCCCTCTCTTTCTCGTACTCACGCAGCTCAGCCCGCTTCAAGAAGTCAACCTTTTCCAGGTATTTGTCTCCACTCTTCTTGTAGTCCTCCAGCTCCTCCTCAATCTGCAAGTGATAGGCATTGCCACCCATCAGCAGCAGATGAGCGCCTCTGCCATACGTCATTGGACCCGGCAGAAGCCGTGAGCCCTGGCTGCAAGCAGGCAGTCTGTGCAGACAGACTGAATCACATGGTGTCAAAGGCCTCAGGCAGCCTTTCCAAGCGGCCTGACAGCTGACCTGCGTGTCAGTGGACTTGAAGTCGCCCCAGTCCATCCGTGACTTGTCCAGCACGTTGACCTTTTTGGCCTTCTGCAGGGACTGCAGCACAGCGTCCAGGCCAGCCTTCTTCCGCTCCTGCGCCGTCTGGGGTGGTGGCACCTGCTGGCCTGGCTTGCCAGCCGTCTTGAACTGCACCACATGAGGTCGGGCTGACAAACGTGGCAGGTTTCCACGTTTTGAGCAGCTGCAATTCCACAGGGGACACCAGGGGCTCGGCACCTGGTGCCACAACCGCACAACGGTCCCGACTGCACAGCAGGGAGGCAGGCAGTCAGGGGGCACCTGACATTCATGTTGGACAGTAGGTCACTGCAGGGCTGGACTGAGGAGTGTAGCGCTGGTCTGAGTCACATGTGGAGACACTTGAGTGGCTGCGCACACATGACAGGCTCTGCACTGAGGCACCTCTGCGCACAGATGCAGCACACTGCAGGCCTCACCTGGATGTCTCTTCCTGCGAAGCGCCGCGTTTCTGTCACCAGCTGCTTGTCGCTGCGCTGGGCGGCTGCCAGTGCTGCCTCTGCTGCGGCACGCCTCTGCTCTGCTTTGGCAGGGTCCTGCAACAGGCTCCAGCTCCAGCATGTCAGACAGTGCTCCTTGAATGCGTGGCAGGGAGCAGCATGCACTGTGTGTTGCTGTGAGGAGGCTCCTCAGGTGTGTTGCAGAGAGCAGCATCGCTGTGCAGTGCTGTGAGGAAGCATGCAGCAAGGCCTCATGAGGTTCTGCTGCCTCCAGAGCAACCCATGGGGCAGAAGCATGCAGCAAGCACCAACCTGCTCTTCAGATTGGGACTGCTTCATGCCATGCGGCTGCATGCCAAGCGCTGCCATCCAGGCCTGCAGTGCAGGATGCCACCATCAGACGCAGGCAGCGTAGTGCACAGGGAAGTCCTATCTGGGAAACACGGCCAGCAGCAAGGCAGGGCTCATTGGCTTAGGTGTGCAGCAATTGCGCGCCACAACGTCTTTTGCACAGCTGCGCCAGATGTGACAGGCAAGGCAGGCAACCTGCTGTCACCCGATCGCTGTCCCCTGTGGGCTTGCCCCTGATGGGCTGGCAGAGGGACGACAGCTTGACAGGCTGGTCTGAGTGCAGAGGGAGAGGGGCCTTGGTCTGGGGGCCACCCCCGTTGGCTCCTGCTGCCCTGCTTGGCTCCCGGCTGTCCTGCGCATTGCCAGGCTCAGCCTCTGCAGCCTGAGTCTGGCTGCCACCTGTACCAGTGAATGCTTGAGCATGTTGCTGCTGGCATGTGAACTGTGAACAGGCTCTGACTGGAGCAGCGGGTGGCAGACGGCACTTCCTGGCACCTGCGCCGCAGGGGAAAGGGAGGGGGAACATACAGCGCCCAGCATGCAGACAGCACTGCACAGGCGATGAGCCTGAAGAGGAGAGGGCGACAGCACCGTCTGGAAATGCCAGCACAGACCTGCGCAGTTGCCGCTGAGCTGTGCCCAGATCCCGTCGATGCGTGCCTTGCTGGCAGCGCTGCGCCGGCCTGCCCCTTGTGAGGGGCGTGCATCCTCATCTGCCTCCATGGCTGTGCTGGTGCCTGCTGCGCCACGCCGCCGCTTGGCAGAGGACCTGCAGCGCACCATAGACAGTGGGTGACCACAACTTTTTCATGGCTGTCACCTGGCAACCTAGGTCCCCTGCAAGCAGTCAAAGCACCTAGCACTCTGGGCCAGCCTGATCAAAGGTCCGTGTTCTGAGACTCTGTGACATGCAGAGGCAGGCATCAAGCAGACTGTTGCCTGTGGTCATCACCTGTTGGCTCCCTCTGCCTTCCGCTTTTTAGTGTCATCATCTGGGTGTTGACTGGGATCAAAGTCATGGTCCTCCTCATCATCAGATGGCAGCAGTGCGGATGCGATGGTAGTCATTGAAATGGAACGCTGTGTGTTGACCTAGTTTTCCACTTGACCTAATCAAGCTCCCACCATGGATTGCACAGCTGACTGCGGCCTTTCATTAGGCCTGTTGCCATGAAGATGAATCTGTGTGTTTGGCATGCCTTGTGTTGCCACAGAGTGAATGCAATTGCTAGCCCATGGGGACACTACCCCTCAGCAGGTGCTGGCGTGCATGCAGTTGTGTCACATCACTGCCGCAGGGATGCTAGAGCAGGCTGCACCAGTAAGGGCTGGACCTCTGACGTCATCAGCGAGACTGGTTGGCAGCACAAGATGCTGTCATCTGGCAGGGTGCCAACAGGTGCGTCGCATCCAGCAGCCTTCTTGTCTGTCTTGCAGCCTGCCTCAATGCAGCAAGCGACCGCCGTAACTCTGGCAGAGCGTGACAGAGACTCACCTTGAGGACCATCAGCGCATACGCAGTCACCGTAGTGGACTTCTTGGTCACCGTCCCACGTGCCGAACAGTACGCCAAACCTGTGAATGGAGCATCATATGCCTCACGTCGGTGCCCAGGTCCCTTGACTCTCATGTTGCTCAAATGAGGTTCTTCGCAATCAACAAGGGCATGTGGCCTTTCATTTCACTTGTTTATGCACTCACTCTTGGACAGTGTACTGAACTCAAGTGATGCAGCACAGTGTTTGCTCCAGTTCTCTGCAAGCTTGTTTGAGCACGCAATGTCCATTTAGTGCTCACATGCCAAGCTCACAATAGTCAGCAGAACCTCTTGGGGAGTCTTGTCAGGCAGAGCTGCCCTGAGTGAAAGGAAAGCGTATGTCATCTCTGTTGCAGAGACACGAGCCTGAGCACGCATTCTGGCACTCATGGGCGCTTGCTGCTGCCGAAGGAAAACAAGCACACTGGGGCAGAAGCTGTGCCCCAACGACACAGAAAGTCTGTGAGACCACCAAGGGCAGTGCTGGTGACAAGCCCACTTCAACACCTCAAGATGGTCGTTGATAGCCGCCTCAGCCATTGTCCAGCAATCCCACCGGCAACCATGTTGGCGCAGCCACTTCAGAATGCTGAGGTTACCATGTTCAGCAGCTGCACTGCAGACTCTTGGACCCCATTCACAGCCGTTCTGGTGGGCATACTCCAACACTGCCAGGTGGCCTTCTCTGGCTGCAGCCTCACACGTGCTTGCGCTCCAGTCACAGCCACTCTGGTGGGCATACTGCAGCACTGCCAGATGGCCTCCTGCGGCTGCAGCCTCACACGTGCCTGAGCTCCAGGCACAGCCGCTCTGGTGGGCATACTGCAGCACTGCCAGGTGGCCCCCTGCGGCTGCAGCCTCGCACGTGCTGGCGCCCCAGTCACAGCCGTGGTGCCGCGCCCATCTCAGCACCGCCAAGTGTCCGTTTCGTGCGGCAGCTAGACAGGTGCCCGCATTCCAGGGACAGCCCTGCTCCCGTAACCACTGGAGCACTGCCAGGTGTCCCCCTCCGGCTGCAGCCTTGCACGTGCCTGGGCTCCTCCAGGTGGAGCTAGAAAAGGCATCACCACTCTGCTGGAAATAACGCAGCACTGTCACGTGTCCGTTGCGTGCGGCAGCTGCAACGGTGCCCTCATCCGGGCGGCAGCCCTGCTCCCCTAACCACTGAAGGACTGTCAGCTGGCCTCCTGCTGCTGCCTCTCTGCATGTTTGCAGGCCTGGAGCAGCGCCCTGCAGGATCCACTGCAGCGCTTCCAGGTGGCCTCCTCTGGCTGTGCAGAAGCTGATCTGCTCGCGTAGGAACCCATCAAGTTGGTGAGCCCTTGACTGCAGAAACTGCAGATCCCCAGCTTCAGCAGCTTTCAAGCACCTGCAAGAGCACTCATGTACTCAATGAGGCTGGCTCCACAATCCTGAGACATTGACGAGGCTACACGAGCAACTGCCCTTGACCAGAACGCACTCGTTTATTGAAGCCATGCTTGTCTTGTTTGATGCCCGAGCCAAACAAAGGTCATGTGCAGCTCTTGTCAGAGGCGTCAGATCGTACGCCATGCTCTGGACAGGTTCACGTGCTTTGTACATGTTTCAGTGAGCAGGTTTGTGGTCATAAGCTAAAAGAAGAGAAGAAGACACATGCTGTCCAGGCCAAATGATCTCAGCAAGCTTGCATCATTGCAATGTACCTTTGCCTAGGGCCCCAGCTTCTGAAGCAAGAAGGCAGCATGCAGCCAGGACCAGCCCTGCATGCTGTAGCCGGCGTCAGGTTCTGACATGGCAGACTAACGCGTTGCTCTCTGTCTTGTGGGGACTCCATGGCCAAGGTGCTGCTGCGGCCAGCAGCACCTTCTTCCCTACAGAGGGGCCTCGGCAGCTGCCACGAGGTGACGCTGCCCCAGCAGCAGCATGTGTGAATCCCTGCTGGACATCCACTGCTGCTCATGGTGGCTTGTTCAATGTGTGTAGGCTATGAGGATACGTCCCGCAAGCTGATTGGCGCCCTACAGGATGCTTTGCAGGCAGACCTGGATGGCGCTCCTGAAAAGGAGGTGCGCTCAATGCCTTCACAGCCCCAAGCAGCTGCAGAAGCGTTACACCTCAGTCAGCCTGGGACGGCCAGACAGCCCATTGCTTGACTGGGTTCAACTCGTCAGTGGTCTTCCTCTGGCTCTAGGTGCGGCGCAAGGCGAATCCTGCACAGGGCTTTGTCAAGGACTGGGTGGGCAAGTGGCGTGACGATGTGGCTGTCAGGGGCTCCGATTCCCACAGAGAGATTACAGGCAAGCACGCCAGAAGGCCACTGAAGCTGTGGTGGCCTCAAGGGATGGCGAGCTTGCTGCTCAGTGTTGAGTTATCGTGCAGATGCTATCCAGCAGCTTGGAGCCTTCTACCAGAAGAATGGGGCAAGGAAACGCATGACATCAGAGA
Source organism: Asterochloris erici (assembly GCA_019693375.1). Taxonomy (NCBI): domain Eukaryota; kingdom Viridiplantae; phylum Chlorophyta; class Trebouxiophyceae; order Trebouxiales; family Trebouxiaceae; genus Asterochloris; species Asterochloris erici. The sequence continues at coordinate 351,245 of JAAMXJ010000062.1, forward strand.
CGGGTCGGGAGTTGCTCAGCCACCTCAAGGCTGCTGAGGGTGCCCTGCCACTCAAGCCTGAAAAAAAGTGATTCAGACAGCTCCAAGGGCAGAATGCTGTGTTCACCCTTGTGGACCAGGCACAAAGAGGAAAGCCAATGCAGGCTTGCCGCCCATCTGCCCAGGCCAGGCATTGGTCACGTGTTGAACACAGTCATTTTGGCGAAATACAAATGAATGGGAAAGGGCATTGTTCTGGCCTCAACTCAGGGGCCACTCATTAGTGATGGTCTTGACGGCACAAGTAGGGGGGTCGAGGTGCTTCTAGCAATTTAGTGTCAACTGCGCTGCTCAATGCCAAGGGCAATACTTTTGCACATGCCATCTTGGAAGTGCCTGGTGCTGACTGCCCTGGTGCCATCTGCCTTGATGGCACCTGCCTCCAGCACAAGTGAGCCAGCATCATCTGCTTGCAACATGCTGTAAGTGTTCAGCGGGAGCAGCACCTGGCCACCACCACTTGACTGCGACAGCCTGCAGCAGACAATCAGCCATCAGTCATTGTTATCATGATCAGCAGCATGCATACGACCGGTCTGCAGCAGCTGCAGAAGTGTGTCAGGCAGCCTTCTGACCCTCAAGTAGCTGCTGCGGTGCATCATGCAGGCAGGGCTCCACCAGATCAAGACAGTGCAATATCTGTTGCGCAAGCAGCGCTGCAGCGGGAAGGGCATCCGCCACACCTCTCAACCATCACGAAAGACGTCTTGCCTGTCAGGAAGGGAGGCCTCTGCCACAATTCTCTCGTCGCTTTGAACGACGTAGCTGCGCCCAGATTTGAGTGCCCAGCTGCCACTCAACTGGTCCTGCTCAAGAGCCGGCTTGGCTCCGAAGTTGCTCATGCCACCACCACACCCGCTCAGCTCATTGCGGCCATTGTAGGGCTCCTCGTATTTCTCATTGTGCACCTGCAGGTCAAGTCAAGAGGATGCATGCCAGCATCTTGGATCACCATGTCATGTAACATGCCCCTGCAGGACAAGTCTGCTGCAGTGTATACAGATAACTACACAGACCGGCCGGCAGCCATTGCACTGAGTAGCAGTTCAATGATGGCATTAGCATGCACAGGCAGACCTATGTGCATCTGCAGGGTGAGCAGATGTTCAGTACTCTCCATGCAGATGAGGGCAGGCATGCCCTGCTGTGTTGAACGCCCCACTGCAGCTGCTCTGTGCCCCTGCCGCCATGGAGTCTCTTGCCAGCCAGCATGCATGCATGCCATCATGCCAGATGCCAGGTGTACTCAGGACCCTCCAGGGCTACAATCCATTCTACTTCTTCAACGTGTCCTGCATCCACTTGCACTGCCTGCAGGCGCCTGACCTCTATAGTGGACGCTTTCCAGGCGCCCCCATCCTGTTTCAGCTCCTGTACGATGCGAACGCGCTCGCCGTCATTGATCATGAGGCAGTGCTCAAAGCGGGCCTGGTCGCCAGCTGCCCCCAGGTTGCGGGGCCCTGTACTGTAGCACCCACAGGCCAGCACTGTCTTGTCCTCGTCGGGGTGCAGCCTTGACCTCAGGGCCGTCCGTGAGTCCTCAGTGAACGCCTGCAGGCGCAGCAGGGGTGGGTGAGTGCGGCAGATCACCTGTGGAAGGCTTGGTGCACACCAGCTGTGCTGACACGGGCTGATCCTTGTCAGGTTGCTGCATGACCACCTGCAGACAGGGTCTGCCGTGCACATGAGGGGTCCAAAGGAGTGCAGCAGCATGCCTGTTACAGGGCTTTGTGCAGTCCAGAACGGCTGGGCAGTGCTGTCGTGGTCCGCATGCCGCTGTTTCAGTTTCAGCGGCCGCTGGGGCTCAGCCGACATGTGCACAGACACAGATGCTGTCTGCAAGAACGCAAGGTCAAGACGGTGCAGCCTGTGTCCGCGGTATGGGTGACAGACGGCAGCAGCCAGCCTGCACAGCACGACACACAGGACAGGGCAGCTACTGCAGAGGGGCATCTCGATTGCATGCACCTGAGCATCTGCCTCGCAGCCCACTGTGGGCATGAGGCGCTTGAGGCTGTAAGTGACCCCCTCATCTGTGGCCAACATGGAGCACTGCGTCTGCCAGTCCACCAGGCGGACTTCCCAGTCGCGGAACTCCTGGGGCACATACTGCAGACCGGACACAAGGTGTTGCCAGCCAAGGCTGCTGGTGGGCACATCCTGCCAGCTTGTAAGGTGCTGAGTGTGCCCTGATGCAAAGGCACTTGTTGATGCAGTCCTGCATTGCTGCGCTGCATTCAAAGATCTGCAGGGCCACCCCACAGCAGTGAAGATGGCTTGAAAGGCCAAGATTGAGTCCCTGCAGCGAGTGGGCGCTGAGCAGCTTTCCCACCTGAGCAGGCAGCTCCTGAGCCTCGCCTGTGCCAGAGAAGGACGCTGTCACGCCCTGCACATGTGAAATGCTGCTTGGCAACAAAACTGCTCCATGCACCAAGCAATTTGGCGGGGTGCTCTTGCCTCCCACTCGCCAGAGCACTTTTTGCCGAAAGATTGCCAAAGCGCACTGCCCAGCTTGCTGCTCTTGGCACGGGTCTCTGCCCGAGAGTCAGCAACAGCAGCTGCATGTATGCTCATTGTAAGAGCTGCACGTGGGGCAGCCTGTCTTCGTGAAGATGTATGTGAGATGGCCGAACATGATGACCGGCCGGGGTGAACGTTAGGCTGGAATGCAGCACCGCTCTGCATCTGTGCATGGCAGCTGCTCTGCATCCTGGTACCTGATCTGAACAATTGTGTTGACCAGTCAATACCTTGAGCAGCTGCAATGGCAATGGAGGCCTCATCATCTGTGAGCTGCTGGATACGAATGGCAGATGTATCAGAACTCCCAGCTGCCTGGCAGCGAGGGGCCAGTGTCCAGCAAGTAAGGTCAGCTAGAGATTCACTCTGGGCACACACACTGTGAAGGCAGTCCATGTGTCCCAGAGGCCAATATACTGACACAGGGGATTGCCTCGTTGGACGTGCCTGGTGCTGCTGAATGTGTCTGCTTTAAGACTGCTGATGCACACTCAGCAGTTCAGGTGTTGGCATACACATCTTCAAGGTTGTACCTCTTCCACTTCTGGGGGCCACGAATGCTGAGGTATATCGCTGCCAGCCCAATGAAGGCAAACATGGAGTACAGGAATACATGCAACCTGTAAAGGTATTTCAGCCCCTCCAGGTAGAGAATCTGCAGGCAGACAGGATGCTCAGTGCAACACATGGCGTAAGCACAGCCTCACAAGGATTCGGACTGCCCATCCATTGCAGCTCAACCAGACTGAACAAAACACTGGAGGTGATGATGGGTTTGCAGATACCCACCTGGCCCCCAAAGATAGATGCAATTGCAGTCTCGTTGGCGTATTGAGAGAATGCCTGGGCACAGAACTGAATTGCAGCCGTGCAGGATAGTAGCACCAGGGCAACATTGAAGAGGAAGCTGCTCATCAGGGTGGCCCCGTACTTCATGGGGTGAACTGTGAAGATGAGGAAGTTCAGGCCAAATTTGGTACACCCCTTGATGGTGCAGGCTGCAGGAAAAAGGGCATGTGCCTGTCAGTGCACTGCCAGGTACAGTCTGCAGGCCAAGGGCTGCGAATTGCTGTTCGCAGCCTGCAGTCCCATTACATGCAGGGATTGTGCAACAGGAGAGCCTCCACAGACAATGGCTCACCCCAACACAATCAGCACAACATGGTACAAGGCCAGGCATGGGGACGTCACACCTGAAGGAGAGCAGGCTGCTGGCAGTGCCGCCAAACAGCAGCCACAGTGCAGCCCACCCAGTACCCCACCCAGCAGTCACAACCAAAGGACCTACTCACCCAGCAGGAAGCATGCCAAGGCAACAGAGCCAGACAGCAGTCAAGAGTGCAGCGCAGCCTGCACCAGTACCAGCAGCCACACAAGATGCCCTGGATGCAGGCGCTGACTCACCCAGCAGCCAGAAGCAGAACAGCGCAAAGGCAATGACGCCAAACAGGGGAAAGACATTGTCCAGCTTGATGAAGAGGACGTTGAGGAAGGGCGTGACTGGTGGGTACACAAAGAGGTACAGCACCACTTGCAGCATCCAGCACAGTGACAGGACCACACCCAGCAGGCCTGCAGGGGAACACCCATCATTGGCATCAGCTTTCAGATGATGCAGAGGTGAGACTGGGGGCTGCAAGAAGCTGTTGCTACTATGCAGCACTCGTGCACAACAGGTTGCATGCACCGGCTGCAGAAAGGTCTCAAAACTCTGTACAGGCTTGCCTTCAGACTTTGCCTGCAACGCCTGAGGCAAGAAGAAGTGGCAGTGTCATTGCAGGATCTGGAGGCCTACCTACGATGAATTTGACATAGGACATGATGACAAAAACAGCCCAGGCGTAATCTGGATCTGTGCCCTGCAGAAGGCAATGGAGTCATGATGCACTTGGCCAGCTGTGATGCAAGGGCAAGGTACCATCACAGCTCAATGCAATGTGCTGCTGCATGGGCTGCCGCTGCCACGTGGCTGCAGAGGTGGCCCAGGCTGTAAGGCTGTGTCATACGCTGGCATGTCAAGTCAGCCCCCACAGCTAGAACAGGCTGCCCTGCGCATAAGCTGAAGCCACAGCTCTTATACACAGCTGACATCTTTGTCCATTGCTGTAACCAGCAGCCACGGCTGTAGACAGCCTGATGCATGGGCGGCTGCACAGCTAGACAAGCGCTGCTTACACAGCACAGAGCAGCCCAATCATGCCCACCGCCTCATGGAATCTTGTCTGCCCCACCAAGCAGCAGCAAACCTGAGGGCAGGCAACCTACTGCAGCCGCTGATGAGTTGACAGAGGAGAGCCTAGGCTGTCCGGAAGTGCTCCTGACGAATTCCCAAGAAAGGGCTGCGCGTCCCCACACAGTGACAAAATACAAACTGGACCCAAGTGCGCACCTGGGGGTAGACCACCTCCAGCGCCTTCTCATCCTCCTCCAGGGCCACCACCTGCTGCGCGAGCAGGCGGTACTCCCGCCGCCAGGAGCGGCTCTTGCCGCCCTCGCGGTCCTGCTTGCGCAGCTTGGCAGCTGAGTCCTGCAGGTGCGCAGGCTCTGCATGCTTGAAAACTAATTTGCTTTAGCACGACTTTGAGACTGAGCACTGGGCGAAACCAGTGTGAGCTGGGCGTTGCCACGAGGCTCACACTTGCACACCTTGGCCTCTCTGTCCTGCAGGCAGGCAAGCCAGGACCACAGCATGGGAGCTGAGCTGCCCAGGCAAGGCAGCAGCTGTCCTGCTCAAACTCCTTGGCAGCTGAGTCCAGCAGGGCAGGGCAGGCTGGCAGCACACTTGCAGGGCAGCTGGGCAGGGCGCCCAAAATGCCACATGCACCTCACTCAGGCTTGGAGTGCTCTGGCATGCTGCTCATGCGGGACAGCTTGATAGGCACCTCCTGCTGCACATGAAGGCTGCATGGGCTGGCTCTCAGCGTTGTGCAGCTTGCCTGTCAGAAAAGCTGGCAACTGCCTGTGCAGCACAGTACAGGCAAAACTCACCACAACCTGCTGCCACCTTTGCGACTCTTGTTGTTGTCAGGATGGTTGTATGGGGTTTGCCCTACTCACACACTCAGAGTCTCCAGGAACTTAATCGTTGAGCAGCGCTTGTGCACCCCAAAGCAGCCAGCATCCCTGTGGCATTATGGCATGCTGGCCCAGCACCTTAGGCATTGACCAGGCACCCTGTCTTGAGCTGCATGGGGACAACCAGCCTGTCTTGATGCCCACCAACTACCACACATTACGCTCCCACCTGTACTTGAATTTTCAGTCAGGCAGCAGGGAACAGTGATACTCCTGGCGCCTTGCCCCACTCTTTTGGCCATAGCCATGTCACCTCTGGAGCAAAGTGGACTGCGGCTTGCCTGACACACACATGCAGCAGCAGTAATTTCATGTGCAGATTTCAAGCAGAACTCACCATGACGTTTTTGGCACGCTGGCCCAGCCCTTTGGCCTTGGCCAGGTACTCCGTCTTGGAGATGGTGGAGCGTGGCCGGCCCAGGAACTCGCGGATCAGGTCTAGAGGCAGGGCCACGAGACCAATGCCCGCAAAGATCATGAACAGCAGCCACCCCGCAGTTGTCACCAGGGCGATCACGTAGACAAAGAAGGAGACGCGGATGGTCCAGACCTCGGTGGCAAGCTTGCCATTGATGGCATCGCACTGCAGGGAGGTGCAGGGGATGGGTGAGGTCGGGCATTCGTGACACGGCTTGCTGGTACTTCAGCAGCCTGCTCATGCAGGGCATGCAGTGTGAGAGAGGACCAGAACAGCATGCCACCAGTGGCGTCATCCTGCAGGGAGAAGCATGGGATATTGAGATGCAAATCAAGCTCTGAGCCTGCCGCTGCGGCAGGGCTGGTTGCAGGGGGCGTGACGCCAGATGTGAACTGAAATCCTGCTGTGTTTGTTTGCAATGCAGGTGGAAGCAAGGGCTATGAGTATATTTTGCTCATGCATTGTGAGGGTCGTCCAGGTGTTTGAAACGCTTGCTGTTGGTGATTTCAGACGGCAGGCCATTGTTGCAACTGGTCCGTGCCGGCAACCAGAGCTGTGACTGTGCCTGAAAGCAGGGGACAGCAGGTGGCGCAATGGCATGCACTGCATGGTACTGCACAGCGCGTGGTCAATGTTGTGTGCGGGTCGATTCTCCAAGAGAGCAAGGCACACATGCCTGTTGTGAGGTCACAAGGCTTGCAGGGGATGGTCAAGTAGTGGCTTGCCGTCCAAGCAGGCACAGCCTGTTCCCAGCTGACAAGGGAGCTGTGATGACATGGGCTCACCACACTATCACAGCAGCATGCTTGTCAACTCCTTGCTGCAGTCCTGGGCAGCCAAGAGCAATCGAAAACATGGCGTCGCAGCAGGAGCAGGCACCCCACCTGACTGCACACTAAGCATCACCCTTGCAACCAGCAGAACAGCAACTCACATTGCGGCCTGTGAAGACAGGGTCCAGCCCACCATCTGACAGCACACGGATGCAGTGGTTCAGTGGCGTGCTCGTACTGTTGTCTATGTAGCTCAGGGGCGCGAAGCCTGAAGCCAGCCCCATGACTGGATACTCCACGTAGCCCCAGATGCCTGAGGCAGGCAGTCGCCAACTCAGCAGGATGCTGTTTGACCAATGGCCTCGCCACTGGACTCTCCACATGTCAGCAGGCAACAGAAAGCTTCATTGCTGCTGTAGGGCTAGCCCCACAGTACATACAGGCAGGCCTGGCCCATGACCAGGCAGGCGATAAGCAATGGTCAGCGCCGCCAAGTTGTTGCACATCACAGCGGCAGCAACGGCCACTTGCTGAGTATCCCCCACAGTCACTGGTCTGCAGCAGGCAGACAGAGTTTTAGAGTCTCCTTGGCGCTTGTCCTGTTGCTTGTGCCGTGCCAAGCTGGGAGCGCCGTGGCTGCAGCAGAACTGCTGCTGGGAGGCTGGCCTCATGATCAAGCATTCCACTCCCAGGCTTCTGCAGCATACGGGAGGCAGACTGGCTGCTGCCGCCTGTCCTGTGCATTGAAAATGTCGAGCTGCACAGAGTGCTGCACCAGCAGGAGGGAATGGAGTTGCCTGCCATGCAGGTCCCTGGTGCTGGACCCTGAAGGTACTGCTGCATGGCGCTGCCAGTCCTGGGTAGGTGAGCTGCAGGCTGCACAAGTAACATTGCAGCCACTGCTCCCTGGGCAGGGAGTGATGATATGGTGCTGCTCGCAGTGGAGGGGCTGCATCTAGGGCTGTGGAGGCGCCCAGCAGCTGTCTGACACCCCGCTGACACCGTGAAGCGGGAACACACTGAGTTCCAACTGGCTGCAAATGTCAGGCAAGCTGCTTCTCAGGTGGGTGGTGCCATGAGCAGACACCACAGTGGACTGCGATAGACTCAAGAGGGATATGGAGTGGTGCCCCTTGGCCAGCTGCAGCCCCCCCAGGATGGCACACAGGAGGCTGGGCCACACAAGGCTTACCGTAGCAGATGCCGAGGACGAGTCCGACCACAACCAGGGTCACCCCCTCCCACATGACTGCGCTGACCACACGCTGCATGAGGGACCTGCACGTCACACAGCTTGGTCGTGGGCACCCCAAGGGGAGGCAGGCCTGTATGTGGCGCACCCAATACTGGCAGAGATCAGGGCAGCACGGGAGGCAGCAGAATCGATGGCAGCAGCAATAGGCAGCAACGCAGAGCAGTTCACTCCTGTCGCAACAGCTTTGTCCCAGAATGATGCCACCCAGCTGGCCTGACAGCTGCAGTGCAGCCAGTCCACAGCAGCTCACAGTCAGCAGGACAGTCTGCAGCTCCCTAGTTGCTGCCACCCGCAAGGGCAACACACATCTCTGTGACTCACATGTCGCTGTCGCCCTCATAGTAGAACATGGCAAAGGGGCACAGCCCAAAGACCATGACACTGATGGCGATGTAGCAGAAGTACCACAGCGCAGTGGTGGGCAGTGCAAAGTTGCAGGACGAGTAGGGTATCTCTGCCGAGCATGCCTGCAGCCGCCAAAGGCATGGCTCAGCAGCGAGAGGCTGCCCAGCTTGGAGCTCTCCTCGTCAGCTCAGGAGGCCAGATCCTCCATGCTGCAGAGGCCAGGCAGCAGCCTGGGCTGTGCACAGCAGGCGAAACTGTGGCAACAACGCTATTGACAGTGTACACTTCAGCTGCAGCCAGGTACACCCGAACTGCTCTGATGCAGGCTGAACAGGAGCTGGCAATGGGCACACACTATGCTTCCCTCTGATGCAAAGACAGGCATCAGGGCAGGCAGGACCACTTGCTCAAGCTGCATCTTTGAGTCGTGTCAAGCAAGCAAGCACAAGCAGGTGGAGCAACAGGCTTTACATTGCGCTTGCCTCTACACAGACTGGCAACAGACCAACAAGCAGCACTTCTTGCTGAGGCTTTGTCTGTGACACACCTTCCTGTTAGCCACATCCAGCGGGAACAAAAGTACTGTCCAGATGGCCAGTGCAATGCCGAATATGACCACTGCTTTGGGGAACCAGGCCTGGTTGCGATCCTCAGGGTGGCAGTAGATGATGAGCAGATACAAGCCGACGCCCAGAGCCAAGATGGCAATGACCTGCAGCACCAGCAGCAGCCAGCCATGATGTTTGGGCTGGATGGGCATGCGGTTCCGCTCTGCCTGCCTGCCCTGCAGGTCACTTGCCAGTGCATCCCTGTGACCGCAGGAACACAAAGCAGGCTGAGCCACAGTAGCAGCAAGCACTGGAACTGGTTGGAGCTTCCTTAGAGTAGAAGCAATCTGCAGCAAGAGAGTTCTGCAGTCGTGTGCTTCGGGTGCAGTGTGAACCAACATCTGCACTGCCATGTGAGCCCCATGCTGGCCAGTGCTTACCGCAGTCACGATGATGAGGAACCAGTTGAAGCCAGCGAACACCATGATGCCTTCTTGTTCCCTCAGGTGCTAGGGAAGCCTGACAAAATGCTACCTGCACAATAGCCATTGCAGCAGCACAGGCCAGAGTGTCACCAGCTTGTTCCACCATGGCAAACAGCCACAATCGGCTCCTGACTTGCTGCTGTGGAGAGCAGCATGCCAGCCTGCACACCTTGGGTCAGTCACAGAAATCAGCTCTCTGCGGATGGTGTCAGCTGTGGGTGCATACCCCTCGGAATGATCCTGCTGAGGGGCAGCTGATGATGTGCAGTTTGCAAATCCAGCCCTGCCACTCCGCTTTCTTGTGACTGCCACAGCATTAAAGGTCAACCTGATCGTCATGGCTCCGCATGCTCGTACATCCTTCCTGGACAATAGCAAAGCTGGTCCGTCTGGTGATGCAAGCGAGCCACTGCTGTCCAACACAGATCAACCCTCTGCCCCTGCCCTGGAGCAGTATGCCTCAGCTCCACCTGAAGCCGATTCTGGTGGTACCTCAAGCCCACTCCAGCAGGATGCAAAGCCAGAGGGCACCGCGTACAGCCTGCCATCCAACTACCAGCCACACTATGCAAGTGAGGACATGCTCAGGCAGACAGGCACCAGTTGTCGCACATCAAGAGGGTCTCACATCATGTTGCCCTTCAGGCGTTCCACCAGGTGCAGCAGAGCCTGCCGGCCCTGTTCTGGGAATCCCTGCCCCGCAGCAGCCGCATGAAGTGACCCAGCCTGGCTACGCTTTGGTAGCATCTCACAGCTTGGGCCCAGACCCCATCATCGTGCAATGTCCCTACTGTGGAAGCGAGACGCTGACCCACGTGGATCATGTGAGCCTGTCATGCCGGCTGCAATGTTGGTGCTGACCACCACGAGCAGCTTTGCAAGTCTGTCTCTGACGGTGCTCTTGGGCTTGTGCAGGTCAGCAGCTGCTGCACATGGTTCAGCGCCCTGGCGCTCTGCCTGCTGGGATGTCCTGTGTTCTTCTGGATCCCTTTCTGTGTGCCCACTGGCAAGGACACAGTGCATCGCTGCGGGCACTGCAACACCTGCCTTGGCAGGCACAACTTTGGAGGGCTTTGAAGGTCCTGTAATTGGTCAGTCAGCAGCCCATTGCAACCGGCAATTCATTCATGCAACTGTGTACTCAGCGCAGGTCAATCACATCATGCCGCACTTTGGGGTTCAAATATACATGACCACAGAGTTCATACAGGCTCTGCCCAGTGCTAGTGGGCTGGTGTGTATGAAAGCCTCTTTCTGGACACTTCTGGATTAGTTTGAGGCCTCCTGGCGTGCTCAGCCTGAAAATGCCACACTTGTTTCTGTGGTCACGCGGCGCCATGACAATTGCCACTGCCTCATCCAGCATGGTCTGCAGATACTTGCCGGTCTCAGCTCAGTTTGCCACCATGCCACCGTGCACATCTGTAAAGCAAAATTTAGGAGGCAGCCCTTGCGGCAGTCCTGTTGAGAGGAGAAGTGAGTGACACGACACTCAAGCCAAATAATGTCCGGGGCTTCCCACATCAGCATTGCCTTGCCCGCTTACCTGGTAGCCGCACTGTGTATGGATGTCAATAGATGACAGGAAGCATGTCTGGGTGGGGTGGGTGTGGATCCAGCCCATGGGGTACAACGACCGCTTATCTTGCACATCAAAGATCTCCTCCTCATTCAAAGCTTGCACTGTGTCAGAGGTTCCTTCCTGCAAAGACACACACGTTGCTAGATACTTGCCTGGCACTCATTTGTGCGCAGTCAGGAACCACATGCTGCCATGCGCAAGCCCAAGCTCAGCTTGAAGGGCCTTCCTCGCCAAAACTGCAAGCAGATCCTGGCAGCGAAGTTGCAAGCCATGCAGTGGTGCAAGCAATGCAGTGAGTGGCTTGCAGAGTGGCTTGCAGAGCCTTCCTGCGCAGGCTGCGGGTGCAGCCAGTCCTTGGCCACCCCTCAAGCAGAGTTCCAGATGTGCATCAGAGCAAAGAGAAGCTCACCTGTTTAGGGATGATGAGAGTGCAGATGAAGAAGGCGCCCTGCTTCTCGTCCAGAATTCCTGCCAAAATGCCACACGACTCGACGCCCTTGGCGGTGTTGCGGCGGGAATAGCTGCAGAGGGAAGAGACAAAAGGTCAGTTCACAGGAGGTGCACGGTAGCACTGCCTGCAGAGTGACGGATGAGCCCAATTCTAGCTATGCGTTCAACCATCTGTCAACAGATGCAGCAAGAAGCCCACGGCTGAATGCAAAAGTGCCTCCGCCGCTGCACAGTTACACATGCAAGATCTCAATACAGTCATTGGACAGCCCACAGCAAGCTGGCCCTGAAACCCTGCACACAGCTTGTGTGCAGCAGCAACTGCATGCAGGGCACCCAGTGCCATACCTTACCACTCAACTGCCCATCTGCTGGACAGGCTTCTGCAGCAGCGGCATGAAGCTTGTGAAGCAGCCACCTTCCAAGTCTTGTGATCCTTCTCTTGCAGCAGCAGGTAAATGCACTCACTGGAGGAACTCGTCCATCAGCGCTGCCGACACATGCACCTCCCGGATCTGAAGCTTCTTCTTGACTGCTGTCTCCGAGGGAGGCTCCACTGGGGGCGGGCGCGGCTCCAGCGCTGGCTGTGGGGGTGCGTGAGAGCAGTTCATATGCGCCGGGGGCAGCCCTGCCGGCGCGGACATCCCCTGGACCTGCAGCACAGTGGGCAGCACCTTTAGAGCAGGGGGCAATGCCTGGGGCAGACAGGCCCTCTAGTGCACGCATGCAAGCAGGCCTTGGTTGGCTCTGGACCTGCAGCAGGGGCGGGACTTGTGCACGGGGCACAGTCATGCACTGAGAGACTGCTGTGTGTGCTTTGGTCCCATCCGTGGCTTGAGGCAGGGTGCAGGGTCTGCCAATGGACTGCAGCTGGACACACAAGGAGCAGTGTCAACATTATCCTCTGCACAAGCAGCCTGCATGGTCATGCGCTGGCTGGCCAGGAGCTGCTCCCCCACCTCCAGCTGACCTAAGTCACACCAACAGCGCTGCTGTGCACCTCAGATCGCTGGTCTGGTGCCAACTGTGACTGCTGCGTACACAGCAGGTAGGGCAGGCATCTAATGTGCTTGCAGGCCATCCATCCACCCCACAGCCAGCAAATGCATGCAGGGTTGTGGCCAGGTGTGGCTCACCGCGGCCTCCTGCGGCCGCAGCTGCACATCTCTCATGTGCCTGGACTGATGATCAAAGAGGTAGGTGAGGCACCTCACCTCTGACCTCCTACTGCCGCTGCTGCACTGCACAAGGGCGCCTGGGCTTTGGTGTCAGTATCTGGCCAGTGTCTGCTCACCTCCACCTCCCAAAGCCCTGACTGCAGCAATGAGACCTCACCCCTGGCGGCTGCTGCTCGCCACGACCACATGTTTCCCCAGCTGTACTTGTCACAAAGGCTGATTGCCGCATCCTGAACAGGCAGGGGCTGGCTGCTGCTCACCTCCACCTCCTGCGGCCCCAGCTGCAGCTCCACCTGCGGCGAGGGCTGGTAGGCATCCAGCAGAGAAGCCTGCTGCTGCTGCTGCCGCTGCTGGGGCACAGGTGCATCCATCAGGTTGGCCGCGCTGCCGTTGCTTTGGCGACTGTACCCATAGTCCACGGGGGGCAGGGGCCCTTTGTCAAATTCAGGGTACAGGGGCGGCGACTGCTGGGACAGCTGCTGCGAGGCAGTGCGCCGCGCAGGGGCCTGAGCCTGCAGCACAGCGGGCCACTGAGTCAGGGCACGCACATGGTGACTGATGCACACGTCTGCAAAACAGTGGGGGCCACTTGCTGGGGCACACTATATCATGCCTGGCCTACGCCTGCGCCGACTTCCGCGACCCTGCAGTCTACCTGCACAGGCCGGCACTTTGTGGAGCATGGCCTGCGCATGCAGGAGAGCTGGCACTGAGGCAGGGGGCGGGCACAACACAGAGTGTTGTCAGGTGCTGCACCTCACCATGATGGCATGCTTGTTCCTGGCTGCCTCTGAGGCTGCTGGCAGCCGTAAGCTGGTGGCAGAGGACTCCTCTGTGGCCCAGGAGGGCAGGCCTGCATAGCTGCTGCTGCTGCCCTGCCGCACCTGCTGGCCAGGCATGCGAGGCATGCCATCACCTGTGAGCAGGTCCAGGCTGGGAGCGCTGGCAGCATCTTGCAACCCACCAAACTGGTCCTCGATGGAGCTGCAGGGGCAGGGTGCAGGGTCAAGACCCCCAGCAGGTTCAGCTGCACACCAGCATGCCCAAGCAGGGCACGACGCAGCACCCTCGGCAGCACAACCCTCAGCAACAGGACGGGGGGCCTGGGGCAGGGATGTTCTGCACCATCACACAACAGGCACTGCAGGCCAGATGTGCTGCTATCAGGGACAGCACACATGGTGCAGGCAATCAGACCACAAGGGGCACCAGATATCTCTGCAAGTGACCAGCACTGCCTGCAGGCAGCGTGCGGTGTGCGGCTTGGTGGCACCTGTCAGATGTGCAACACAGGCCGGAGTTTCGGGCACTATACAAGCACGGTCTGCCGAGAAGCCCTTGGCACCAGACAAGAAAAGAGGCAAGCAGAAGTATGCTGGATGCAGTCCCCAGCCTGCCTCTGCCGCTGCAACAGGCTTCAAATGGTCGTTCCGCTCACCCCTTTGCCCCTCGCTGGAGATGTCAGCAACCATAAAAAGACCAAACGCATCAGCAGCCTCCAGGGCAGCCAAGGCAAGCTGCGCAGTCTGGCAGGCTGCCGCTGTCCAGGACCACACAAGCTGTACGCACCTGCCAGGGTAGGATGGAGCAGAGGCCTGCCCAAAAGGATCTCCGCCCTGCCTCTGCCGCTGTGACGGAAATGCAAAGGGATCATTCCGCTCCGCTGCCCCCGGCTGGCTGGGCACATCAGCAGCCTGCTCTGGGCTCCCAGCAGAGTCCCAGTGCAGCTGGGGCATATTGGAAGCCGCCAGCTGCACCGTCCCTGCCGGGCGGGGGGTCGCCGGCTGCTCCGGCTCGCCCCCCATCAGGCGCCAGCTGTCCAGGCGTTGCTTCAGGGCTTCCAGCTCAGGCATGTACTGCGTGGCCAGCACCTGCACTCAGCCGAGGCCTGATCAGACGGCAGCGCCACGCCAGCAATCAGCCACTCATTGACAGCTTCCAGTTGCAGCATGTGCTGCGCGACCAGCATCTGCGCACAACTTCGCAACTTGTTGGGGCAGAACGGGTTCAGCAATGCTGGAAATGCAGTGCACGCCCGGGCGAGAGGCTGGAATGCTCGCAACCTTCAGGCCGGACATGCACCACATCAGAGCGTCCAGTTCAGACATGTGCGGTATGGCTGGCACTTAGAGGCAGTACATGGCGGTGAGGATACATGGTCTGGAACCCATTGAGTGTTCACATCGCTGATGGCAGCGCTTATGGAGGCAGCTGCTGCAGATGCTTGATCTAGGCAGCCGCTGAGGCCCCCTGATCTGTTGCAGTGCAAGGCAGCAAGCCCAGCTGCCATCAGAGGTCTGCAGTGCTACAACAACAACTGTATCAGAAGGCCAATGACCATGTAAAGTGGCATTGGACTGTCTGCTGGCCAGCATGTGGTACAAGTAGGCAAACACATCACGATTGGCAATGGGCCCGCTCCACTTGCACAACCGCATTGTTTTCTCTCTAATTACCTGCGTGAATCGTCTGTACTGTGGAGACTTGGGGTCAAAGTCTCTGTGCAGCTTGATTGTCTCCAGCACCAGGCTGCAGCAAGGGAAGCTGTCAGGCCGCTGCGGTATTCGCAAGCTGTCAGCACAAGGAAATCTCTGTAGTGCATATCAAGCGCACTCCAAGCTTGAAAGGATGGCATGGAACCAGAGGCCTACCAGCCCCAGAGCTCTCAGCCTGCCTACCTGGAGAACCTCAGCAGCATGACGTACTGCTGTGCATCATTGCCTATCGCCTTGTACTTGGCTGCCTGCAATGGGAGAACAGCAGCACTCTGTCAACCCTAGCACTGTGCACAGTGGACATGGGTGGCAGCACGCAGGGCTGGCAGGTGGCAGGCACCACCACCTGCCAGATGTGATTGCAGAGGAAGCAGTCTGCACCTGTTGCAATAGCAGATTGGCTCTGCGGTAATATCGCTCCAGTTCCATCATGTCCAGAGGCATCGTGAGGGGGGCAGCATTGGCCAGCTGCTGAGAGACAGATTGCCGATTGGTTGGCCTTGGCGCTGGCATCCTTCCCAACTCAGCTTTATGTGCTGCTCTTTGTCTACCTAGTCAGGGGTGTCTGCAGGGCAGATTCGTTTGTGGGACAGAATTCGCTTTCCAGATCCTGCACATGCCTGTGGCCGCAGGGGCTCAGCATGTGCTCATTGTTCTTTCAATCACAGTTGCAGAGGTACAGCTGAAGTTGAGGCTCCGTTCTTGCAACTGGGCTTGAAACCCCGTAGGTTAGGACCTTACTCAGCTCCAGATCTTGTGTCGTGAGCCAGTCACAGCCCTAAGACAGGGATTGACAAGTCAGTGGGGGCCCAGGGTTCGCCTGGCTAAGCAGCCTCCAGCATGCAGCCCTGTGCTGCTTAGTCTCTCAAACTGCTGCAGCATGGCCAAGGAGGCCAAGGAGGTCAAGGCAGAGAAGACCAGCAAGCCAGACAAGGCCCCGTTTGACCCACGTGCAATCAGCGTCATTGCCAAGCCACTAGCAGATGACAAGCTCTGTAGAAAGGTCTGCCTGCCATGAGCAGAGTTTGCTTCTGTGAATGCAAGACGACAAGTAAGAAGTGTGGCAGTGCGCACTGCAGGTACTGAAGCTCGCCAAGAAAGCTGCCAAACGCAAGCAAATAAAGCGTGGTGTGAAAGAGGTTGTCAAGGCCCTGCGAAAGAACATCAAGGGGTGAGCACACTGATGCAGCAGGTTGAGAGTGGGCCAAGCACTGCATCATGAACTGGGTACTGGCCGCCTGCCTAGCAGGTTGCAGACTCCTAGTGCTGCAGTGCCACCGGCAGATCGCGTGGCAGGCAGGCCACTGTTCATCATGCAGAGCCTGTGTTGCAGTCAGGGCACTGCCATTGCTGCAGTGCCTCTGCAGCCTGTGCAAGCGTACTGCGCCCCATGCCACTCTCCTGCAGGGTCTGCCCTGTTGTTGGTCACTATCAACATTCTGGCATCCTGGATGCGCCACATGCTGCTGACACTGTGCTGTCCCTGCAGGCTCTGCATCATTGCAGGGGACATCTCGCCCATCGATGTGGTCATCCATTTGCCGGTCATGTGTGAGGATAGGGACATCCCCTACATCTACGTCCCCTCCAAAGATGTGAGTTGATCAGAGGACTGCCAGCCATCGTTCTGCCAGGCAATGTGTGGCTCGTCCCGCACCTGAGGACGCCCACATTCAGTTTAGTCAACGCTGTCTACTGGGCCACAGCTGGGCGCAGCAGCATGAACCTGAAGCTGCATGCAGCCTGCTGTGCCAGTACCAGCAGCCATTGATGTAACGACAGCGCCTCAAGCCCGACGCCAGCAGGACAGAGCACTCACAGCCCTGGTGCCCGCATGCAGGAGCTTGGGGCAGCCGGTCTCACCAAACGCCCCACCAGCTGCATGCTGGTGATGCCTAAGGCCCTCAAAGGCGCAGTGGACGATGAGGAGTCCAAGGAGTTTGAGGCCGGCTTTGAGGATGTTGCCAAGAGGGTCAAAGCTGTACAGCCAATCTTCTGAGCCCACTGCGTTCATTCCTTGTTTCTCTGAATGACTTAGCATCCTCTGACCAGCCTTTTCGCCGCTAGACGTATCAATTGCTAGACGAAGCATCTGAGGAAGCATCTGAGACAATGACCAGACCAGAGTGCTCCAGATGGAGCGGTAGGTCAACGTTAGCGCATGCCTGGCTCAATTGCAGCACAATTGCAGCACAAGTTCTCATCTAGTGGCGCTGGGTTCAGACTTGATTGCAATCCTTTTCAGGCCACATCTGTGGCGAACACAGGTGATTTGAGAGAGTCATCATGGCTCCCAAAAAGGCTGACAAGAAGAAAAAGGAGGGAGAGGCAGAGAGCCCGGAGTGAGTTCAATGCTGTGCACTGCATTGGCGGCTGCACAAACCTTGCCAAGCCAGGCACAGCTACCAGTGCAACAGGAGTTGTTCACTAACCTGCCTGCATGGGCCCTGACTGTAGGGACAAGCTGAAGGCAGAAATCAGTCGCATGGAGATGGAGAAGGCTGATCTGGGCATCGAGCTGTCCTTTCAGCGGGACAGGCTCAAGCTGAAGGAGGCAGAAGCGCAGCAGCTGGAGCTGGATGCCCTTGAGCTGGGCGCCAGGCTGAGCAAGTCTGCCATGGACTATGTGAGCTGGATCTTGGGGCAGTCTATGGACAGGGCTTTTCCCTTTTACAGGAGGAGCCAGAGATGGCACTGCCTCAGCATCTGGAAACCAGGCTGCCTAAATCTGCCACAGCCTATGTGGCCTGTACTGCAGGGACAGCCATAGCAGGGCAGCATGCATCAAGCAGCACATGCGCCGCCAGGCCTTCCTTGCGACCCCAAGCTGCCATTGGGCCTATAGATTGTTGCCATCTGTGCGCTGGTGCTTGCAGCCTGTGCTGCAGCAACACAATGCCCTGTAAACATGCGCTGGGGACAGCACCAAGCTGGGTTGCATGCCTTGCCGTACACCTACCTACAGGCCTCTGGGGCTCCAGCAACAGTCCGGGTACCTCATCTCAGGCTGCCACTGCAGACAGAGCACAACAACATGCAGCTGGATACATTGCCAGGACTGCTCCATAGCAGAAGTAGATGACTTGCTGCAGGCAGACATCCTGGAGCACAAGGAGACCCAGCTGAAGGCTGGGGAGAAGCGGATCCATGTCCTGGAGCAGCAGCTTGAGGCGCTGCAGGCAAGGCAGGGGGGCACCCGGCACCGTCTCTGTCACATGGGTTGCGCACAGCTAAAGAGAGCTGCACAGACATGCAGCACCAGCAGGGGGCGCTGCAGGCAAGCTGTGGCAACTGCCTAGCAGGGCTGGGAGAGCATTCATGGCATTTTGAGGCAGGGTCGTGCCGCAGGCAGATCTCAGGCAACACAACGTATATGCCCGCGCATTGCAAAGCCCCTGTAGCATGGCCAGGTGTTGGACCTGAAGTGGCCTGGGAGCCAGCTGCAGCAGGCATTGCAGACGGGCACACAGGGGCCGCCCTTCTCAGCCACTTTCACATGTGTCGTGCTCAGCTCCTGTCAGATGTACAGGTGGTGGGGCAGCAAGCAGGCAGCGTTGCAGGCAACCCAAAATCGTGAGGCAGGGCTGAGTAAAGCATAGGGATCAAGATCTGGGGTGGACTGCAGGTGTGATGTTGGCAGAACCTGCAGATCTCTCTGTCATGCACCCGCATTGACCATGCAGAGCACCTGCAACGTGCAATGCATCGGACTTGCAGTGGCTTTGGAAAGCAGCTGGAGGGCGCTGCACACCCTCTGTACATGTGCCATATACAGGGCTTGGAGGAGCAGTGCATGGTATGGGATGTCACTCATGTGTCTGGGCGCTGCAGCAGCGGCTGGGGGCCCTGCCGGGGCACACCGCACAGCCCCTGTGCCATGTACAGATTGTTTCACTGTATGTAGAAACATTGCACATGGGGGGTTCTGGATCACAGCATCAAAGTGGACCACCACCTGGAGGAGACATCACAAAAGCCTTGCATGGTCCCTGTCACCCAAAGAGGAGGGACTGCGCACATCAGGTCCTGACTGTGCTGCAGGCCGAGCTGACCAGGTGCGGGGATGCACTGGCGCGCTGCCAGGGGGAGCGGGATACACTGCAGGGCCAGATCAGCAACGATGCGCAGGTGGTTGGGGACAAGCAGGCGCTGGAGGACGCAGTCAAGAAGCAGGTGGGCTTGACGCGGAGGCCCACCGTCTACATCAGGAAATGAAGGCCTTTGCGTGGCCATGCCAGCTGTGCTATCCTAGTGCCACTGGGACCTTTCAGGCTGTCTGGCTACGCAGTCCCCCATAGGTCTACAGTCCACAGCAAGCAGGGAGATGTGGAGCTCAGGTCCTTCCCGGAGCTACCTGGTGGCAAAGCACGCACTTGCACACATCTGTGCAGGCCAGGCCAGCCACCAGATCACTGTGGGGACTGACAGGGGATGAGGGGACTGCTGCCACATGCAGGATGCCGTGATTGCGAGGCAGGATGAGGAGATGTCGGTCATGGCCAGCCGCCTGACCAACCTGCAAACCGAGCTCAGCACCAGCTCCACAGCCGTGGAGACTCTGCAACTCAAGTCCTCAGGTAAGCAAGTTTGGCAGGGTTGCTGCAAGCAGAATGCAGGTTGAGGTGTCATGTGAGCATGGCTGGGATGCCAAGGACAGTATGTGCAGTGACTGAAGCCTGTCAGCCGGACCTTGGCAGGTGATGGAAGCCATGCCAGTCAAGGTCCAGCAGCCGTGGCGCAATGTCTGGCATGTGCTTGGCGCTGCGTGCAGTCCTCAGTCGACAAGCACACCGTATGGCACTGCGCATGGGCAGAGCAGAACATTTCTGTGCTGCAGGCTACACTGACCTGAAGATCTTGTTTGACAACCCATGGCTGGTGGCTGTGACGCGGTGGCGCCTTGCCGGCGAAGCGCCCCATCCCCGCAGCGGCAACACCCTGAGCTGCTTTGGTAAGCAGTCGGCTGCATGTAAACTGTGGAGTGCTGAGTGTCCCTTGTCAGCGCTGCTGCATGACTGTGAGCGTGGGCGCAGCGGCCGTGAACGGTGCTGAGCCATGCATGGTGCGCCCTGCCTGGCAGGCTGGTGGACCGGTGATGAGCTGGCAAAGAGCACCAACCTGCTGCAGCAACACCCTCAAGGTTTCTTTCTAGTGAGCCACCAGCTGCTGCATCTTGTCCAATGCTGCTTGCCCTTCTGGTCAGCTGCTGCATGCTCAGCCGCTGCATCAGCCATGATGCAGCTGTCACAGCCTGCATGCAGTGATGCGCAGTGCGCTTGGACACAACAGTGGCCTTGGCTGACGAGCTGAGCAGGGCAGCGCCATTTTTGGGCCCCACAACTGCATCTGCAAAGAATTAGAGTGACGCCCACAGCACACAGGCAGAAGTCATCAATTCACTGAGCGCTCCCAATGGCACGTAGTCTGCGCAGAGCCAGCTGCTGCTGGTCAATTGGCGGGCCTCAAGAGCAGAGACTGCCATAGAGGCTTGCCAGGGCCTTCAAGCAGTGGGACGCCAGGACTCCAACTCAGCACGCCTACTGTTGGCATCAAGCACTGGATGCTGCTGTGCATGGACCAGGCTGCTGCTTCTGACTCTTAGTGCGCCTGCGCCAGGGACAAAGCTGCTGGTTATGTACGGCGGGGAGGGCAGGGTGGACGTCAATGGGAACCGTGAAGTCAACCCCCTGCAGCTGGACAACCTGACCTGGCAGCGCGCCATTGGGGCCAAGACCAATGACTTCCTGCACGATCACAGCGCCGCCACGGTGGCCCGCACCAAGATGATGGTGTTTGGGTGGGTCAGTAGGACTACTGTGGTCGTCATTGTGATGTGAAAGGATAGCCTAACCTGCCAGGGCGACCTGCACTGCCCAGCCCAGCGCTGCCAGAAGGGCAGGGACCAAGATGATGGTGATTGGGGGAGCCAAGCAGACTTCTTGGGCCACCTGCTGTTCGCGGGGCCTGCACTGCAAGCAAGGCCCCGCCATTGTAGCAGAGACTTGCATGATGGTACCTGGGTGAGCCAGATCTTCAGGGCCCAGGAGACATACTTCTAGGCCTGTACCAACGATTCCAAGTGGCGCCACAGATGGCCAGACCAGGTATTGATGGTGGGTTTGAGTGAACTGCTTGCAGGTAGGCGCTGCGAGACGGTCGCATGTCATTGAGCTGCTCTTCATGCTTCCCGGCGAGTTCTAGAGCCATTGCCACAGCTCCCTTTGTGGTGCTGTGGCCAGCTGCCTGTGCCTGCAGATGCGCCCTCCCGCCAGTGCATGCCTGCCCAAGCGTCTTCATGCCACGCCCCGGCATTAGACAGTCTTATTGAACGTCTGCTTGGGCGGCGTTCAGCACTGCAAAGGCTACAGCTGAAGGAACCTATGGCCTGCCACAGCCCCGTCCCACGGGACTGCAGCCAGCTTGCTCCAATGCAGGGGCCGCCGCAGCAGCCAGGAGGTGGGGGACGTCAGCATTCTGCACACCGACTCGATGAAGTGGACCCTGCCTGCGGTGAGGGGGACGGCCGCGCCAGCGCCCCGGCACCGCCACTCGGCCGCCTGTGCGCGGGACAAGGTGAGCGGGACACCCCCACTGCTGCTTGCATGGGCTTGTCTTTCAAAACACCATTGGCCTTGTTTGTGGGTGTGAGTGTGTGGCTGGCAGCGCCATTCAGCTGCAGAGGGGAGAGTGTGAGGCACCTGTTCAAGGGGCTTGCTGATGGGACAGCCATCTTTGTGGCCAGCCCAGGGACATGTGTGCAGGCCTCCAGCATGGGGGTCTGTCTCATCTGGCCAGCTCACGTCTGCACACAGGGTGTGTGCAGGCAGATGCACTGAAACTGAGCTGCTGTCAGAAACCGCCTCACAGTCAGCATGCTGTGTTTGGCATTTGCGTTCCATTCCAGGTGCATGTGCATGCTTGCTGGGCGATGCCACGCTCCCAGATGGCCTGCAGGTGTTCATCTTTGGCGGGCAGACAGAGCAGGGGCAGCTTTTGAATGACGTCTGGGAGTGGCACATGGACACCATGCACTGGGTCCAGCTCAACTACTTTCAGGCTGCAGGCGCACACAGGTAAACTTGCTTTGGTGTTTGCAGTCTGCACATGTGTGAGGTAGGGAGTGAGCAGTCATGGCTTTGTTAAGCACTTCAACAAGACCTAGGCATCAAAGCCATCTGATCTGGTGCTGCCCAGTGCAGCACAGCAATTATCAAAAGTTCACATACAGCACAAACCGGAGCAGGTGTAGACCAAGGGCTAGGCATCAAAGCCAATTCGTCAAGGGTTCCCAGACAGCACAGACTGGAGCAGGAGGTCATTCAGCTAGTGGGTGCATGGTGCTGCATGTAGTGCGGCGTTTCGCCAGCCAGGTGCAGCAGTGAGTATGTGGCCAGCATCAGTGCAGGGCTGCAGACGCTGCATGAGCCGTAGTGCAGCCATCAGCCTGCAGCTGAGGACTGAGCATTGTGTTGGAGGCCAGCACGCTCCTCAGCCATGCAGATAAGCAAGCCACAGCTGTGTTCATTGCTGTGCAGCTGTAGCCCGGATGCCTGCTAGTAAGGCACGCCAAGACCCCTTCAGCAGGCCCAGCCTGCCCATGGGTTTTGCATATGCTGCGCCTGCCCGGGGTGCACCTGCTGTCGCACCGCGCAGAACCCCTGTCCAGAAGTGCCTGCACCTGCTGTCCTTGGGTGCAAGTGACCCTCTGCCTGGGGCAGCGCAGCACCACACTGCCCTCCCTGCGGGGCCAGCTCCCCTCTGGAAGGTTGACGGCCCCCTTGCCCTTGTGTGTGCCCCTGCCTGCTGGCACTGCACACCTGGCGCTGCACCTGTTGCCCTGGTTGTGGCCAGCTCAGCTGCAGCTTAAAGCCTCCCTCGCCGCTCTGCACAATCTGCCAGATGCCTGCTACCCAGCCAATTGCCTTGGAACCCTGTCTCCCAGTGCTGCAGGACTGGTGGCACCTGTCCAAACGTGTTCACGGGAAGTTCTGCCAGGGCCACCCTTGTCATGCCCATGCTGACAGGCCCATGCTCAGCTGGTGGCTTCTCCCCCTGCGCACTGGGGCCAGCCTGAGCGTCCACTTGAGCCGGTTTGTTGACCTCTCGTCCCTGTCTCCAGCGCCGGGGCGTGCCAGGGCCACGCCTGTCCTGCCCATGCTGCAGCTCAGAGCCGCCCTCCCCGCGCTGTGGGGCCAGCCTGAGCGCCTCTGAGGACGGGCGCCGCCTGTGGCTGTTTGGGGGGAACGACGGCGAGCGCAGCCTGGCAGACGTGTTCTCCCTGGACGTGGAGGCCTGCACCTGGACGCAGGTGGGCAGAGCTCCACCTGGAGAGTCTGTGCACACACCAGTGCCTGAACGTAGGTGGGGTGCCGCTTGCCATCCAAAATGACATGCAAGACATCTGGTGCAGACGAGCCCACACCCTTGGCTATGGACTCAAGGGTGCGTGCTCGTCTGCACCAGATGTCCTGCAGGGTGCAGAAACGCAGGCCTGCGGGAGGAGAGGGGGTGTCCTCTGATGGGTTGCTCCACATTTGGAGTGTCCACTTTGCATTGCAGCCGCCTTTGCCCAGTACACACCCTGGCATTATCCTGTGGGGCCCCTTGAGCTGTCTGCCAGTAGCACACGCCTCCCCATCAGGCGCGTGGGTCAGTTGGCTTGCTGGCACTGGTCTGCAGGTGAATGTCAGCGGGAGCGGGCCGCCGGCACGGGAGAACCATGTAGGTGCTGTCATCAGCAACTACTTGGTCATCTCCGGCGGCATCCAGGTGGGTGGCCCACAGCCACAGAGAAGCCTGCTGGCGTTGCATGCCTTTGGCGGCCAGCAGCATGGGCCTGGCCAGGTGTGCAGGGAGCATTGCCCGGCTGGGCCTGTGGACGATGCGCACACATCCACACAGGCAGCGGCCAGTCTGCCTGCTTCTGGGGTGACAGCTTGACCGACGCTTTGCTCGGCCGGCTGCTCTCGGAGTGGGCCCCCCCCTCCCTGCAGGGGCAGCCCCAGAGGTGCAGGCCCAGAGCCAGGCTGCATGCATCGCTTCCAGGGGACATCTTCCCCCATCCGCATGCGCTACACCCTTCTGCCACCCCAGTCACTCACGTGTCTTGCCCCCGCAGGTGCGACCCAGAGCCGCCGCCCTTCCCGTGCGATTGGCAGTGTCACACCTGCCCTCCATGCATTCAGGCCTGCTTTGTCACTACAATGGCAGCAGCCTGCCTCATGCAGCTGCAGCCCGCCCTCCCGGGGCTGGGCAGCCAGGACCGCTGCCCAACTCGCGCCACCTGGTCCTCCTGCAGGTGCCGCCTCAGAGGCAGGGCCCCTCCCAGGGGCAGCGCCTCGGGGATACGCAGGTCATGGACATCACTGCCCCTGCCTGGGAGTGCCTGGACGAGGGCAGCTGGGTGACGGGCGCTGCTGCCAAGCGCCAGCACACCAACTACTGCGCGTTCCACGGCAACAAGCTGTACACCCTGCGCCCTGGGAAGTGAGCCGCTGGCCTGCTTTGCACAGAGCATGACTGCTGAGAGCCAAGGGACGGTGTCCCCTCGACACATGGGGTAGCCGGGCGGGTCTGCACTCACGGCTTTTTACAGAGCATCATTGCTGAGAGCCAAGGGCCCAGGTCCCCTCAAGAGATGTGGCACTGGGGCCAGCAGATGGGGTCCTGCACTCTTCAAGGTGTAAGTGAGTCTCAGGACTGCAGGCTGGGGAGCTGGACATGCTCCCCTGCTATGCGTCTTGCAGGGCAGCAGGTGTCAGCCTCCTGCAGCCTGGGAAGGGGGATTTGCCTGCTCTGCTTGGTCTGCGAGCCTGCAGCGCCGGCCCTTGACAGCCCTGATCCCAACCTCCAGTCAGGACGCTGAGCCATGCAATGCCCAAGGATGGCAGCGGTGGCCGAGGGTGCCTGTGAGGTCTTCAGGCAGCGCAGAGGGGCGTTCACACTTGTGCCACATCCTCTGTGGCCCCATCGTCCTGCTCACCAGGCCGACCCTGTCGCATGCAGAAGGTGGCGAGCTGGACGAGCCACACATCCTGGAGCTCATCTCTCCTGCAAAGAGCCCCGAACAAGTGCCCAGAGCATGCACCCTGACTTCCCTCCTGGCTCATGCAGGGACGACAGGCTGGATGAGCTCCAGATCCTGGAGTTCACCCTCCCGGAGGACATCGAACGCATGAAGAGTGAGAAGAAGAAGGGCAGCATGGTGTATGAGAGGCTCGACCTGCTGGACGAGGTGGCCTGCTCCCCCAACTCCATAGAGGTGGCCTGGCGGCCCCCCACCAAAAACATGGACAGGATTCTGGGCTTCAAACTAATGATGGCCACGACCACTGGGGTGGTCAAGGACGTGTATCATGGCATGGCCACTCAGTTCAGGACTGTGGGCCTGCGGGCCAATGCTGAGTACATATTTTGTGTCAAAGCCAACTATGATGATGGCTCCTTCCTCTGGTCAGAGAGCAAGGCCTTCATGACAAAGTCTTGATTTTTCAATCCACAGCACCCCCCCTTCTGAGACCCTTGACACTTGAACACAACTGCCACAAGAACGCGTTGGCGGCCGCCCTTGACACTGTGGCACCTCAAAAATGTCCCAAGGAACAAGTTGCCTGCTTTCTTACCTCGTGCATTTCACAAATGGTCATTGGAGGTACAGGTGACCTTGAGGCCTGCCCTACATAGCACAGCTAGTGCAGCTCACTCCAGTATGGCAGCCTGTGTCATTTGTTTGTATTCTGCTAGCTCCTCTGGTTTGAACCATAGAGCGATCTCCTTTTGGGCGCTCTGCAGGCAGCAGGTGCATGCTTGGCAGATGCACAGTTGGTGGTAGTCACAGCCATCCTGCGCTAGAGCCACACCCGTCCTGCCACATCAGGTGCTGGCACATATTGAGCAGCATGCAGGCGCACCTCGACGGCGTCTGAGCCGTGAATGATGTTCCTGCCTACACTGATGCCGTAGTCTCCCCTGCAGAGGCAATGTGCAACCTCCAGATCAAATGCCCAGTCCAACACAGAGGTGAGCACTGCAGGCACAGTGCGTGAGCTCTGGACAGCCAACATTGTGTTTCACAGAATTGCATCGAGCTCCTGCCTGATGGTCCCAGGTGCTGAAGCTAGTGGGTTGGTTGCGCCAATCATTTGCCTGCCCGTCTTGACTATCTGCAAGGGCAGCAAAGTTCACACATGACGGCAGCATGGCAAGTTGCTTGTGATGTCATGGCGCCAGGTGCAATAAGCAAAGCCAGGAACAGGGCTGGCAGGGATCCATGCCAGAGGGTAGCTTGGCAATCATACAAAGGAAGCCATGCATCCACATGCACCTAGGTGCATCAAACTCATTTGGAGTGCTGCAATCACCTCAGGGCCCTCCCACACTGTAGCCACCACCGCCCCAGAGCTCAGGAAGGCCACCAGCTTCTCAAAGAATGGCTTGCCCTCGTGCTCTGCAGGTGCAGGGAGAAGAAGGGCTTCCAGCCGGGACGAGCAACAGCAGGCCAACACATGCAGCTGGGGGCGGGCCCCTGCTCGATCTCTGCAGCAAATGATTCGAGTACTGGCAGAGCTGCAGGAGGCTCGCCAGGCCTCCTGACAGACTCAGCAATCTGTATGGGGCGGGCTGGTCTGCAGGAGGGCCTGCTGCACCCATCACAGGGTCTCCTT
This sequence comes from Asterochloris erici, assembly GCA_019693375.1. Taxonomy (NCBI): domain Eukaryota; kingdom Viridiplantae; phylum Chlorophyta; class Trebouxiophyceae; order Trebouxiales; family Trebouxiaceae; genus Asterochloris; species Asterochloris erici. The sequence continues at coordinate 378,071 of JAAMXJ010000062.1, forward strand.
CTGACTTCACCCAGAGTGGCAGCATGCACGTGCAGCCGCCACTTTTGCTGGCCACCACCGCAGCCATCGCCAGCATGCATCTCCCATGTGCCCGGTGCTGTGGGAGCCCACCTGCATAGTGCTTGGATGCCAGCTCCCTGGAGGGCACCAGAACTTTGATGCCCACGAGCTTGTAGCCCTTCTGCTCAAGCCTTTTGAGGATGTCCATCACCTGCAAGATGTGGGTGAACTCGCCTCTGGTTAGTTGCACATCATCATGGTTCATACACAGGCTGGCAACAGCCTGCACAGCTGCTTCACAGGGGTGACTTTAGAGGGCAGATCAGATGTGTGTGCAGGTGACAGCTTCACCCTCTTTGCTGACAGTAGCTGGCAGACTGTGCGTAGAGCCGGGCAGCAGGTATGCTGAGCGAACAAGTGAGTGCCCAGCACACGCTCACCAGGCCCCTGTTGACTCCGTCAGGCTTGATCTGCACAGCAGGGGCAATGCATGCTGGCATTGTGTGGGCAACAACAGTAGGGGCCAGCGATGCACACATCAGCGTCGCTCACCATGATGAATGACCGCTCCTGAGGTGAGGATGCAGCAAAGGCTGCTGGTGACATGCCTACAGCATCGCAGGAGCGCTGGCGTGGCCCATCAGCTGCCAATCCGAGCATCTCGGAGACAGGCTACTGACCTGCAATGACTCCAGCTGCCAGGAGGGCACCAGCTGTGTGGGATAATGTCGAGCCCTGCACCAAAGCCGCAGCCCTGGAGGCATAGGCCCTGCCGCCTGTGCCCGCAGCAACTACTGCATGCAAAGTCACACAATGAATGCATTGCATTCCGTATGCTGAAACGGCCGCATCCTGGATGCGTTCATCATCCCAAGCGCACATGCAGGGGCTATGCAACTCCACACCTGCTGGGCCCGCATTCCTGGCTGCTCGCCGTCCCAAATGCAGAACTGCTCGTCTAAACATCTGCTTTGACAGGGCTGTGAAGGTTTGCGAAGATTGCGCTGGCTGTTGACCATGCATGAGAGTTGACTGAGCCATAGCCAAGCCGCCCAGAGGACTTCTCGTATTTGTTCCCGAAAAGACACCTGCCCACAAGCTTGCAGGCACCCATGACAGCACCCTGACCTGACGGCATGAGCTAGAGCTGTTTGGTTGACATCATGCAAGTGGAGGACTTTGAGGTGACCATGCAGCTGCAGTTGTTATCCAATCAAGCCTTTCTCTGCAGAGTGCAATCAGGCTCTCTTTGCAGGACCAGCAGAGCGGCCTGACATATACCTGCTGTGCTGCAGAGGTCTGTGAAAGTGCTGGTAGTAGGCAATGGATCCGTGGGCAAGTCCAGCATGATTCGGAGGCTGTGCAAGTGAGGTCACCTGCCACCGCCATGCAGTACAGCGCCAGGATGCCTGTCAACACCCGCGTTGCTGACGTTCATGGCTTCAGCAGGACACAAGCAGGTCACAATTGGCATGCGTCTCTGCCAAGTAGCATGTTCGATATGAAAGCTCACAGTGCATTGTAGGCAGAGTAAGCAAGCCATGCAGCTGCTTGCCTCTCATCGTTGCAGCATGGGTGCCACACGCTTGTCAATGGACACCTCTGCTAGCCACTAGTTCGTGATGGCATGCCTGGTCCTGCCGCCAGAGCAGTCGTCGAGAGGGCCCGCATCGCTGCACCCTGCAGGGGCGACTTCACGGCCGAGTACAAAAAGACCATCGGCGTCGATTTCATGGAGCGGACCCAGTGGGTGGAGGCTCTGGGAGAGGATGTGAAGCTTATGGTCTGGGACACAGCTGGGCAGGAGGAATTTGATTCCATCACGCGCACCTTTTACAGAGGCAGGTGCCCCCGGCAGCGGGGTGCTTGTGTTGCCTGCCGGGGCTGCAGGTGGCCTGGCTGAGGTGACTTGCTGGCAAGGAAGTGAACCACATGATACATCCTTTCCACACAGGCAGGTGCCTGATTGGCTCCTGTGACTTGTGAGGCAGCACAGCACATGCCCAGGCAGCCAGACCCAGTATGGAAGCACACTGTGGAGGCTTGTCAGCAGCACAGCAGAAAGTGCGCTGCTTGGTGCCATGAGACTCTGTGTTGCCACACCCTCTGCAGAGGCAATTGCCCTGGCGGCTGACTGCATTGGTCCAGTTTTGACTTTGGTTCTTGAGAGACCTCTGGGTTCACCTTCCACCTCAAACATGACCCTATGGCTTCAGAGGGCAGGTGCTTTGGCAGCTGGGGGCTGCTTGGAAGCAGCCCATGGCCGGCTGCATTAATTCTCACTGGAGCTATGCCTGATGAGTTGCCAGGGTGCCAGTGCAGGCCCACATGCTGATCGCCCCAGGCTTTGGGTACTGGTGTGTGCATCAGGATCCAGGAGGCACCCATCAGCACTGCAGCTGCAGAGGACCAGCCAAGCTGGCATCAGCAATGGTGGCTGCGCCAACTGCCTCTAAAGACAACAGCTGGACACAGGAGGCACAGCGGTGCAGCTGACTGGAGGAATTGAGGAATTCAGGAAGCAGGCATGCAGCACAGCTGCTGCTGCTGTGAGCGTATGGCATTTGCCTGATCCTGTGCCTGCCTGGGTGTGCAGGAAGCCCATGTGTATGTGCTGCAGGGGCAGGGGCTGCTGTGCTGGTGTTCTCCACAACTGACCGGGCTTCCTTTGAAGCCGTGCCTGCATGGAAGCAAAAGGTGAGCCGCGTCAGAGTGCAGCTTGGCCAGCAGCATGCACCATGCTGCAACACAGGCTGCACCGCTGCAAGGGTCTCACTGTCGTGGAGGTCTCTGAGACGAAGCCTGCACAGGTATGAGGAAAGCCTGCATCCTGCACTGAGCCGTAACAGTGCAGTGCACCTGCTTTAGCAGAAAGAAGGCGACCAGCGGCTGTTGCAACCCCCACGCTGAGCTGATCAAAACCCTGCCGGTGCCTGACTGCAGCCAGGTCGCCTGTGACCCCCAGTTTGGTGTTGTGTCTGCAGGTGGAGGCTGAGGCCGGCCAGATCGCGATGGCTCTGGTGCAGAACAAGGTGGACCTGCTGGATCAGGCTGCTGTGCGCGACGATGAGGCCCAGGAGATGGCCAAGCGCCTGAAGCTGCGCTTCTATCGCGCCTGCGTGAAGGACAACCTCAATGTGGCAGAGGGTGAGGCCCTGCCTTGCTGGGTCTGCACCCCTGCCTCCAAGGACTGCACCAGGAAGCCCGTGCTGCTGAGGGTGCAGGTTGGGCCAGAGAGCAAGCACATGCCAAGGTCAGCTGCTTGCAGTGCTGTGCGGTGCTGCACCTTTGTGCGGGGCAGGCTGACTTTGGCCAATCCTGAGCTTGAGCAGCGAAGCTTGACAGGTGCATTTCTTTGTAGTAGCTGCCAAACGCTGGACCCCAAACAGGACAATAATCTGCAGTGTTCAAGTACCTTGCGGAGCTGCACACGAGCATGGCAGCGCAGCCCCAGGCTCCAGTAGCCGAGGCCCCTGGGCCTGCCACGGCGACAGCCACCGTTACAGATGTGGCCAGTAAAGCTGGTTTCACACAGCAATATACTGACAAGGCGCTGCAACCTGCGCAACCAAGCAATGCCGGCCAGCCGCAGAGTGTAAACCTCAAGGCCAAAAAGGGTAAACAAGCGCCACGCTTCTTGCAGTGCTCACTTGCTTAGGTGTAGCAACAGGGGGATCCCATGGCTTCAAAGCCTAGGCAACTTGCTGCAATACATAAATTAGGACATGCAACTCACCCTCTTTCTGTTCCTTTAAACTGCCACGCTGTTGAATGCTGCCAAAATGGTGTCTATGCAAACAGTCCTTAACGGATCGAGTCCCTGCCTATGACTCTGTCAATCACTGCTCTGGCATTGGCTGGTGCGATGTATCGTGCCTGGAGGAACATGCGCTGCGCATCCCCTCGCTGGCCCTCATCCCTCAACAGCACACCCTTGGCCAGGTAGCCCCTGCAGGAGCAGAGACATTTCATTCCCACAGGCTCTACCTAGCTCTCACGCAGGCTTCATTGTGACAGTACTGCACAGTGTGAGCAGCAGCTGTGCAGGAGTCTTGAGCACACCAGTCACAGACAGCAGCCTTGCTGCATGATGTCCACATACACCCCCACAGAACCTGCTAGCAGGTGTTTGCACAAGCTGCAAAGCCCCCGAGCAGACCTGAAGTCGTCTGGGTCGTCCCTGATGATGGCCTCGTATGCTGCCAGGGCCTGGGAATCATGTCCCTTCCACTGGGAGTAGATCTTGCCCAGCAGCAGCTTCAGCTCCACTGGCCCCAGCCCTTCACGTCAGAAGCAAATCATGTGAAGACATGCAGATGGGTGTTGTCCAAGGCAGATTTGCTTTGCGGGGGCAGCTTGCCAGCAGTAAACTGCCACTGCCAAGCTGATCTACTGGCAAGGGACTTGCAGCACCAGAGGCCTCAAGCACAGGCCACACACTGAGGTAGCCATGCCAGGCCCCAGCCCATCAGGCTGATAAGCAGCAAAACAGGTGGTCAAGTACCTGTGTCCTTGTACTTATCTGCCTGCTCAGCGTCGCTGCTGACCCTCTGCTGCATGGCCTGCACTGCCTCCACTGCCTTCTCCTGCTGGTTGGCATTCACATAGGACCCTGCCAGACCCTGCAGCAGGTCGATGCTGGGGGCCAGCTGCAGCGCCTTTTCGTACGCAGCAGCAGCAGCCTGGTAGTCCTCAAGCTCAGCTCGCGTCTCAGCCTGCAATGCAAGGGGTGGACTGTCAGTCAGCGAGTGCAGAGGCGACCCGCCATCCCCGACCTTGACCCGCGTCTCAGCCTGCAGTACAAGATGGGCTGTCAAGAGATCAAGCCTGCCTTTGGAACTGACAAGTGTGGTCTCTGCAACAAACAAAGCGTGGCTGCTCGTGGTAGCTGCAGGCATGAGCCAGCAGACACATTGACTGACAACGGCTTGAGCAAGTGATGGCGTGCTTGCGAAATGGCCAACACCTTGCAAGCCTTCAGCAGGTCAGTTACAGCAGGGCAGGTGGAGGAATGCCGTTCAGCTTAATAAGTACATGCCCGCACTCACCAGCAGCCGCCACGCTTCAGGGTCCTGCGCCTTCTTGTCCACCAGCCTGGCAAGCAGGCCCTCTGCCTTTTTGAGCGCCCCCATTTGGGCGTATGTCACACCAGCGCCCTCCAGTGCCTCCACGCTGTCAGGCGCAGTTGCCAGCTGGGCCTCAAAGCCATCAATCTGCTGCTGCAGCTGGGCCCTCTGTTCCTCTGAGAGCTCAGGGGCCTGCAGGGACGCAAGACCCATTTGCAGATGCAGAAATGCATTCTGCTCCATTAGGCTGCTGCTGGAGCCAAAATTCCTGCTCTTTTGAGAGTTTGGGAGCCTGCGGCAGGGGCATACAATGTATCCCGTACAGGAAGGCCACTGGTCTGCTGCTGTAGGTAGTTCATGAGTAGCACTGCAGGCGCTGTGTGCAGGGACTCCCCCATCAGGGTAGCGCCAAGCAGCCACCAAGGGCCGGGTGATCACCATGCACCACCAACCAGCATCATAGTCAGTCAGAAGCGGCATCTTGGTGCAGAGCACAACATCTTTTCAGCTGAGCTGGGCGCAGCAGGTGGCTAGGCTGGACAGCCTGTGCTGCCCCTCCCGGGGCATGGGGAAGCTGGCATGCCGCAAATGCAAGCCTAGCTCAAATGAGGGAGGGTCAGGTGCCCACCAACTGCTTTTGCCCAGGAGAGTCAAACGCTGCCCTGATCTAGTGGTAAGGACAGATGCATGCACCAGCAAGTAGACCCTTACATCGCATGCCCCACCTGCTGCGCTTTCTCAGAGGGTCCAAAATTGACCGCGCCGCTGGTGAGCAGGAACACCAGCACCAGCAACAGGGTTCCAGCAAGCAGGGCTGGCTTGTTCTTGGGGCTGCCGTCACTCTGCTCTGAGGAGCTGTCGGCCTTTGGACGCTGACCAAACAGGGTCTGGGTCAGGGGCGGCGGGTTGTCGTAGATGTTTGTGTCCAGGGGGGTCCTCTTGGGCTCCGCTGGTGATGGCTGCAGAATGCAGGCAGCAGGCCTCACTCTTCAGGCAGGCATGCTGATCCATAAGGCTGCAGAAGGCGTCCCGTTTGAAGCAGTGAACTAACGAGAACACTCACAGCAGGCGCCACTCGTGGGCGGACAGCCTGCCATCAACCCCAAAAGCAGGAACAGAGCTGCACACTGCCCTGATGTAGGCGGACACAGCTCCAGGCTGTAGGCAGACCTCAGTTTTGAGGACACACTGCAATGCATGATGCTTTTGTAAGCTCTCTGCAAAACAAGTCACCTGTTTCTCTGCCGTCTGTGACTTGAGAGCCCTGACTCTATCCTCAAATGCAGTATCCACAGGAGCAACCTCTCTGTCCTCCATGCCTGCCCTGCAGGCTTCTAGACACCTCAGGCAAAACTCTTCAATATCCTTGTATACTGACGCTGTCACAGCCCTGCAACTTGACCTGCAACATTGATGCCTCACCTTCGCAGCTTTCTCTCTTCCAATGTCAGAGGCCTTGCATTCTGAAAGACACCCCTCCCCTTCCCCTTGCTGCCTGATTTGCCAGTGCGCTTGCCTTTCTTGGCTGGCTCAGCCTCCTGAGCCTGCACAGAAACAAATGTGCAGTTGAGCAGCAAACTTGGCCACTGCCTTCTGTCAAGCATGTCTCCCACCTTTGCCTGGGCCCTGATCTGCCGCCTGCTCAACCTGTGCCCAACATTGACCTGGCATCGCCACCTGCGTAGGCAGCTTCGGGACAGCACCGGGCATGCCGGCAATTGATGCCGAGTGGCCAGCTGACCGAGATCCATTGCAGCAACTTAAGGCAGGTCAAAGAACTTCTTCACCCTATTTCCCTGACTTTATTGCTCCCAGCGTTTATGCAACTGAAGTTTACAATGTTGTTGTGCAGGCATATTGCACATCCAGCAGGCGGTACTCTGAACCTGTTGGGACACTACTGGCCTGGTGTGGTGAGGTGCAGAGGAATAGACAGCCTATGCTGTAGCAATACACTGGGGGCTTGCTGGCAGGCCAAGTTCAGTTCAAATGGGGTCATTCACATAGGCCGACTTCTTGTGTCGAACGCCAGCACTCCTGTCAGGAGCCATCTTTGCCAAAGATGTCCCTGCACCCGTCGAAGCTTCCCTTCCTGCGCGCCTCCCAGTAGCCACCCGAGTACTCATAAGCGGGATCCTCGCCCTGTGTGGCATTTGGGATGTGCCTGAACCAGCGCGGCTCGATGGGGTCCCCCCGCTCTGCTGCCTTGCGGGCCGCCCTCTGCTTCTGCTCCAGCCTCTGCTTCTCAGCATTGGCCTGCAGGCTTAGCAAAGGACACTTGAAACATGGCTGTGTTGAAAGGGGAACATGGCTAGGAGCCCAGCAGTACTGCTCCAGCTCCAGTCTCTGCATGTCACCATTGGCAGATGGGATGGGTGAGAGATGTTTGCGCCCCAGTATGCATGGCTTTGAGTATCTGCACAGGGCAGGCCTGACTCTGCCTTTCACATTCACCTACGGGCAGAGGGGCCGCTCACAAGGTGACCATGCACGAGACCTGTCCATGAAATCGCAGCAGGGAGGCAGGGAGGCAGCCAGGCAAGATGGACCACGCCACTTCCAGCTGGCAGCCTTCGACTGCCGTGCAGCATGGCCTGCACCATGCAGGTGAAGTTTTGCTCAAGTCAAAGCAGCTGAACAGGACAGGGACCCTTCCCTGTCTCTGTCCCCAGTCGTGAGTTGCAGCCAAAGTCGTGAGATGCAGTGCATCTCAAGTGTGCCAGACAGCTGCCAGGCCGACAACGGTGTGAATGCAAAGCAACCTGCACCACCCTGCACAGGCTGCAATGCAATACCCTTCAGCCAGCTTCAGCGTCCTGCTGACGCAAGGCTGTTGCTTGCGCAATGCAGCCTGGCATCTTCAATTTGTATCTTGTGCTGCTTGCGATGACTGACCTCATCATACATGCCCAGCTCCAGATAGTGCTGGTCAGGCCTGAGGCGGCAGTCTGTGGGCGCCAGGCGCTTCTCCAGGCCAGGGGTAACCTCATTCAGCTTGATTGCAAACTCAGAGAAGTTGTACCTGCGGCCATTAAAGACAAGGCTCAATCTCTGACAAACACAGGCTGCAGGCAACAAGGCTGGGAGGGGGTTGCTACCTGCTTGAAGCAGGCACTGAGGTGTGTGACTGGTGTGGTACGAGATGCGCAGGACTTCATCATGCCAATGAAGCTGTGCAGTTTGCACATGATGCCTGGGGCTTAGAGCCTGCTGTTACCTTGTTTGCTGCTTGGCGGGCGGATTGATCTGCCAGAGCACCTTCTGGCTGCCATCCGGCATGGTGGCAGTCAGGGACTCATCCCATTTGCCTGAAATGGTTGGGAGGTCCAAAGCATGCCCATTCTTCTCAAATGTGCCTTTGACCTGCAGTGCATTTGTTTGGGACTGAATTGAGACCGACTGAGCATTGTATAGAACCGAACAAGCACAGATCAGACGGCACCTACGCAGACCAGCCTGCCCAATGTTGAGGCATGCTCTACTTGTCCCAGTATGCACAATGCGAATGCCCAGCGCTGCCACAAGCAGAGCTAGATGGGCATTGAACCTCGGTCATGGATGGCTGGTGAGTCTCAAGCACTGCAGTCTTCAGGTCAAGCCGGGACGCTACAGATAAGGCATTGTCGCTCATCATTGAGGCATTGTTGCCCATTGCCATGGCTCAGCTTCGGATGCGCAGACCGGCCATGCATCACAGGACAACTTTGCTGCAAGCACTTCGCCCCTGCTACTAGCTTACCGCCATCCCTGGCAGAGCTGCACCTGTGTGCCAGACCTCACAAGGGGCTCTGTGGATCAGTGACTAACCTGATGGGCATTCTTTGACCCCCCCAGCAGACCAGTCTCCTTGAACTTGATCTTGGCTGCTAGGTCAATCTTCTTGTTTTGGATGCGCATCACGCCACCATGGTCAATGTAAAGCTTGCCCACAATGATGTTGTTGATAGATGAGGTGACCTGCAGGCAGCCTCACTTGTTTGACACAATGCTGAAAATGAAGGCAAAGTACAGGGCACTGTGGCGCACATATGCGCACTGGCAGGGACGCAGGCGCTCTCAGCCAGCTGGTGAAGGGCAAGGCAGCCAGCAGGCAGGTTTGCAGCAGCGCATTATGCACTCGTGCAAGAGCAAGCAAGGTGCATATGCCTGGCAGAATCCCGTCAGCCCATCAAAGCAAAAAGCAGATGGCACATGCAGGCTGTGTTGCACCAAGCAGAGACTGCGCTGCAAGCGGGCTCAGCAAAACGTTTTCCTGCTGTGACAGCAGCACCTGCAGGCTGCCCAGCAGCATGCCACAACAGCGGTGACTCACATCGCACTGAAGGCAGGCCGTGCACCAGGGTGCAACTGCCTGACAACAACACATTTTGCACAGATGGCAAAGGTCTTGGACAGACTAGACAATGGCAACAGTGCTGTTGGCACCTGCGGGGGGTTCCCGTTTTATGCGCACTGTTTTGCACTGAGGACTGGAAGCAGATGTCCCGCCTTGCCCCGGTGTTACTCGTTCCCTTCTGAACCTGAACTGGCTCCTTTGACACCAGCACAGCATGCAGCGATGGCAAAGGCCATGAAGAGACCAGGCAACCAGGGCTGCCATGCAAGATGGGTCCGGCAGCCCGACTGATCCCGCAGCTCAGTGAAAAGCTGCTCAAGTCCGGGCAGCCCACCTTGCTCCAGTGGTACTCGTCCCCATCTGAAAACTTGAGCCTGATGAGGCCCACAGGAGTGAGCTCGATGTAGCGGCCCCAGAACTTGCTGCGCACCTCAGCGTCCCCCGCAAACTGCCAGCTGCGTCCCTCGCAGTGGGCTGCAATGATGGTGGGGTGGTGCACCACCTGCAGGGACCGTGTTCATCCTGGACTGCTAGCAGCAGCAGCCCCAGGTGGTGACAGTGGTGGTGATGCACCACTTGCAGGCAAGTTGTTCTTCGCTAGGTTACAGCTCTCCCAAGCAAAGCACAGATGAGCAGCAAGCAGGCAGCAAGCCACCCTCAACCCTGGCACCTTGGCCAAAAGCTGCGCGACGGGGGTGCCAGGTAAGTACAGATTGGCAATACATAACTTGCCTTGACGATGACAATGCTGCACATGAAGCCAATCAGTGTGCAGTAAAACGTTGCACAGCAGCTGTAGGGAAGCGCCGGATTCAGTCCAGGGAGGTGTCCTGTGCAGCTGTCCTGCCCAGCGGCCTCACCTTCTCGGCAATGGCCCTGTACCCCTTCTCTGGATAGATGAACTCAAACGTCTCGCCCAGCAGGGGGTTGAAGGGCTTCTGTGTACGCTGGGCGGTGGCAGAGTAGCCTGATACAGCAAAGGCCGCCACATACATGAGGCGGTCGATGCTCTGCGCAGGGCACGCTGCTGCCTGCAGAATCAGGACATGCACATGAGAGATTGGCTGGCCTGAGGGGTCATGAGGACACAGTCAGGTTGCTGCAGACCGCCAGTGCGTAGTGCAGCAGGGCTGTGGACTCAGGATGTTGGTTCCTTGCCGCAATACCACCAGTGCGCCCATGCCAGCAGCTTCTCTACAGAAGCATCTCTCAACAGCTGTTTGCCTATCATCAGTGCCATCACTGCATGTCCAGCACAGGTGCCGGGACTGCTTAGCACAGATGCGCTGCACAGGGCGCATAGGTGCATGCAAGCCGGCCAAGTCATCTACATCCAACAAGCAGCAGTTGCTCGTCAAATCTGCTCCAGCTTTCCCAGCTTCATGGCATGTACCACAAGCTGAGCAGTGCCTGCCTGCCGCCTGGCCCCCGCCTGTGAAACATTGTTGAAGAAGTCAAGTCGTTGCTGAGGAGCTGCCAGCCCCCAACATGTCCAACAGCTGCGTGCTCTGTGAAGCTCTGTAATACTTAGTTGCCTCCTTGCCTATGACTATCCACCAGTCTCTGGCCAGTTTGGTCCCACTGCTTTTTACAGCTGGCGACCCCACCTTGTCCAGGAGCTCTGCATACTCCAGATCCTCTGCGCTCTTCTGAAGTGCCGAGAGCGGCTCGTTGAAGAAGACAGGCAGGCAGACGCGTGTGAGGTCCTTGCCCACACACTCCTTGATGATGCTCCACAGCCCCACGCTCTTCTCCACCTGCTGCGGCTTGGGCAGGCGATCCCGCCGGGGAGGGGGGGGTAGCTCCTCACTGCAGCAGGGCATGACGAGGCTCAGGGCGAGTATTTGGGCAGGGAACTGTTCATGATCGCCTTCAGTTGCAGTCAGGCAGGGGCTCAGGTGGAGGAGCAGTTGCACTTGCAGCAAAGCAGAGCCTCGTTGCGATCTGGGCAGCCGGGAGCAGGGTGGCAGCTTTCCCCTGCAGCAGTCAAGAGCACACATACAGGAAGGACGACACAAGGAACCAACTGCTGCAAGCATGTAGCAAGCTGGCACAGTGGGTGCGGTAGCACTGAAGACAGTCTCCCTGAGTATGTGTGCAGAGTGGGTGTCCAGGCAGCGCAGCCATGGCAGGAGGCAGGTGTGCAAGGTGGCAGACCCCCTGTAGCAGGCAGCCGGCAGGCAGGCTTGTCCCTCAGGTGGATTTCCATGGCAGGCAGCCAGTCGACACCAAGCCAAGCTGCGCATGGCTCACACTGCTCTGCTACAGCACTGCCTGGTATTTACCTGAGCCAAGTGGGCACCGGCAGCTCGACCTGGCTCTCTGGCAGCGCTTGTGCGGGTGCAGCCTGGCTCTGCTCCCCTTCAGCGCTGCTGCCCACTGCACCAGCTGGTTCAGCCTGGTCACTGCCGCCAGCCTCAGCCGGACTGCCAGTGCTGCCAGAAGAGCGGAGACGCGTCAGGCCGTCTGCTGACGACTGCAAGGCATCAGGGAGGTGTTGAAACAGCTGCTCTCAGCCTGAGTGCCCTGCTGGTCCAATTGGGTGGGATGCCTTCCAAGCACATTCCACAGCGTGATGGGCTGGTGCCATGCACTGCATGTTGCTGAAGGCACCCCCACCATCTCAGCTGCAATGTGCAAGGCAAGGACAGTCCATCCCCTGCCCCCAACCCCATGCCTGCTCTTTGCACAGCCATTTAATTGTTGCACAAGCTTGCCCTCAAATGCAACACCTCATGGTCGTAGTCTAGGCAGATGTCCATTGAGAAGACATGCAAAGCCGCCTCTGAGTGCACCATTCCAGTTGGTTTCACCCCACATTGGCTTCAAGTAGATCAGAACCACCTGCACAGACCCACCTGCGAGGGGTCGCAGTCGTAGAACAGGTCATCCTCCGTCTCTGATGTCCCCGATCCAGATCCAGAGTCTTGATCATCATCCTCCCCCTCATCGTCCACCGTCTCCTGGCTGGCGGCTCGCTCTAGGGGAGCTGGGTTGCGCAAGCGCTCCTCAACCACAATGTTGGTCTCAAGCTGGCGCTTCTCATTCTGCACAGAGACACAGGAGCAGATTGCGCAGAACAGGTTCGCAACAAAGGCAGGCTGCACCAAGACAAGAAACTTCGGCCCAAGACCCCATGCGTGTGGCCTAGGCAGCACTGCACACCATCACAGTAACAGCAGTCCTGATTTGTCGACAGTCAGCAGCAACGTCTCCTGGACATGGTCTTTCAGCCTCTGCTCTTCTGGATGTTGCTTTTCAACGCAGCTCTTTCGCACAAAACGAGACCACCAGCTATGCTGATTCACACCCCAGCAGCAATGTGCCCACCTCCAGCGCCTTGACGTGGTCTATCAAAGCCCGCCGCTTGTCAGCCTCTGCGGTCATGTATGCATGGTAGTGCTGGTGCTGGGTCAGCAGCACATCCTCCACATGCGCCTGCACTGCGTCTGAGGCCCCCTTCTGCTTGAGGCTGCCCTTGATCTCCTCCAGAAGCTGCAGAAACTTGTTGTCATCACCGGCAACCCTGAAGGCACATTGATCAGCTCATCTGCTGGCTGGGACTGAGCATGCAGGCAAAGGCTTTGCCATTTGCACAGCAGACGTCCTGCTGGAGCGTCATTTGCAGACTGGCAGCATTTGCAGGCACTGTCTTGCAGCTCCGTAAGCGCAGAGATTGCTGACTGGATCTGATCATAACTAGTGTGTTTGCCGTGCACATGCTCCTGCGCTTTACATCAAACTGGTGCCATGTGGCATTGACCCTAACCAACTGACAGCAGCTGCAGGGGCTTGCTGTGTTCTGTTCCCTTTAGCCATGCGCTTGGCTGCAAGCTGTGCCTGCTTAGGCAGACGACAATGTGCATTGGCCCCCTCGCTTACCCCCACTGCATGCCACACAAAGGGCACAACAATCAGCCTTGCACAGAGCCCACACCAGCGAGCCTGCATTGTGTCAAGCAGGGCAGAGGAGTGCCAAAGGCTAGCAGACACCCCTGTACGGCCTGCAGCTGAAGGCGCTGCTCCACAAACAGGCACCAGCGCAACCCTCACAGGCGTATGGATCTGACTTGTGGCCATGCTGCCTGTCTGTCGATGCTCACACCTTGCGGGAGTGATGCCATTGGGTGCAATGACAGGCTCGTCTGTCCACTGTTCCTTGGTTCTGGTGAGCGCATCCACCCAGGCTCTCCTGTCCTCTCTGCAGAGCCAAGTCACACGGTGCCAACCTCCAGTGCTAACCTCAAGTAAGGGGCAGAAGCTCTGCAGACTAATCCCTTGCTGCTGGATTTTGTGGCTGCCAGAAGTGATGTCAGTACATGATGCTTGGCAGCCTGTGGAAGGTCGTGGACACAGAGACCAAGGCTTACTTGGTCTCTGCCCGAAGCTTGAGGGTCGATGTGCCGCTGTGCACATAGAATTTCCTGTTGTCTGCCTCGGATTGGCGGACATGCGAGACCTGCAGCACATCTGTGAGTGAGGCTGTGGCGGTGACCTACAACAAGAACTTTGTGCCTGCAGGAGATCTGTCGCTCATCTGCCAATGGCATCCTAGACACGCACAAGCAGTGTGCACGCCTGAGGCCTTGTGCAGTCAGCAGAGCTCTGACCTGCATGTGCATCTCCCCTTGGGGATTGCTGCTCCCGTCCTCCACCCGGGCTGTAGGTTTGCTTCTGCATGGCAGCCAGGGTCAGCATGAGCAGCACAGCCTCTCTCTCCAGGTCTGGTGTCAGCAGCTCACATGCTGCTGCAACCCACCACACAAGGCAGATGCTGCTGCACTGCGACACCGTGTGTTTCAAGCTGCCTTGGCAGGCACCACGCTGATGCAGCACGCTCACAGCCACTTGACTGGGCAGTTGGCTGGCAGGAGAGCACCTTCTACACTGCTCCTCAACCACCCCAGTCTCCGCACCGATGGGGACGAGGTCCCCACATTTGCGCAGCTCATCAAACACGTGGCTCACATTAACCGCTGTGGGGCCAAAGATCTGCAACACACTGCTGCCCGTTCAGCAGGCCTGCTTGCACAGGGGTCCAATATGCAGGCCACAGCTGCCAGGCAGGATGGGGGCAGCCAAGTCAACGAGAGTCTGCAGTGTCCGTTTGCCCTCTGACCCAGGATAGGGTCGCAGTATGCAGCTGCCACTGCATACGATACCTGAGCAGCAGGTAGGCACATGGCTCTGTGCCAGCAATTTGTGTCTGGGAGCAATGGACAGGCATGCAGGCAGAAGTCAGAGAGCCAGCACACACTGCTGCAACTTCAGATGATTGCAGCTGCAGTCACCTTGTAGTACTGCAGGACGCCATTTTTCAGCACGAAGAGGCGGTGTCGCCATCCCTTGCCAAGATTTACGTACTTGGTGAGCACCCCAACTACAACCTGAAGAGCCATGGGTATGCTTGATGCGCAAGGCATGAGTTCGCCTGGTTCCAGACAGGCATCGCACAGCCTGCGCTGCCATGCTGCTGCAGGTGTCAGGTCCACACCTGAGCATGCACATGCTGATGATAGCTGGGTCCTGCTGCTAGCGCTGGCTCCTTCAGGGCTTCCTTGACCAGGCTTTTGTTTGAACTGCTCATGACAGCATCAATCCCGGCACAGACAGCTTCCAAGCTTGTGAGATCTAGTGCTGCTGGGGGAATTTCTGATGGTTGACACGCTTGCTTGTGGGACTGCTCGTCAGGTCACGAGCCTGTGGGCAAGGGAAAGTAGAACTGTCCAGAAGTGCACAGCTCTTGCACTCAATGTTCCATGCATTTGTACCATATGAAATGGAGCTGATTCAGTCATAGAAGCTGTTCAGGTTTGACAGGAGAGCCTTGCGTCTACGCTCTGCCTCTAGATCTTCAGCTGTTTTAGTCAGCTTCATCTTGATTTTCTTGCCAGAAACGCTGCTGTAGCGTTCCTTTGTGCCCTCATTGATGAACTGCAATGGCACCATTGAAAAGTTCAGCACCCTGCACATCCAGCTGTCTGGACCTGTCACATGCTGCAATCAAAGACGGGGACAGCAGCTGGCATGCCTGCATCATGTGGAGCAGACCCAGCTGCGCGTGCAATTTGTAAAAGCAGAGGGTGCCTGCCACCGGCAGAGCAGGCACAGCTGAAAGCCAGAAGGCTGCTCAACTGCCCCCCAGCTCAAGATGCGCACTGTCAAAGGATACTTGCTGCCAGAGATGCCAGCCAAGCAGCTCCTTGGCTGCAACACACGCACTCACCTCACTCAGCTGCACAGGCCCCTTCTCCTTGGAACGCTTGTGCATCTTTTTCCTTTTGTCCTTGCTGCTCCTGTCCCTCTTGCCCTTCTCCCTCTTGCTCCTCTTCGTTTTGCCTTGCTTGGCAGCCTTGTCTGACCTGGTGCGCTTGCCTGTGCTGGACTTGTGACGCCGTCTGTCTGCGCTATCCTGGCTGCTGCTGTCTGAGCTGTGCTCTGAGCCAGACGACGAGGCGCTGCTGTGCCTAGGTGCAGCGCGCGTGTTCAAGGCAGGGTCCTCGTTGGAGCTGCTGCTCCTCCCACGCTTGCGGGTGTCTCTGCTGGGGCTGCATCATGCCACTGAAGACGACAGTGTTAGAGGCTGCCTCAGGATTCCCTCTTGAAGCGTACTAGTGAGCAGATTCTGGCATAGGACTTGCTGCGGTCAGGCAGGAAGTGTGCCTTACCCTCTCCCTTGCCGCTCACTTGGCTCATCAGCCCCACGAGGGGGCCTGGAGCCAGTCGCAGGGGCAGCACCTGCAGACACATGCACTGAACTAACCCTTGACGCCAACTTTCAGTCTTGAGCATCAAGCAAGTTGGCTCACCTTCTGGCTGCAGCTCTGGGAGTCTGACGTCTTTGTTCATGGCCAGCTCCTCAAAGCCAGGTTTTGCAAAGCTCAATCTCTGTGACTTTCGCTGCTTCACTCAACAGCTTGGACATGTTGACTTCCATATTGCGTCTTTGTCTTCTATGAATCAGACAAACCATGACCTAACTCCTGTAGCACAACCAGCATAATGCAGCATACGGCCAGCGACATGCAGGAGCTGCTCACTGAACAGCAGGAGGAAGATGAGGTGCTCCGGCACCTGGCAGGCGTGCAGGTGACTTTATGCCGTCCCTGGCATGTGTCCAGATCCTGCAGTTTACTGAGCTTGAAGGGCTCCTGCAGGACTTGGAGGAGGCTGTCTACCTGGACATTGTGGTGGACACGGCCGAGACTAGCATCAGCAGCC
The DNA here is from genome assembly GCA_019693375.1 of Asterochloris erici. Classification (NCBI taxonomy): domain Eukaryota; kingdom Viridiplantae; phylum Chlorophyta; class Trebouxiophyceae; order Trebouxiales; family Trebouxiaceae; genus Asterochloris; species Asterochloris erici. Next base: position 394,694 of record JAAMXJ010000062.1, read on the forward strand.
TAAACAAGGTCATTCTGCGTGCTTGCGCCTAGCCTGTGCAGTGTGGCAGGCACCCTGCGCTGTCAAGCAGGGATCGGCCGCCTGCATGAGACAACACCACATATGTGGTGCTGTGATTCCAGCATTAGCCTGGCCATTAGTCCATTGGTGCCTCCGTGCAGCCGTACTGTCATGCATGAACCGATTTGTTCACCCCTGCAGAGGATGCCCAAGCTGCAAGAGCTCAAGCTCAATGGCAGCAGTCTGGGCTCTCTGCGGGACCTGGGCTCAGGGCTCAGGCACCTTCAGGTGCTCTGGGTGGCACACTGCGGCTTGACTGCGCTGGAGGGACTTGGGGCGCTGAGTGGGCTGAGGGAGCTGTACGCCTCCTTCAACCAGATCGATGACATGCAGCCGCTGGCAGGTAACTAGCCGCACTGCTCAGCAGCCAATGCGCCACTAGAAAGCCATGACATGCAGCTACTGGCAGGCGTGTGCAGCTTTGGCATTGGCAGCTGCTGCGGGCAAGTTGTTTGTGGACCAATCAGAAGACATGCAGCCACCGGCAGGTATGCAACGAGACTGCTGTGCCGCATACTAGGTGTGCCCGAAGTGTCCGACCCTCTCAGGCAACGGCCTCGAGCATCGTGTTTGTTGCCCTGAGCTCATGCTGTCAGCTCCTGTCTGGGCATTGCAGTGTCTGACCTGCAGACCTGGAGGTCCTGGAGGTCCTGGACCTGGAGGGAAACTGTGTGGAGGACCTGGGCGGCTGCTCCTACCTGGCGTGGTGTGGCAGCCTGCACCACCTCACACTGGCAGGCAACCCTGTGGCTGAGGAGGAGAACTACCACTCTGAAGTGGGCAGCAGCTGAACTTTCCCAGAGACTGAGCAAAGCAGCTGGCACTGCCAAAGGGTGCATACTTGTGGACCAGCTGAGGTGCCCGGCATAGCCAGGCCAGCAGGCACCGCCGTGGCTTGACGAGCCCATGTTGCTGCAGTTCACTGGCCGCACCTGTTGGCTTATGGGGTGTCCCAGTTTTAGGGTGTTGCATGATGCACCGGGTCTCCATGCTGGTTCTTCTGGTTGTGCAGTATGCAAAACCCACGTTGCAGGTGGCCCAGACGCTTCCCCAGCTTCAGGTCTTGGATGATGTGGAGCTGCGTGCTGCCCCAGCACCAGAGGCAGGGCAGGCACCAGCCCAGTCCAGCCCAGATCCCTCTGGCAGGGGGTCTGTGGCCCCCAGCCCACAGCAGCATGGTCCCGGGCTGCCAGCACCAGAGGGGCAGCAGCCTGTAGAGGTGCCACGTTCTTCGTGGCTGGCACCCATGCTGTCACAGCCACTGGCGTTGCCAGCCCTGCACAAGCAGGACTCGGGGCGCCCAAAGAGACAGCTGCCGCCACTCAAGGTAGTTCCGCGGCAGGCGATGCATCCGCGCAGGGACCTGGACTCTGCCCAGGGACTGCGCCACAGCCGCTCCAGCCCCTCCACTGCTCAGGGGCCCAGTGGCGCCGACCCCATCTCCAGGCAGCTGCAGCAGAGTGCCCATCAGGCTTCCAGCCCAAGCACCCCACCTGGGGTTCCAGGCCCTCTGTCACGGCAGGCATCAGGTGGAGACTTGGGCTCTGTCCCAGGCCAGGCTTCAGGTGCACGTCCAAGCTGGCGCCTGCAGCCTGCAGAGCCTGCAGTGTCCCTCAGCAGCCTGCTGCAGCCGAGCACTGTGCTCCCGTTGGAGCAAGCCACACCAGGGCACCGCCTGCTGCTGAGCTCTGCAGGCAGCAGCACCGCCACCTCGAGGCCGGGGACATCCTCTTCAGCCAGGCCCACTTCTGCTCCACGCAACAGTCACCACTGCCAGCCACAGCAGCCGCAGCAGCAGAGGCAGGAGCAGAGAGGTCAGCAGGCGACCCGCCCAGGTGTGCAGCAGCCCAGCCCTGTGCAGCAGCACCAACTGCTGGGGCCACTGCCACGAGTTCTGCAGCGACACTGCAGCGCTGGCAGCAGCCGGCCTGCCAGTGCCAGGGGCAGGCAGACCAGCGCTGACAGCCGGCCTCGGACACTGCCAGCAGCCTCTGCACCTGACACCTGGTCTGCTGAGCTGGCTGGCGACATATCCATCTCTGACGACGACTCTCCCCAGCAGACACAGCGTGGGGGCAGCTCTGGAATGATAGCGGGGCAGGTGGGCAGCGCACTTGCGCACGTGCTGTCTACTTGCCAGCCTGAGACCTGGCTCCCTGCCGGCCCTGCTAGGCATTGACAGTGCTGCATGCTGCCAAAGCGGTGCACAAAGTCGGCCCAATCTTGTGTGCTGCTTGTAGCAGGAATGGTGCATGGCCAGGCATGGGCTCTGGCAGGCTTTGCCTCCAAGCACAGTGGTGAAGTGCACAAACAGCTTGCTGTCTGAGAGCAGGGCATGGGAGCTGACGGCTCAGGCATGCCCAGCAGCAGCCGCAGCAGCACCAGCACAGGCTGTGAGGGCGGCTCAGTGGCAGGCCACGACTGGACTGGGAGCGCCTACCTGTACAATCTTGATCAGCTGGCCTCAGGCAGGCCTGGCTGCAGAGGCAGGCCTGGCTGCAGCAGCAGTCGCGCTGCCGATGCTGCAGTCCTCCAGCAGGAAGAACATCTGGTTCATCAGCCTGCAGCTGTACGCGCTGCAGCCGTACAGGCAGAGGAAGCAACGCCCAGCAGCAGCAAAGAGGAGTTGGGTGAGGGCGGCGCTTTGAGGGCTCGTGCCAGCCTTGATGGCGGTAGGCCCTCAGCAGGTGCAGCGCGGCCGCAGAGTGCCCATGGCAGGCGCCCCGCCAGTGCCAGGATCAGGCAGTCCAGGGCTGGTGACTTGCAGGGCAGGTGCACGCCGGCTGTCTCTTTCCCGTTGACTTGGCTGCCAGGGGCAGCCTGCCATACTTGATCCCACATTGCATGCACCTCACTATTATTTTCGTGTGCGCTGGTGTTGGGACATGGCGTTGCATCTAGCATACGGGCAAAAATTGATTGTGCATGCCTCAGTGAACGCTTTGCCTCCTGCCAGCAAATGAGAGGACTCTAGCTGCATTCCGGAGATGCCTAGCCTTGCAGATGTCCACCTCTGCTGTCTTCAGGTCGACGTCGCTGGAAAGCGATGAGGGCAGTCCCTCTGCCTCTCAGGCTGCCAGCAAGCAAGAGACAGAGGGCCTCGTGCCTGCCGGCCTCTTCTGGCGCAAGCACAGGGTCAGCACGCCCCAGGGAGGCCTCTTGGGGCTGGACTCCAGCGACAGTGAAGAGACAGCAAAGCTGAGCCCTGCCTGGGGCCAGGCTGACAGTACTGCTGTGGAGATGCATGAAGATGCTGTGAGCAGCGAGGAGGCCTTTTGGCATGGTGACCAAGGTGTGTTGGCTGCTTGTTGGTCAAGTTTGCCGCTGGCAGCATATGTACAGGCGGTCAGAGATGCCTTGTGGTGTTCTCTATTGACGACAGAGGCTGCCACTGCAGGGAGCAGCAACTTAGATGTGTCTGAGGACAGCCTGAGGCTTGCAGAACCTGACGCTGCGTCTGCGCCACAATGTGGAAGCAAAAGCTCACCCTCTGCTGAGCAGCAGGCCTCAGGCCAGGCAGACATTTCATCCCCTTTCCTCAGACGCCTCATCTATGGTGCTGCCAGCCCCACGAAACCTAAAGGTGGGCCTGCCGGTGGGCACATTCTGGTCAATGCAAACACAACACCAACCTGTTACCTGCCGGTTGCTGCAGGTGTGGTGCCCAAGCCTCCTTCTGGTCCAGCGCTGTTCTTCAGAAGGCCAAGGGACTGATCTGCTGCGGGGACCAGAACAACTCGCACCACTTACAGTGGACTCACACTGCCGCTCAAACATGCTCAAGTGCTGGCAATTGGAGCGGCTTCATGAGGCCTACACACAGCTGAAAACATGACAGTCTCTGCATACATTAAAGGTAGGGGTCTGCAACTTGGCAAACACATCAATGCGCCATGCTGAAGGGGTCTCACACTTGGGATAAATGTGTCTTGGTATGCGCTAGGTGGAGAAGACTGGCACAAACACTGTGTGTGTGGCAGCGCTGTTCTGCACAGCGTGGGGGGAGCCGGGCACAAAGAGCTGCAGCGACAGCAGACTCACAGATGCAGCGTCGCAGCCCCACTTGCTGCACCAGGCACTGAGCCAGTGCGGGGCTCGCCAGTAGGTGAACTTCTGGATGGCCGCCTGGTGGAATTGGGGCAGACTTGCCAGCAGGAAGAAGATGACTCTCAGGTGCAGGGGTTGGCTGGCCGCATAGCTCGGCGTCGTGAGGTAGCCTAGCAGGCAGCTCTGGTCAAAGCCTGCGAGGTAGACGTCTGTGCTCTGGAGCTGTTGCTCATGGGCATGCAGCTTGGAGGCCACGCTGTCCCTGCTGGCCCTTGTGAAGTTGGTGTATGCTGACAGCTCCACCTCCAGGATCTTGTCAAGGTGTTGGGTCACCACCTCATTCAGCTCGGCAAGGCACTGCCTGCAGCAAGGCGGGCTTGGCAACTATGAGGGACAGGAGGGAATGCAGGCCTCAGTCAATGTTGAGGCTGGCATGCTGGCATCAGCAGGGACATCTGGACCATGAATTGCTGCCCAGCTGTGCTAGACTTGCAGCCGAGGCAGGCTGCAGCACAGGGAGATTTGTGCCTAGGCTCACCAGGCTGCAGGCGGGAGTCCCGCTGCGTCAATATTGCAGTCGCAGGGCAAACCCAGCGACTCAAGGTATGCCAGCGTGGTTGGTGGACAGTGCTGTATGCTCTGAGGCTCTGTTGGGGTTGCTGAAGGTGGTTGAGCTGACCACTCCATAAAATTTTGCTCCCCAGCTGGCTGTGTCTTGCCAGTGCGTGTCCTCTTCACATCCCTGCCGACATCTGTCTGGTTGCTCTCAGCAAGAGGCCGCTTGAAGGCCATCACAACGGTCCGTTATTGTCAATGCTGCAAAATTTGCTGGGGCCGGGCAGCAAAGCTCTCCCTTGGCAGCTAAGACTGTAGAGCTAAGACTGTAGAGTACACAGGACAAGCGGGGGAAAAAGAAGGCAAGTGCGGAAGAATCCCCTCTCTCCTGTCTCCCATCTGCTTCAGTGAGGCAAAAGGTCCGCAGGCTGCATGGGATTGGCTGTGCAACATCAGCTTGTTCCATGTCTCCTTGCTGACCTTGGCAAAAGCTGACCGCGCTCTGTCATCACAGAGCATGTAACAGACTACCCACATGCTATGCTGCAGGGCAGATGGAGTCTGCTGCAGAATTCCTTGTCGGTGCCACCACAGTTGTGTTCCCCAGCGTGGGGCTGCCACTCCTGGCCGGCAGCGCAGTCTTCAAGCTTGGGCGAGGCTGGAAGCGCAAGCGCTCAGACAACAAGAATGGTCAGGAATCCCAGCAACCAGAGACGGGCAGCGTGGCCTTGAGATGGGACCATGTCAACTGCCAGATCACCTCCAAGAAGGGGGTGCAGCGACAACTGCTGACGAACCAGCATGGCGAGGCCAATTCTGGCAGGTAAGCCCTTGCATCAGCAGGCTGTAGGCCTTGAAGCAGCATGCCAAGGCAGCAAATGCTGTGCACTGTGCATGTCAGTCTGAGCCAGTCCACTGCATACACAGATGCAGTAGCTGTGCAAGCAAGAGCGTCTGGTGACTGGACTGCTCCATGCCTGCAGGCTGTTGGCAATCATGGGGCCATCAGGTGAGCAGCAGACAGCTCTTTCCCCCTTGAGGAGCCAAGGAAAAGTGCTGCAGTGCAGCGCTCACCCTGCTCTCCAGCCATGCATGTTCCCCCCCAACCCCCATAGAGCCTTGACATGTGCTGCAGTGCAGCCTACACCCTGCTTGCCACTCTGTATGTCAGGCAGCATGCCCTACACTCCCTGCAGGCGCGGGCAAGACAAACCCCCCCGTCAAAAATTTTGTTGCAGCCTTGAGTGGACCCACCTGCTAGGCATGCAGGTGCAGCCAGCACACCCTGCATTCCCTGCAGGCTCCGGCAAAACAACTCTGCTCAACTCCCTGGCGGGGCAGGTGCCCCGCCAAGAGCGTCTGCACCTCAGCGGACGCGTCTTGGTCAATGGCGTGCCCAGCGGCCATGCGGGGCACAGACAGGGCTATGTGCAGCAGGAGGATCTGTTCTACAGCCAGCTGACTGTCAAGTGGGTTGTCTGCCACTCTGTGGCTGCATGCAGCAGGAACACTGTGTCTTCAATTCCGGCTCACTGTCAGCCAGGGAATCTGAGCTGGCATTAAGACTGCTGTGCCGCACGTTCCGCGTCTGTGTGTGTTCAAGCCCAGCTAGCTGGGCCACAAGCAGCGGGTCCCGCAAGTACTAGAAGGCCTAGAGCAGTGGTTCAGTCCAACGTTTTATTTTGGCAGGGGTTTAAGCATTGCTTCAGTCAGGCTTCATTTGTGTGACCCCTGTATGCCAGTCTTGCTGCCCAGCTGAGCTTGTTGTCCTGTGTCAGGCCCCTTGTGTTGGAGATGCTAAATCGATGTGGGCAAAGCACACCTATGGCATGCAGCCAGCCTTGGCAGCAACATGCCAGGCCGAATTGCTTTGCGCCAGGGCAGCACAGCTGCCTGCCCGCTGTTCAAGCATCCCTGCAGTGAACCCCAGCTGAGCCATGCCCACCGGCAGGCAAAGCAGCGCGCCACCTCACCACAGGGCACTGCTCTCCATCTCCCATAGCCCTCTCTTAGCTCATCGTCTCTCTCGATAGGGTCGGCCTGATGATGGACGCCCCCCTGCTCACACTGGAGAAGCCCACGCCTGACAAGAAGGAGCGGTGTCAGTTGCCCGCCTTGGAGTGTCTGACATGGTGCTGCAGGGAGACCATGATGACAGCCGCCCACCTGCGGATGCCGGGAAGGGCGACACCAGAGGAGAAGGAACAGCTGGTGGACAGCCTGATCAGGCGCCTGGGGCTGGCCAGCTGTGCAGGGTCGCTGGTGGGAGACAGCAAGAAGCGGGGGCTGTCGGGCGGGGAGAAGAAGCGGCTGAGCATCGCAGCTGAGCTCATTGCAGGGCCCAAGCTGCTGTTCACTGGTCAGTTGCATGCTAAAGTGCTGCAGGGAGGCATGGCTGCTTGGCGCTGCTTGCACAGGTCAGGCATGATGGGCTCCCGGCTGCTGGGCTGGTTGCGGGAGAAACATTTTGCGGCAAGCCACAGGTCAGCTTCAAGAGGGTTTGCTGCTGGCTCCAGGCTCTTGTGCACCAGGCAGCCTCATGAGAGAGGCAGCTTTCTGCGTCCAAACTGCTGTGCATGGGGCAACCAGGTGGGCCTTGTGGCTGCGCTCCTTGCCTGGCCACAGCTGCTGTCCAGCCAGCGTTGGGAGGCCTGCTGCTGGAGCTGCTTGCTGGGGCCAAGCTGCTGGTCATAGGTGATATTCACGAGCTTGCTGCTGCTGGTAGGCTGAAGCTGACCTTGCTGTGCAAATGCTGCTGAGAATGACTGCAGGATGCAGCCTGTTGCTGACAGCAGTGTGCGGCCAGATTCTGCTGTTGGCCCCCTGCAGATGAGCCCTCAAGCGGGCTGGACTCTTTTCAGGCTGAGCAGGTCATGCAGACGCTGAAGGACCTGGCCTCGGACGGCCACACAGTGGTGAGCAGCAGTGGCCCCCGGCAGGACACTGCATTGCAGAAAGACTGCTTTGGTCGACAGTCTGCAGCAGTCATGCCAGTGCTGTGCAGCTGTCTCTGCTGCTGCTTACTTGCAGCTGCCTCATGGCACCAGCCTCCTGCATGCTGCGCCGCACCCCGCTGCTACATCATCAGTGCATCAGGCCTGCGGTTCACAAACCTGTTGCCTGCCTGCTGCAGGTCACCTCCATCCGCCAGCCCTAGTGGAGCTCGAATGCAGCACTGCCGTCCCATCAGTTCTGATTGGATTCATGCTGCCTTCTCTGCTGCAGGTCACCTGCATCCACCCCTCCTGGTGGAGCTCCAATGCAGCACTGCCGTCCCATCAGTGCCGTGCTGATGCATGGCCGCCTTCTCTGCTGCAGGTCACCTCCATCCACCAGCCCCGCAGCAGCATCTTTGCCATGTTTGACGACCTCATCCTTCTCTCTGAGGGGCGCCTGCTGTACAATGGCCCTGCCCAGGAGGCCCTCGCATACTTTGAGCAGCATGGGCACAAGTGCCCTGACCACTACAACCCTGCAGAGTTCTTGGCAGACCTCATCTCAGTGGACCAGTCCACCACAGAGGCGCAGCGCAGATCCAGGTGACACCTCCTCTGTGTCCCTCATGTCCTGCTGTTCCACCTCCTGCGCAGCCAGCACCACTGCAGAGGTGCGCAGTTGACGTGGTGACACTTGGGAGCCTGTCTTGAACCTGCCGATTGTCATGCCCTCTTTCAGGGTGAGGGTTGAGATGACTTGTCTGGCCCACTTCTTGCTCCTTCAGGCGTGCATACACCAGATCATGCTGCGCAGCAGCCCGATTGCTCGTCCTGCAAATGTTGCCAGGATTCTGTAAGTGCTCCTATGGCTGCTCATGTGCACCTGGCAGGCGAAGCATGTACCCTTTGCCAGAGAAGCATTGGGTGATGGTGGCAATTGTGCTGCGCGCCCTGCTGGCGTCACCACCTGGTGTTTGTTGCATGTAGTGATACCTCAAGCCTGCTATTGCTGGGCTTGCAGGCAGAGGGTGGACCAGCTGGCGGAGGCCTACCAGCAGAGTGCTGGGCGGCAGCAGCTTGTGGACAGCAATGGCGTGGGCGGTAGCGTCGTCCGCGCTGAGCAGGGCGGCCCCAAGTGCAGCCTGCCGCGTCAGGTGAGACGCTGTCGGGGACACCTGCCTGCGTTCAGAGGCAATGTAGTGTCTTGTTGTTGGCGCCAGACATGTCCCATGCTGCCTTCACAGGCTTCTGGTGGCCACAGGTGTGCCTAAGCCTGGAATGCCAACCCAGTGCTGCCTGAGGCTGAAGCGCACCATCTGGCGCCCTGCTACCACGCGACAGCTTGTCAGCAGTAGACCCAGCCCACATGTTGAGTAACAGCCGGGGTCCTTCCCTGTCAGACCAACTGTGTTGCCATGCTAGGAACGGCAGGTGCCTTCTTCAAACCTGCCCAGCTGTAGGGCACATGGCATTTCTGCAGGTGCAGCTACTGTTTCACACCCAAAACACAAAGCGCCTGTCCACCTGCGCTGCGTGTGCAGATGCTGTTTTGGTGCATGTGGCGGCCTGCTGACGTGCATCGCTGACTGTGCCCAGTCCCCTGCAGGTGCAGCTACTGTTCCGGCGGTCCTGGCGCCAGGTTTCGCGGGACCGTGCCACCATCATTGCGCGGTGCATGGCCAACGTGTCGGCTGCCATCATCTTTGGGACCATCTTCAACAGAATGAAGCTGACGAGGACTGCTGTGCAGGACAGGATGGGCCTGCTGCAGGCAAGCAGTGTCTCATGTGCTCCTGTATGGCTCTGCTCTGTACAGGGCATGCTCTGCAAGCGCACGCTGCTGGTGCGAGCAGGGGGGGGTGGCAGCGCGCTGCCACTCCTTGCAGCTCCCTGGTGGGGAGCCCTCAGGTCTGTGCGGCTTGCCAGGGTGCAGTACAGGCCAGCGGCTGCATAGCGCCGCTTGGGGTTCCGCAAGCTGAGCGCCAGTGTTTGCTCTCTGACCTTTACATCTGTATACTTGCGTCACGCTGTGACCTTTCTGGGCCTGCTGACTGCCTTTTATGATAGACAGGGCGCCACACATGCTTGTCAGTGTCTGACTGAAGGGTGCTGAGTGCTGCAGCAGTATTGACAGGACCCCACAGGGCCTGCCGGCTGACTCATCTGTCGTGATGTCCTCCTGAAGCGGTCAAGCTGGGGCTTTCCATGCTGAGATGGACTGCTGCAGGCAAGCAGGCTGTTGTCTCATCAAGCTCTGCTGTGCTCCAGTTCTGCTGGACTTGTGCCAGGATGGCAGGCAAGCAAGTCATCCGGCAGACCATGCTGCCTTGTCGCGGTGCAGAGCCAGGCAGTGAGACGAGACCAGATCCGCACCTCACCTCCCTTTGCTGCAGAGGCCAGCAATGTCCCTTGCAGCAGCATAGACTCCATAAATGGGTCGCGGGTGGCGGCCCCTGCCTGCCTGCCGCCTTTGGGTGCTGCTGCACGCAAGGCCTCCCACCCATTTGTGCTGCATTTGGCGGCCATCAGGCCAAGATCTGCGGCAGCCTGTCTCTGTCGCCTTGAAGCTGCCTGTCTTGCTGCAGCCTGCAAGACTACACGCTGAGGCTCCCAACAAGAGTGGCTGCAGGTGGCGGCCCTCAATGTGGCAATGCACTTCCTATCTAGTCCTGCAGTCTGTCCATGCTATTGGCTACTGCAGTCTGTCCATGCTGTTGGCTCCAGTTCCTGACCCTCTCAATCACAGGCTGCAGGTGGCAAGCATCAAGCTGTGGGTTCTGCAGCCCTACCCTTCGTTTGGGTACTGTTGCAACCCCCCATCACACTGGCTGCAGGTGGCAGCCATCAACACTGCGATGGGCTCTCTTGTGAAGACCTGCACCACCTTCCCCAACGAGCGCACCATCGTAACCCGCGAGCGCAGCAAGAACAGTTACAACGTGCTGCCATACTTTGTCAGCAAGCTCGTCGCCGAGCTCCCCGTTGGTGCCCTCTTTCCCATCCTGTTTGGCTGCATAACTTACCCCACCACTGGGCTCAACCCCAAAAAGAGCAGGTGAGCAGCGCAGTGTACAAAATCTGCAACTGGCTGATTTATGAGGAGAGCAAGCAGTCATGGGTGCCCCTGCTGCAGCCTGAAACAGGCCAGGGGTGCAGGGCGGGGTGCAGCTTGGCAGCTGTTGCAGTTCCACACCCACATACTACTGCACTGAGTGCCAAGCAGTGGACAGTGGGCGCAGGGTGGGGGCACAGCTTGGCAGCTGTGACAGCTTGGCTGCAGACCCTGGGCTGCTCTCTAAGGCCAGCAAGTGGCTGGGGTGCATGCTGGGTCCTGCTGCAGAGCTGGGTGGTGGCTTCACGTTGTCACTGTTGTAAGCCTTGGCTAAACGTAGACAAGCTGGGGCGCATGCTGCAACCTCGGGCACAGGGGTGTGGCCTGGCACTGGATGATGCAGTGCTGCCTGCAGTCGCTGCAGTGCTGACTTGGTATCCATCCCGCTGTCATGGGCATCATCCGCCCGCCTGGCCTGCAGGTTTGGCAAGTTTCTGGGCATCACCGTGCTGGAGTCCTTTGCTGCTTCTGCGATGGGGCTCTCAGTTGGCTCCATTGCCCCAACAGGTCAGCCTCATGCATTCTGGCCATGGTCACCTGAGCGCGATCACCAGATCACACATGCTGCCTCATAAGGCTAAGTGCATGTGTCTGCCCGCAAGTGTCTGCCCGCATGTGTCTGCCCTCGTTTGCTGAGTATGCCGGCACGTCTGCAGTGCCACTGCTGGCGCTGATTCAAGCCACTGGCGCCACCTGATCTTTGACATCTTTACTCCTTTGGGGATGCAGGTGATGCAGCACAGGCTATCGGGCCTGCCATCATGACTGTTTTCATTGTGGCCGGCGGGGGTTACTACCAGAACCCTGAGAACGTGAGCCTGTCTGTCTCTTCGCTGAGCTGGAGAAGACTGCAGGCCTCATGTTCTGCCTTGCCATGCTCAAGACCAACCTCGCCATGCTGAAGACCAACCTCACAGTGCAGGTGCCCCGCGCGCTCAGGTGGCTGCCCCAGGCCTCCCTGATCAAGCACTCCTTTGAGGCCTTTTGTGTCAATGAGTTCCCTGGGCTCACCTTCAAGAGCGAGACCAAGGCTGGCAAGAGGCTGGCAGGGCCAGATGAGTCAGGGGAGCAGGTGTGGGGGCTACATTGTGGGCTCTGCATTGCTGGCACGACTGCACCTGTCAAGAGTGCCCTGGCATGTCCATGTTACAACGGTGTCAGATATATGGATATGGTGTGGCCCAACTGAGTTAAGAGGTGCATGTCTGGGTTTGCTCTGTTTCTGCCTGCCATGCCAGCACCGTACACATAGCACAGCTGGCATTGCCAGGCAGGTGGATGCATGAATCATGCCAGTTTCGTTGAACTGCAGGTGCTTGAGCGGCTGTCGTTTGCAGACAGCACCCTCAGCGGCTGTGCCACCGGCCTGGCCAAGATCATGCTGTTCAACTACTGGCTCACGCTTGTGGTTCTGCGCGCCAAGCGGCCACGCTACCAGCCCATGCATGCCCCTGAGGCGGCGGCTGCAGGCGGCAATGGGTCCCAATGAGCTTGGTAACCTCAATCAGCAAGTGTCTGCCCTAGAGACAACGTTGTCATGGTCACGATTGCAACTTCAAGCCTTTTGCAGCATTGTGTTACAATGAACCTCCACCCATTGCTGATGAGCACTGGGGGAGCTGTCTGTGCAAAGTCTGGCTATCTACGGGCTTCTGGATACAAGCTAGGCTTAGCTAGGCTCCTAGGAGCTCTGCGCTGAAGTTCTAAGTGGTGGTAACAGCAGCAGACAAGGGACCAATATGCACTTATTTTGCTGTAAGGACGTATGGCTTGGAGACAGCACAGTACAAGTGCTCTGAGCTGCATCTCAGCCAGTGCATGTACACTACACAGGCAAGACAGCACTGGAGCATTCAGTGCTTTCTTGCCTATGTAGTGCACATACATTGGCTCATTTGCATTTCAGATCACTTGCAGTGTGCATCATTCAAGTCTGTTGCTGTTTCAAACCTTGCAATTAGGACAACATGACAGCATGGCTGAATAAAGGAGCAAAGAAGTCTGTGAGCCATGAATGAGCAACTTCTGCAAGGTTTTTGAATGCCCATAGCTTAAAAGTCTCTGCACTGCTTGACAATGGAGCAGGCTAAGATTAGATACAGGTCATGCTGCCTTCTGGCACCAGCCTGGGTGCCTTGCAGCCTGCCACAGGATTGCCTGCCTGTAGCGTCGCAGTGTCATTGCAATTGCAGACATTGGCTGTTTGGAAGATTCTGTTCTGGCACAGGGCATTGACAGATTTGTCCTGGTACAGTTCATCATGATGGAGACTGACACTGCAGGACCAAGGGCAGGTGTGGAGCCTGGTGCAGACTGCAGAAGCTTTTGTGTGATGCAGTGGCATGGTGATGCTTTGCAGAATTCACTGAGTGCAATTGGCAGACCAGTCCTGCAAGCTTCGAAGTACTGATTGCAAGTCAACAATATTTCACTTCTAACATGTGCATTCGCCCTCAAACCCACCCTAACGCAAGCAGAGTCGGAGATCATCAGGTGGCCAGCAGCAGGCTCTGTGGATGTGAGCCAACGTCCAGTCACAGGCAACATGGCAGATGATAGTCAGCTTGCTCAAGCAACACAGCCCCTGTCATTCTCAGAGTTTCTGGAGAGGATGAAGGATCCACAGGCTGCCAATCTTGTGCGCCTGATCAAGAAGTGAGACCCCCTGATGCACATGCAGCACAAGCGACTCATGCATGATAGCAGTGTGCTGCTGGCTTCATATGGCCATCACCTGGTCTATCTGCATGGAGCTCCGGCTCCATCTATGCAGCCATTCCCAAGTGTAGGCTTCTGCTCGAATGCACCCCTCTGCTGCAGCTTTATAAAAACCTTTGATGACCGTCTGAGGGATCCTGACAGGGACAGCGAGCTGGTGCAGGCAAGCCCTCCTGTTTGATACTGTGCAGGGCTGCACAAGCATGTGCCCCAGCGGAGCACATGATAGGTCATGTGTCGAACTTCCTTGATTGTGTGCACGGGGCAGCAGCAGGGTGTACACAGGCAGCTGTCCTGCACCAGCTCCTGCCAGCAGCTGCCAGAAACTTGGAATGGAGTACCCTGAAGCCAGCCCCTCCTCCGTGTCTGCTGGTGCAGGCGTTCCTGGCCAAATCAGACAACGCATTCAGGGATCATCCTGTGTGGGCAAATGCCCCCACCGAGCACCAGTCACAGGCCACAGAGGTGACACCTCCTGCCTGCTGCCGCCATGGACCTCACTGCTGGGCTAAATGCTGCTGCTGATCATAATCTTGGACATCAGTTGTTTGTGCCCTGTCTATCCTGTGAAGAACTGCCAACTGGAGAGCGGCAGCCCGTAAGCCAGGCACTGCCTGGCAGGCATGCTGCCTATGAGCAGGTGCAGTGCCTTGCCCACAGCTGTGGACCAGGGCCAAGAGCAGGCCTGGCTGTGGCAGGCTGGATGGTGTGCCTGGGTCCACACAGGCTGATGCAGTGTCACTGCCAGCCCTGCAAGAGTGCATGGGACCCCCCACAGCACTCCCACCAAGCAAAGCTGACGCATTGCTGGCACGATGTTGTGCCAGGAATCAAGAGAGTGGCTGTAATGTGGCCAATAGCCACTGCCATGTGTACCTGTGACATGCACTTCTGCACAAGTCACTCTGCCAGCGCCTGCCTGGCTGCAGTGTCTGCGCCCGGGACACAGCACCTGTGCACAATGAGCCAGCGTGTGCACTGGTGACACCCCTACCCACTGCTTGATGACCAGTTGTCAGCACTGTGCATCCCTGCTCACCACACATTGTCTATCCACCTGCAGGGCCTGGAGAAATATCTGATGACCAAAATTCATGGCAAGGTGTTTGCACAGTCGGCGCTGGACAGGGAGAGAGACGAGGCTCTGGGGCAGCGCATGGCTGCTCTAAGTTTTGTGCGCCCAGAGCACCTGGACATTCCCGCAGTGTACCAGGACGAAAAGGTGACCACTTCAAATGCCGCATCGAGTTGTGCGGAGTCGCCTCCATATGCTGTTTTGTAGACTCTTTGTGTTTGAGCTGCAGACAGTCTGCGAGGGCAGCGTTGCATGCTGCTGCCTCCTGTGTTCAATCAATCTGATTGGAACTATCCTTCGTGTGCAGGCCTGGCTCATGGCTATGAAGGAGCTGCACAAGATCAATAACTACAAGGTGGGGCTGGTGCCTGGGGCGGCAGATTGGCTTGGAGCACTATGACAGGGCCAGCGGTGGCTCTGCAGCACCAGGCTGAGCCCTTCAGGGGCAGCCCAAGCCTCAGGGGTTCCCTGCTGGGCCATGCAGCCTGGCCATTCTGCTGCACACCTGCTGCTGTCACTGATGATCTGTGCAGTCTTGTGAGGGTGCACCTGCGTAGGTTGCTGGGCCCTGGACTGCAGCGTCAGCCTGCGTACCCAGGGGTATGCTGAGCTTGAGTCAAGACATTGAGCAACGCTCTGATGCCGTTCTTCCCTGATCTCTGCAGGCACCTCGGGACAAGCTGGTGTGCATTCTCAACTGCTGCCGAGTGGTCACCAACCTGCTCCAGGCTGCCAGCCAGCGGGGATCAGGTGCTAGAGGTGGGTGCCGCCGCCGCAGCTGCTTGTCGCCTGGCTGCCTGACGACCCTTCTTTCTGAGATCCAAGGCAGCGGCCATGCTGCAGCCTCAGAGCAGCCCTGAGCAGCTTGCAGGATGGAAGCCATGTGATGTGCGGTGTCATCAAGGGTGGTTGTAGGCTGCAGCCCCAGCCCCTGCATGCGGCCAATATTGTCATGCCCAGGCCCCACTTATATACACTGGAGAACAGACTGTCAGCCGCTGCTGATCTCTTAGGCTCAGATGGACTCAGCCTGACCCTGCCGGTGCCTCGGGGTGGCCTCAGCTGTGCCTGCAGTCTGTATGACTCTAAGCAGCTGCTCATGCCACACTGCACCTGATGTCACCCTGCATCCCATGCCTGGCTCAGACACTGCATTGCCACCCCAGCCTGTGCCCCTGTGCCTGCCACAGGAGCCACCGACTGTACCTTCTGACCCACGCGACCTTTCAGCCAAGCTCTTTGGAGGCCCGACTCTCTTGTGCTGCAGGTGCTGATGCCTTCCTGCACACCGGCTCCACGCGCTCACCCATCTGCTCTGAGGCCGCCACTCCCTTGCGCTGCAGGGGCCGCTCCATGTCTTTCTCTGTGCTGTCATGAACGTGCCTGATGGACCCCATCACACCCTGCAGGTCCTGACCTGCACATCTACCCCTGTGCTGTCAGTCTCCCATTCCTGCTGCAGTGGCTGCTGATGTGCTGCGTTGCACCTCTCCCTGTAGGTGCTTCCAGGCTCCCACTGCCTTGAACTGCAGGTGCTGATGACTTCCTGCCGGTCCTGATCTATGTGGTCATCCACGCCAACCCTCCCCAGCTGGCCAGCAACCTGGAGTACATCACACGCTTCAGGATGCAGAGCCGCATGGTCTCTGAGGCTGCATACTTCTTCACCCAGCTGGTGCGAGGGGGAGCAGTTCATGGAAGCGGCTGTGCTGCTGTGTCTCCAGCCTGTGGGTGGCTGGCAGGGTCTCTGCTTTCACTACTCTTGGGAGGGCTTTGTCTTGGAAGAGCCCAGCTGCTGTTCTGAGAGAGAGCCACATGATCTCAGGGGCACTCTCCCTCCTCACCCAGCTGGTGAGCGCAGCAGGGATGCGTTCATGTATTGTGCACCAGTCCAAGGGTGGGAGAACAGCATGAGATGGCGCTGGTGGTGTCAAGAGAGGGATTGCCCCCTCAGCCGGCTGGTGAGGGGTGAAGCGCTGTCCCTGGATGGCTCATCTGAGCTATGAGCTGTGACTGGAGGTCTCTTATATTTCACCTGCAGTAAGCTGTGCTGCCTCCTCTGTAGAACTCAGTCGGGCTTGCGTCCAGCAAGAGTTTCGACAGGCCCATCTGCTGCCCTGCAGTGCTCTGCTGCGTCCTTTGCAAATTTGTGCAAGCTTGCAGTTGGCGCGTCTGCTGCCCTGCAGTACTCTGCTGCCTCCTTTGTCGAGACCATCAACAGTGCCTCCCTGAGCATGGATCCAGACGAGTTCGTCGCGCGCATGATATCTGCTGGGGTGGCCGACATCGAGGTGGCCTCTCAGGCTGCTTCCCCCCGTGCTCAGGTGGGTGCAGAGACGCTGCGCTTGGAGTAAAGTGGACAGGCTGAATGGCTGCTTTGAAAAGTTCCCTACATGCCTGTTCAAGGTCTGCCTTGCTGGCGGCTGCCACAAAGGCGTGCCTCAACCCCTCTTGGAAGCTGCTGGCCGTGCTCAGGTGAGTGCAGAGCCGCTGCTGTCGGGCTCCTGGAATGGCTCTAAGAGGTCCAGCAGCTGCAGAAAAGCTTCTATGCCATGCTTGACCGCCTGTCTGCCCGCCACACCAGGCGGCTGCGGCAAAGGTTTGCCACACCTGCCAGGCAGGGTCTCTGCATGTTCCGGTTGGTGTGCAGGCGCTGCGCTCGTGCGACTGCTCTGCAGGTGCTGCTGTGACTTTCTTGTCGTGCTTTTCACTCCTGGTGGCTAAGCCAAGCCCCAACTTGCGCTGCAGGGGGCCACTGCAGCCTCTGTGCTCAGTCCCCCTCCTCATTGAGTTACCACGCTTGAAAGAGGCAGTAAGCCACAGTGCAGCTAGTCAAGGCCCAAGACATGCTTGCTGCCTGGACAGGTGCCCTCACCCACCCATCGCCTAAGCATGGATGTGCCCACCAACCTCATCGACGAGGCTCCGCCAGACAACCTGGGGGGACAGGAGGAGAAGCCCTCCCTGCCAGGTGGGTCATGATGTCCTGCTCGCTGAGCTGGCCGCACCACAGCTGTGGGTTTGCCAGCAGCTGGCAGCAGCAGCGTAGCTGGGTGGCTGCCTGCAAGGAAGGGCCTGTATTGCAAGGGGTGGTGCTGGGTTCATGGTTTTCTGCAGCATGCAGCAGTGTGGTCAAGGCACTGCAACACCTTGTAAGTGCAAGTTTGCTACCAGTCTGACATGATGGAGGTGTGCAAGCTCAACCTGCCTTGTCCCTACTGCAACCAAATGGCTGGCAGCAACGGCCTGCAGCAGCGTGCAGAGTGGTGCCTGCCCCTTGTGCAGGGTCCCCCCGCGCTGCCTCTGTCAGTCAGTCTGTCAGTGGGGGGCATGGAATGACCCTCAACCCCATGCATGGGGCTACGCAGCCAGGGCCTTCCCCTCTGAGCACCGAGGCACCGCCCAGCGCTGCCAGGGAGGCCCTGGGGCCCGCGCCTGGGCAGGTGAAGACCGAAGTTGCATCTGAGTCTGTAGCGCGGGTCAACAGGAGCACCTGTACATGAAACGCACCCAGCCAGGCAGGGTAACATCATCTTGGCATTCTGGGAGCCACCACCTGCCGCACAGTGGGTCTGAACAACACGTGGCTCCTGCCTGGGCTAGGACATCAGCTTGTGCAACGGCTCCGTGACCAGTCTGCTTGACCGTCTCACACATCCAAACCTTGGCTGGCACGTACTGCAGGCTCCTGCTCCTGTCCTGAAGGATGGGGAGGCAGGGGCCCAAGCTGGCTGGAAGTCTGGGCCTCTCTACAAGACATGACGCCAGCCCCTCCCCTGAGCTCGGCCGCCCCTGCGTGCAGGCCCCTCCGCCTGTCCCCTGGCCTAGCGTGACTGACCTGCAGCAGGCAGGCACAGCCGCTCTGCTGCAGGCTGATGCAGCAGGGGCTCTGCAGCAGCGCCACCCATACTTGTATGCGTGGCCGGGCGACCTCAGGGTTGGTGATGTTGCGAGGCTGCTGGAGTTGTACAAGGAGCTGGTGCTGAGGCACGAGGCCCTGGTGCTGGCCCTGGAGCAGCATGCAGGGGCTGTGCAGCAGCAGGGCGGGAAGGAACAAGGCTGGGCACAGGAGCAGCATCAACCACAACAAGTGAGCATTTGTCTGTTCTGCACGTGGGCCAGCTGCACAGCAGCAATGGAGATGAATTTGATCCAGGGGCATGCTGACGTGAAAGGAATGTTTTTGTGCCTCTGTAACGGCGCAGGCTTGTGGCTGTCACATTCTGATGCTTGTGCACAACTGCTCAACTTCACAGATGGCTGTGCTTTGCACCTGACCAAGACAGAAAACCCCCTCGCTGTGCATGTGCAGGCTGCCCCGCAGCAGCAGCAGGCGGCGCAGTTAGACAATGCGCCGAGGCAGCTCAGTGGGACCGTCGCGGAGCAGCACCGCCTGCCAAAGCATGCAGAGGCGTCCTGGCAGCCCCATAGCGACTTTGCCCGGGCTGCGCTGGCTGAGGCCCACCAGCCCTCCCTGCAGGAGCAGGCAGAGGCGCTGCTGAGCCCACAGGATGCTGATGCAGCCGCCACAACAGTAAGTGAGGCGGCTGCCAAGCAGCAGGGTGGCAGCCACTCTGAGCGGCCGCCTCATGCTGCTACTGGTCATGGTGCAGAGGCTGCGCAGTCAGCAGCTCAAGAGCTGCAGTATGCAAATGTACCGAGCTCCAGCCCCTTTGCTGGGGGCCTTGAGCAGCACCTGGATGCAGCAGCTCGAGCTGCTGTGCCCCCAGAGGCTGCAGCTGAGACCTCCTACCAGCCTGTCAGCCCAGGTGTTGACGATGAGGACTCAGAGCTGCTCAGCAACTCTGCCAGCCACTGCGACGCCCTGCCCCCAGTGCCCCATATGGAGGACCTGGGTCATGTCGACGAGCGACATGTCACCTTGACAACCAGGAGCGCCACGCATGATGCAGCTGACGAGGCTGCAGCCTCTGCACAACATAGCGCCCCATTGCCTGAAGACATGTTCGCTGGCCTCTCCTTGAGCAATGCAGGGCAGGACAATCATGGTGCCCAGGCTGAGCAGGATCTGCTGCGCTGATGTCAACTCATTTGATGTTGCAGCTGCTCTAAGTTTCATTTCATGCTGCTCTCGCTTCACACAGAAGACTCGCACAATGTAGAACAACTACCATAAAATCATGAAATGCAGCACTCTGATTCAGGACTGTCCATGTTGCTTGGCTACTTTCGCTTGAAGTAAGGCGATATGCGAATGCCCAGGGCAGCAGCTCTCCTTCTGAACTCCCGTTCCTGTGACTGTCTCATCTTGCCAATAGCGCCCTATAGCAACGTGGGGGACTGAGGGTCGGTACAGATTCCCAAAAGCCAGGCAGATCTGTTCAGGTTTTGTGAACAGTGATGCGCAGATACATAGACTGACCTTGCCACATGTCATGTGGGCTGCTGGGATGGGTGAGGGGGACTCAGAGCTGTCACGGGCCTCCCTGTGGTCCTGAAGGGCCTTTGCAGCAGGGACAGCTGCCTCCTGCATGCCATGTAGCTGGTCAGCAGGGGCAGCCGTACATAGCAGACACAGATGCAGGGACTCAGCAGTGCCCTCACATCTGGCGACTCCACAAGCGAGGGCGCCTGCCTGTCAGGCCCCAGCTGCACACCACAGGCCGCTGCCAAGCTTGTGCTGACCACCTGTGGGCCTTGTTCTGGGGCTGGCATTGATGCCAGGTGGCTGCTGTTGGCGGCAGGGCTGCTGGCATGAGACACGTTTGTCACGACAGCCAGCACTGCGGCGGGCAGAGGCGTCAGCGCTGCTGCCTGCAGGGGGCGCCCAGAGGTCAAGCAAGCACCCACCAGGAGGCAAGCAGCTGCTGGATGAGACTTGGTGCATGCAGAGTGCACTCAAAGCTCAAACAAGCACCCACTAGGGCGCAAGCAGCCGCTGGATGAGACTTTCCTGCTGTTGGTCGTACTTCCATCAGAGCTGATTTAACAGCAAAGGCAGGGCCGTCCACATGCCAGCGATCACAGCTTTTGCATGGGTTCTGCCATGATCAACACAGCCAGCTGACCTCATTGGCTGCCCTCAGCTTGTCCTTGGCTACCACCAGCTCATGCCTCAGCTGCCGCAGCTTGTCGGCCACCCCTGCCCACTGCTGGCCGCCCTGAGGGCTCAGATCAACTGCAGGAGCACAGCAGCACTTATAAGCTCAAAGTTGCTGTCAGCCTAATGACTGTGCAAGCGCTGTTGGCTTGCTTGTGCATGTAGAGATGCGGCCTCACAGCGAGTTTGCCTGACTGCACTCATTAACGTGTCGTGCTAACCATGAGCATGACTGAGGGCATAACACCTATCTGCTGTCATCTCCCAGACTGCCCTGCGTGCACACCCTCAAGTCCGAAGGCCTGCCACAAGGTGACTGCCTGTCCAGGTGCCTGGAAGGCTGCCTCAGAGAACCTGGAGAGTTGCCAGATTACAGACAGACCTGCAAGTGCCCTGCCTGCTCCTGCCTCCACAGCGCCACGCTCCTGCTGCTGCCGCACGCCCTGGGGAGTGGAGGCCTTTCGTGCTGACAGCACCATGCCAGTGAGCCGCAAGGCTCCTGCCTTGCTGGGAACAAAGCTGTGTTGCATGCCCCTGCCGGCAGCGTTGCTGCTGAGAGCGGTGGCAGGTGGCTCTGTGGTAGCGGTTGTCCTGGGGGGAAAGTATCTGTGGGCCCCAAAGAAGGCGGGCGCTGCCTGCTGCGGGGAGCCGTCAGCCGGCTGCTCTGCAGCTGGCAGGCTGTCATGGCTGTGTTCAAAGGTGGCAGATTGGGCCAGCAGCTGCATGGCCTTGTGCAGCAGGACGGCGGCACCTGGCCCGGGCAGCAGCCCAGATGCTGGGGAGCTGTGGGGGGCAGGTGGACCTTCCTCTGCCTTTAAACCCTCCTGCATGGACTCGGGCAATCTCAGTGACGTCTGGAGCCTGCTGACCTGCTGTGGGTGGCAGTGCAGTCAGTCCCTGCTGCGTTTTCAATTCTGCTTGCATGTCAACACACACGCCGTATCAAATGTTTGAAAGCCCCGGTGCTGGGTCTGCAGCAGGCAGTGTCTATGTGACGCAATTAGTCTGCGCGACCTCAACTGGCTGGCAGCCACCTGTTGGGCTGCCTACTTGTCAGCATCAGGCACCATTGCCCACCTCAAACAATTCCCCCACGATGGACTCCTCCCCAAAGCCTGTCTCCGACTCCAGCAGAGCGGCTGCTCGCAGCAGCAGAGGGCTCTGCTCCACAGCGACCGCAGCAGAGGCCGCAGGCGTGTTGTGGGGAGCCAGGGCTCCACTGCTGCCGGCCTCCAGCAGACCAGCTGCATGCAGCAGCAGGGGGCTCTGCTCCACAGCAACTGCAGCAGAGGCCGCAGGCGTGTTGCAAGGAGCCTGGGTGCCCTCCATGCCCGATGCCTCCCCAGCCAGCTGTGCAGCTGAGCCCTCCCCTGAGTCGGGCTGGGCAGCTACCTGCACAGCCTTTGCCGCCAGCACAGCAGCTGCGCGCCACAACAGAGGGCTGCTGGCTGCCCGAGCCGCTGTTGTGTGGCCCGTGGCGGGGGTGTTGGGGGGCGCTGCGATGTCTGCGTCCCCCCGGCGCTCCACTGCTAGCACATCGTGCCAGCCTGGCCCCACCTCAGCGTCTGCCGTGAAGCCCAGCAGGGCAGCTGCCTTGTGTAGCAGCGCCTCACAGCCGCCGGCAGCAGGTGCGGACCCCGCCGGCGTGCTGTGGGGTGCCGCAGCGCCATCTGTGGTGCTGCTGGTCAGGCCCCTCACGGGTGTCAGCACCATCTCAGCCTGCAGCCTGAGCAGGGCAGCCGCCCTCTGCAGCAGCGGGGTGCACCCTGCCTGCTCGGCCGCACCCCACGCCGGGGAGCTCTGCGGTGTCCCACCAGCGCTGCTCCGCCCGGCCGCTGCCAGCATCTGAGCCGCGCGGTGCAGCACAGGGCTGCACCCGACGCGCTCAAAGGTCGCTCCCTTTGCTACTGTGTTGGGGGGAGCCACCAGCCCTGATCCCCCAGCAGCAGCATGCTCAGCTGCTGCTGGCGTGGCCGCCAGGGGGAGGAGCTGCAGGGGCTCTGCAGCACCCCTGGCTGACGGGGTGCCTGCCTCCAAGACGCCTCCGCTGCCGCCGGCCTCCTGCAGGGCCCACTGATCCGCCTCCCAGGGGGCGAGCCGGCTGGCCGTGCGCCGGCAGCTCTGGGGGGTCTGCATTGCCTCAACAGCCTGCACCCTGCCCATGCTCAGGGGGGACCCTGCCACCTCGCGACTGGCCTGCAAGCACCCGAGGCTGCCACTGTCACCGTGCTGCCAAACAGGGTGACATCCAGCCATGCAACAAGGCCGACTCAGCAGCCACAACGCTGTGCGTGACTGTGTCACTGAAGCTGGGGTCGGTGAAGCTGCAGCAGCCCATGCCACGGCCACTGCCCAGCCCTCCCAGGAAACACTCACTGCTACCACTGCCATGCCCATGCTGTTCTACAGTGCACCCTCCAGCAGAGCGTGAAGAGTTTGGGCTTGAGATTCGGTAGCAGACAGGCCGACAGAAGCCACAGGTCTGGAGGGCAGTGCCCACCTCTGCCAAGGGGCTACAGCCCACACCCTCAAGCTCCTGCACGTCACACCCCAGGGCCAGCAGGGCCTCAGCTGCTGCCACGACGGCGGACTCGAGTGCCTGGTGGGCTGGGGAAGGGGTGAGCCTGGCGCTGACTGCTGTCCCTGGAGTGGCGCTGACACCGGTGGCAGCAACTCCCAGGTTGAGAGTGACGGGGTGAGCAGCGGAGGCCTGCGCTTCCTCCAGCTGTTGGTAGGCAGCCTGCAAGGGAGGCAACGGAGGGTAGACTCTGAATGTTTGCAGGGCAGGGAGCAGTGGAGCCGCATACAGCATCAATGATAAGGGATGTGGTCTTTGTTGTGTGGCATGTTGCCATGGAAGAGCGAGGACGCACAGGATGTGCAGGGAGCAGTGGAGTCGCACAAAGCAGTGGTAACAGCGCCTGTGGCCCCCAATGGGTGTGGCAGGTAGCTCAAGAGGCAGGACACACAGGAGCCGAGCGGCCCCTGAGTCCCACCTGCAGCTCGGCCAGCAGGCCACTGCAGGCCGCCTCCCGCTCCCCAGCCGCCGCCTCTGCTGCAGCCTCCAGCTGGTGCTGTGCAGCCTCAGCGGCAGCCTGCAGCTCAGCCTTCTCCTGCACCAGGCAAGCCATGAGGCTGACAACTACAGCCGGGTGTCTTGCAGCCAGGGGGCTGAATTGCTCACATGCCAGCTGCCAGACAACAGGCCTCGCAGTGACAGAGGATTCCAGGCTTTTCTCAAGGCAATGATGCAGCCAACACCCGCATTGGCCAAGATCAGACAACACCACCTGTTTCAGCGGCTGAGGCTACCATGGACAGCCACAAAGCCTGCAGCACACAAGGCTGTGGCCCTCATTGCCATGCCGGTCCATCAGAAGTCAAGATTGTGCTCGAGAGCCCATCTTGTCCAGCAGGCAGGCCATGGTGCATAGCTCAAAGTGCACACAGACAGCCTTTTTTTCCAAGGTGATACATCAATGGGCAGCAGATGGGTCGCATGGCAGCAGAACCACCCCGCCTTCCTGCTGTGGCGTCACCTTGGCCGCCTGAGCCGAAAGCTGCAAACCAAGGGCCAGAGGTACATGCAGCCTCTTTTACTGGCACTGGGGCTACATTCAACACCCTGTCCTCACCTTGGCTGCCTTGGCCAGCTCCGCCTGCGCGCTGCTGAGCTGCACGTCATGCATCTCCTGCAGGGCGGCCACCGACTCGCGCAGCTGCCCCTGCAGCGCCCTGACACGCTGCTGGCCGGCCTGAGTCCCATCCTCAGCTGCCTGGCGGGCCTTGTGCACGTCAGCCTTCAGCTGCAGGGAGGTGTCGCAGGGAACTTGCATGGGCATGCTCACGTAGCATTTCTGTGCTTGACCTTCGAATCAGCAGCATCAGACATGAAGGTGCAGAGCGCCCCAAGCCTGTGTCAACTGCCTTGTGTGTTGCATGCATGAGAGCACAGGCACTGTCAGATGAGTGAGCCAGGTTGTGGAGGATGTGCAGTTGGTGCCAATCCAAGCACAGCTACGCTGTGAGGCCTGCCAGCTCAGCAGGCAAAGCGCCATCCACACTTGACGTGTAAGCACTGCCCGCACAGTGCACGTGATACCAACCTGTGCAACCTCGTCAACACGAGAGCAGGCACCAGCCATGACTTCAGCCAGTTTGGCCTCAGCAGCCTCAGCTGCAGCCTCTGCTGCGGCTCCAGCAGCCCTGCACAGAGCCATGGCTTACGGCAGGCTTGCCTGACGCTGCACTTGGCATGGATGACAATGTTCAGCAGCTGCTGATGCCACAAGATGACTTGGCTTTGCAGTTTAGATCTGCAAAACACAGGCAGCTCACTGCTGGACTGACATCGCATTTGCTTGTCAACACAAAACATCTGCGAAGGCAGGACGGACCTGACTCGGTCAAGCTCCTGAACAAGGACGGCCAGCCTGGCACCTGGAGAAGCGGCCGTGTGCTGAGCCTGGTCAGCACCAATGCAAAGGCCCTCTGCCCCAGCCTGCAGCAAGCATAAGGAATGCTCAGGTTTTGGCAGAGCTGCATGTGAGATCTCAACGCAAAGGTGCTCATGGACACGTGCTCTGCCACCCGTGACCTGCAGATCTGCCGCCCCCATGATGGCAAGACCTATGTAGGCGTACCTTAGCCTCCTGCTGCCGCTCCTCAGAGTCCCCATGCCCCTCTCCGCAGGGGGGGTCTCCCATTGCCACTGCAGATGTGGCCCCCCCAGATGTGGTGCTGCCCTGCTTGCTGTGCCCGCTGGGCGCAGCACACATGCTCAGCTCTGAGACGGAAGCGGGCAAGGCCGCTGACGCAGCCGCAGGTGGGTCTGATGCTGATGACGCCTCAGCCAGGCTCACTGCTGCGTTGGCAGGGCTGCCATGTCCGCTTGCAGCGTCCAGCGTCAGAGCAGGCCCTTCAGCAACATCACTGTCCACGGGTGCAGGTCTGCCGTGCTCATCCTCTGCAGATTAGACACCAGACACCTTTAGAACGTGTTTTTGTGGTGCTCTCGCACATGGCCCTTGGTTACTGGGGAGTGGCACACTCAGCAGCAGCATCAGAAACTGGCTGTTGTGCAGCTGGCAATCTGCAGCTTTGGTCACAAGCCCGGCCACAGTGACAATGAGCAGCTGACCTGGTGGATGCTCTGAGTTCCTCAGATTGGCCTCATCAGGCAGGGGCACCGGTGATTCCTGCGCTCCACCACCGTCCTTGGAGCCCGCAAACAAACTGGGCTTGGCAGGTGCTGCCTTCGCTGCACTGAGGTCAAAGGCTGGCGTGGCGAAAGGCGTCGCTGCACTGAGGTCAAAGGCTGGCGCGGCGAAAGGCGTCTCCCTGCCTGCCATGCCAGCACCAAAGTGGGCAGCTGGGGTGGCAAACAGGCTGTCAGGCGTCTCAGCCAGGGACAGCCCACTCAGTGACGTCTGCCAGGAGCGCCCTGAGGTCACTGACTGAGCCTCATCTGCCTCTGCCTCTGCATCAGCACAGGGCTCTGCCACCTGGCCCCCGCTGCCGCCGCTGCTGGCTGCCTGGGGGTTCACAAAGGCCATGGCCGCAGTGTGGTAGGGCGGCGTAGCTGGGCTGCTGTTGGCAGGGCTCCTGCCAGCTGTGAAGGGAGCTGCAGCTGCAGGGGTTGAGCCGGCCATTCCCAGCCTGCTGCGGCGCTGCACTGGCCTGGCTGTGCCTGGCACCTGGCAGGACGGGGCACCAGGCGAGGCATATGCCGCATGCACCAGGTGATTCATGAAAGCTCTGAACGGCCCCGGCGCAGGCCCTGCAGGAACACAGTCTGTCAGCCTTCCGCACAAGCCCCTTGCAGGCCACCATCCCATGTACAGGCTGCCAAAGACAGCATGAGGCCCAGTGCAGCCCAGCCTCCCCCTGCCACAGTCAATGTTCCGACAGCTGCTTCTACAGGCCCAAGGCTGGAGCATCACGGCTGCACCAACCACGCTTGAAACCATAGTCACTCACCGACGGGGGGCCCAGACGAGCCCGCCTGCTCAGACATGCTGCTGAGCTTGCTGCTGGAGACAGCTGCAGGGCTGGGCTGGTAGGGCTGCAGGTTGGGGCTGGAGTTCAGAACAGCCGGTGCAGCTGCGCAGGACAGCTCAGGTGTTGTCACGCGGACAGGACGTGAGGCACCAGTGGGCGTGCCCCCTGAAGCAGACAGGGTTGTTGCATCTGTACTGCCTGCATCACCATCACGCATATCATGTGAGCCAGCAGGCCAGTGTCCCAAGCCAGTGGCCTGAATCGACAGAGCATCAGCCTGACATCTTGGCAGCAGTACAGCAGCAGGGCACTGCTCTGACTGGCCCAGCAGCCTGCTTCAGGGGCACCCTAGCATGGCACAAACTTGATGCACCTCCTCCCACAGCTGAGCAGCTGCCTGAACGTTTGATCATGACAGGTGGCCAGGACGCGCCATCCTCACCTGAGGAGCCGCTGCGTACAGCCTCTGCCACAAATGAGTCCACAGCTGCTGACAGAGGGGAGAGTGCCTGGGCCTCCACACCAGCATCCACACTGCAGATCGCCTGCTCTGTGGCAGCAGAAGACATCCCTCCCCTGGCCAGGCCAGCAGGCGTGGCGACTTTGGCTGCTGGAGGGGTAGAGGCAGCAGCCAGCTGCAACCCCTGGCCCCCAGCCAGCAGGTGCTGCATGAGCGCCTGGAAGGGGGTTTGCCCTGCCTCGCTGGCTTGAACGCCGCCTGTGCTGTTGGCCCCTGCCACCACCTCCTTGCCCGACGAGCCTGCCACGGGAGCAGCCTTGCTGGGAGGGCCAGCAGCGCTCTGCTCCAAGCTTGGGCCGTCTTCCGCAGGCACCGGCTCAGCTGCAGGAGCCGCTGGCGGCTGCATGCTGCGCGCCAACGGAGTGCCAGCGCCGGCACCTGCCTGGCTCTCCACACCTGCCCTGGGGGCCAGCAGGTGTTGCAGCAGCAGCTGGAAGGGGGCAGCACCTGCCTGGCTGCTTGCCCCAGGCGGGCCACTCACAGCCTCCACTTGCTCATGTATTGCTCCCTCCAGGGCAGGCCCCTTCCCTTCAGCAGGCACAGCCTGCCCGCTTGACGGTGTCGGCGTGCAGGTGGGGCTGCTTACTGAGCTGAGCCTGGGGAACAGGAACAGCCTGGGGGTGCTGTCAGCCTTGGCCAGGCCTGGAACGCAGCTCGCGGCTGTCGCACCGGCACAAACAGGCGTGGCCAGGCGCACCAGCCTCTGGGCAGTCGCCAGATGCTGCGCCATGTACTGCTGCTGCTCGTGAGCTGCTCTGCTGCTCGCCCTGCCCATTGCCATGGCCTGCCTGCCAGCTGAGCTGGGGCTGGTCACGCTGTGTGCCCGTCCCAGCCTGAAGCAGCTCTGTGTGCTCAGAGCTGCATCCTGTCCCTCAGCTGATGGAGCGGCTGGCGGACTAGGCCCCTCTGCCTCATGCATACTGGGCTCCACTACAACCTCAGCAGCAGGCTTGAGGGCTGCCGGCATAGCAGTGTCAGCCTGGGCCATTGAGTCTGCTGCATCTGCCAATGGTGTGCCTGTGGGCAGCCTGTCACCACACCCTGCCAGACCAGGGCTTGCAGCCTCAGCAGCCGCCAGGTGGGCCAGCAGTGAGGCCGTTTGTGCTTGCTCAGGACTCAGCTCGGGCTGCGTGCGGAGCAGCTGCTGCACAAATGGCGAGGTAGCCACCTGCAGCACAGGGGGAGAGCCTGTGATGCATGGGCACAGGCCACTTGGCTCACAGGCGGCACTCTGGAAGTCTTCTGGCAGAGCATGACTTGATGGAGTCAAGCAGCAGCTTCCCAGAGGACGCCAATGCTGGTAAAGAGCACAGAAGGCAACCAGTCAGCCAGCCAACACAGGACTGATTGCTGCCAGCACACTGACCTGGTCAGCCCGCTTCTCAGGGCTCAGGTCCTCGCTCTGCAGCGCCAGCTCGTGCAGCAGCGCAACAGCTGCTGGCGTGGCCAGCTGCTCGTCCTCGGGCGAGGCGGCCCCACTCAGCGCTGCCCACGCCCCATCTGCCCACGCCCCATCTGTGTCAGGCAGCGGCATCCCAACCCCCTGCAACCTCACACCTGGCGAGCCAGATGCATGCCCCGGTGCGGACAGCCCTTGGACTGCCAGCAGGGAGTGGGCGCCCACAGCCGCTGGCGCCTCCAGATTGAAGGGCGTGGGCGCAGCTGCAAGCCCGGGACCGACAGCTACAGGCGTTTCGAGCAGCTCAGCAGCGCTGACGGCCGGCAGTGGCGTCCAGGCCACAGGCGGGGACAGCAGCAGGGCCTCAGAGCCTGCCCCGAAGCTGGACTCCACCTGCAGCCCCTCACTGGCCTGACACTGCTCAGGCTCACTGAGCACGCCTGCCGCAGCCCCAGCGTGGCTGCTGCCCAGGAGAGACAGGCGGGGCCTCTTGATGGCGTCGGCCGCATCTGTCTGCCGGACAAAGCTCAACAGGGGTGTGGCAGCTCTGCCCTGGCCGACCCCTGCACTTTGCAAGTTGCCGGTGCTGGGCTCCCCACAGTGGTCCAGCAGGAAGCCATGAGTCAGGTCTGTCATGTCACCGAAGGGCGCACTGCCTCCCGGGGACAGGCCTGCAGCAAGAACAAACCCTTCCACAAACCCTTCCCAATGATGATGAGAGAATGATGATGAGAGAATGCAAGATCAGCGCGCTGCAGCTTGCTGCAGACATGGGCCTGCAGGGAGGATCTGCTTGCTCCGACAAAAGTACAATCAATGGATGTGGACATTTCGCTGCCCCTCGTGCACTGTCCTGAGCAGCAAAGTACAGCAAGCATGCGCTCCAGCTCCTATCAGTGGCAAGCACCAACTGCAGTCAGGCATACTGTGTGTCACGCAGTGAATGCACCTGCTCCGTCCAGGTTCAGCACATCTGAGAAGTCCAGGGGCGTGCCTGCGCCCTGAGGTGTTGCTGGTGAGCCCGTGCGCCGCAGCTGTCTGGCGCGCATCTTGGCAGAACGCAGGCGGCGGCCCCGCAGCCCGCACCGCAGCAGTGCGCTGCCGGGCGCCTGGGCCTGCCCCTGCCAGCCTTGGAACAGGGGGTTCATGCTGACAGAGGCAGCGGGAGGGGTTGCAGACGTGGCTGCAGCGGGCGACGGGGCTGGAGGCTCTGCTGACGTTGAGGCTGGCTGAAGCAATGCACCGGGGGGGGCAGGGCTTGACACCAGGGGCAGTGGTGTGCCCACCAGCCCTGCACATGGCGATGGAGCTGTTCAGCGGATGCACTGCCCTATTGGTGCCGGGCTGTGCATTTGTTGCAGCAGCCAAGGCTTGCAGGAGCAACTTCCCAGCAGCATGCTCACAGTGTGGCCGTCACATAAGATTACAGCAGTGGCCAGCGCTCAAGGCAGAGGCCTTCGTGACGTCTTGCCTACCAATGTTCACAGGCAATGACCAGATAGCCAGTTGCTCACCCATGGCCGGACTCTTGCTCCTGACAGACTCCTCCTGCACACTCTGCCGCTGCATTGCAGGTGTCTCTGCGTGAGCACCAGACTTCTGAAGCGCTGAGGCAGCTGTGCCCACTACAGCTGCCTGATCTGCAGCCGTGCTGGCCACAGCTGCCTGATCTGCAGCCGCTGAGTCCAGCTCTGCCGACCTGGCTGCAGCTGAACCCTCCACCTGTGCCCCAGACCCCTGAGGGTTACTTTCCTCATGATACCTCGCTGCCTGCTGTGGGCCTGCTGTAGTGGCCTTCCTTGCTGCGCCTGCTGGGGCAGCTGGCACTCTGCTGTTGGCAAACAGCCTGGGCGCTGGACGCTCGCTGGGGCCAAGCCGCGGTGCCAGGGGCTTAGGAGTCAGCTTGGCGCTGGCATTCCAGCGGGGAGCTTCAGAACCTGCCCTGGTGTTGCCGCCAACAGTGCGGCCACTGGCGCTCTTGTCCCTTGACAGGAGTGAGGAAGCAGGGTTGGCCCGGGCTGCTGCTTCTGCAGTGCGCTTTCGTCCAACCTGGTGCTGCAGCAGACAAGCAGGTGTCAGAATCGCTGGACTTCCAAAATGCAACTGGCTGGAAGGTGCCACCATTGTTAGGTATCCCGAAGGCTCATATTGCCTTCTGCTCAGCAGGGGCTCAGAGGCCCAGACAGGAACAACTTCATGCATGTCAGCATGTTTTTCTGCTGCTGACCTCAAAATTGATCAAAAAGGTAGTCGCTGCAGGCAGGCCTGCATAGGCGTATTCGGCCAGTGCAGCACATCTGCTCTCCTCAGCGTTGGCACAGCTGTCAAGCAGACAGGCTCCTGTAACTGGAACTGCCGGGAAGCTGACTGTGAAGCACTCAGATTATACTATGGGAGCTGTGGCCCTGCCAACTTGCCATGACAAACGCATTGCAAGCAAAAGACTTGGTCTCCTTGTGCATACTGTTGCAGCTGAGCTGGGCAGCTGCCAGCATCTGCTGCCTGCAGCTCAACAGGAGCAGACAGCCAGACAATCACATGACCTGCTGCTGCTGCTCCAGCACGTGAGTCCAGGAATGGTGACACAAGGACAGTCTGATGCAGCCAGGCTCACCTGCTTGGAATCTGCCTGCAAGACTGCTCCACTGGCTGCCTTGGCGTCAGCTGGCTTGCGTTTGGCTGGGGATACCCTGCGCCTCCCTGCCCGCCTCAAAGCTGGAGCCTTTGCAGCAGGCTGCTCATTGCATGCTGGCTTTGTAGTCAGCTCTGAGGGCTTGACCTGATCCGGAGTGTTGCCATGGTTCTGCAGCGTTGCGAGGGGAGAGCGCTTTGGCTGGCGCTGCATCTGATCTGCAGAAGTGCACACAATCCCAGATGAGGGTGTTGTGAGCACTTGACAACACCATGTCATGCAGGCCTCCTGGGCAGCTCCCCATGCGCCTGCATGGACGGGGCAGCACATGGCGGGCCTCACCAGTCACGGAAGTCATTGACCGTTGTGCAAAGATGTCAGGGCGAGCATGATGGCGATGACTGTCAAAGTGTTGTGCGCCGACTCTTCCCCTGTTGTGCCCGGGCGCCGGCACTGCAGCAATGGACGGGTTGAGAATGCAGAAGTTTTATGGAGCAGAGGTCACTATTCTTCTTCTTGCAGCCCACCTTGCATGTGAGGGACCATGGCTATGGCGCAACGACTCAGGAGCCTGCAGGGCTTGAGCTCTGGCCTTAAAGATGTCAGTGCTGCTCTGGGCATGCTGCCCCAGATCGTGCCAGCAGCACTGGAGCAGCCTGCATTGATGAGGCTGCCAAGCCTGTCTCGCACAGTTGACTATCATCAGCTGTTGCACAGCCCAGCCAAATGCTGCCATCAGCCCCAGTGCAGGAGGCATGCCCTGCACATCTTGTCTTTCAGCACCCAATCCAATGCTCACCTCCTGGATAGCCGGCACTTCTGCTCAGGTGCAGATGAAGAGCACTTCTGTGCCTACTGCTTTGTGGGCTAGCGGCACTATTGCCTGTCTCCCTCTCCTCTGCAGATAACACAGCAGAAGACAAGCAAGACGATGCAGGGGCTGCATGCAGTCTTGGCCCTGTTGCCCCCCAAAACTTGAGTTATGAAGGTCCTTTTGGAGTCGTGCTCACCCGCCTCAAGGTGGGGGCAACGCTGTTGGTAGCAGCATAGCAGCTCATTTGCAAGCCCCAAACTGACCAGATGAGCCTCTGCCTGCAGAGACTGAGCCTCTTCAGCTGCTTGCTGACTTTCACGCTATCTCCTGGTGAGCCTGTGCGCTGCCCATTGTTTCCTTGCCTGGCAGATGCTGGGCCTGCGACACAGATTCCCACCAGAGCTGCCTTGAACCAGCGATCACTGCAAGCAGCTGATTCAGGCGCATCTGGAGGACTGAGGCCACGCCAAGCACACTTGCCCTTTTGTGCATGTCAGCTTGCGGTCCACCTCATTCAATTGAAACACCGGTTGGCTGCAGTCATCATCTGGACTCAGAGCGTGGGCACGCTGGGTGCCAAAGCCTCCATTGCGCTCATGCTGTGCACCTTCAGCTGCTTCACAACAGGCAAGGCAGCACACTGCAGCCTGCAACACCCCCTGAGTGCACCTGTTGCCTCTGGGCCTGCTCAAGTCAGCAGTGCACCTCCTGCAATTGCACTCCGTCCTATGTTCCTTACATCTGTCAAAGGTGAACATGCAGGTCTCCTACACTGGTTTACATCACCTTATGTCCATCATCTAGAGGTGCGGCAACACATGGATGCTGCTACTGGGTGTCATGGTGCCGTGGACTTTGCGGTGGCATATTGCTGCTTCTGTTCCAAACTGCCTGCTTCCAACTTGCTGTAGCGACAGCCCCCATTGTGCAGCTGGATTTGGCCGTGCTCGTACTGACAGTACGTCTACCCTGATGCATGCAGTATGATGCTGCAAGTGACACAGTGACTGCGGAGACCCTGTCAATTCTGGCACAGAAGCAGAGGACACAGTTCACTCCCAAGCACGCAACATATCCTGAAACATTCCGCCCACAGAGCACCTTTGCTGTAAATGGCAAGGTGTTTTACATAGACCCCAGTACATTCCCAGACCAGACGCTGCTTGATAGACTCACGCCTCCAGATCCTGCTGCTCCTCCACAGCCCGCCGAAACAGGCAAAGACATGACAACTTGAACACACCTGAAAAGGTTTTGGCTCGACCATCAGTGCAGACATTGAACACAAAAGAGTCTTGTGCTGTAACCGAGACTTATCATAAAGCACCTGGGCTAAGGGCACAGGTTTGGTGCTGAAAGAACACTGGAGGGGCGACAGGAACAGCAGTGATGCCAGCAGTGTTGGCGCCAGAGGGATTCATTTTGCTGCTGAGCTGTGCGCTAGCTCAGCGCTTGCGGCCCATCAGCAGGCCACCTATTATGATGCCAGCTCCTGTCAGGACTGCTGCGCCTATGCCCATCCCTATCAGCCCTTCCTTCACCATTTGATCCTCCACAATCTTCAACAAGTCCTTCGCCTGCCGTGAGTGGGGATGTACCTGCAGGCATGCCTCTCGTGTGAGCTGTTGAGCGGCTACTTGTGAGGCATACAATATGTTCCCGGGGTGGCTCATCATTTCTGGATGTAGAAAGCCATGTAGCCTGCGTCAGCGGGCTTGGCTCCAGCCAAGCAGCAACAGACAGTGCTGCTGCGCATGCAGCGCACAGTGCTTGCCTCCTCGGCACATCAGAGAGCTTCTGGCTCAGGCTGCACCATGATGCTGGCAGAGGAGCCAGACCAGCCAAGCCTGCTGCAGGAGCTCTCTCCCTGATTTCAATGCCTCTTCTTAACCAAGCACCAGCAGGCAGTCTATACCTGCTTGCCTCAAGCAACCTGCCTTGGGAAGCCAGCTTGATGGAAGGGAGGGCCCATGAATTGCGTGGCCTGCCTCTCTCCCTAGGCTTGAAGCAAGGGCTTCTTGTAAGACAGCTCACCTTCAGGAGCTCCTGGATCTGGGACCGTGCTGTCATGTAGTTGCCTAGCCTGTATTGGCACAGCGCAGACAGGTAGAGAAGGTCGCGCGTCTGCTGAGGCTCCTGGTCTTTGTCCTCCAGCATGCTGGTCGCAAGCTGCAGGCCTCGATCATTGTGCGCCCGGTCCTGGCTGTGCGCCAGAGCCCAGACAAACCTGCGACCACGCCTCCAAGGTTGTAATCGAATGTAGCTGCACAAGATACATGTGTGCCGAGCAGCTATCAATGGAGGACAGCTCAGCAGAGGCAGCCACCTGAATCTGGCATCTCTTGCCTCCTTGTTATCTTCTCTCTGCAGTTTGAGGTACTCCTTCTGAGTTGCTTGGACAACATGGGGTTCCGCGACCGGCAGGGCGTCCATCAAGCGCCTGTCAGGGGAGATCGGCTCTCTAGGAGGAGCTTCTACGAACTTGTTCCGCAAAGGAGCTTTGCTTGAGCTTTGCCGAGGAAGCAATCACTTTCAGGTTAGGATTCTGAAAGTCAACCCAAAATGCAAACCACCAAACATTGTTTGCTCCAGACGATGCGCTAGCGCAGTTGATGATCAGCGCTGTTAGTGTCCAAGATGGCATAAGGGGCTAAGGGCGCAGCACAGTGAGCTTCATTGCTGGACCCACACAGGTCGATCAGCAACCCTGACCTGCAGACCTGCAAGGCTGACTTCCCCTGTGCGATGGGCAGAAGGGAAGGATGGGCATGAACTGGCCTTCAGGGGAGTTGAGCAGGCCTTAGCAGCCAAGTCGCTTCATCACACTGGTCTGTGCCCTCAGCACATTGTTTCTGTCACCCTAATCAGGCCTGACTAGCAGTGCCAAGTTGATTGCGTGGGCCGGCCCACCAAGCAGATTCAGAGTATGCAAATATGGCACACTGCTTCCCATGGCTAACAGTCTGTAGCATGCTGTGGAGGAATGTCTTCGTTGTAAGGCCTCTTTTGAAGCTACCACAGTCTGCTGCAGGCACCAATGCTCATGAATCATTTTGAGCATGCGTGCACCCAGGCTGTGTGGGGGTCAACACAATCATGTGGTCCCCTGTCACAGACCGCCAGGAGCAGCGATGCTGCTGAGCAGGAGCAGCCCAGTGCTGCCACACAGGAAGCTGCAGAGGCTGCCACAGCCTAGCTTGTGCAGCTGGCCTCGAGACTCAGCACAGACAGCCTGGAGCCCTGCCTTGACAGGCTTTGGACTGGGGCCACAGTGCCTGGTGCTCTGATTGCAGCCTGTGCAGTGTTTGATGTGGAGGAGCACACCTGCAGCTGCCATCATTGGAGGCGCAGCGGTGTCAGTGAGTGGTGCATCTGTAACAATAAAATTTTGCTGGGCAGCTGTGGTAGAGGATACTCTGTCAAAGCTGCTGGCAAAGGTTGCTGCAGATATTATGTTGGTGGGCGTCAACAGCTGGCTTTGGTTTAGACTTGCTGCCAGATGATCCACTGTGCTCATCAAGCAAGCCTAATGTCTAAGACGAGGTTGTATGGGTACGTCACAATTCCCATTGTGAACGGGGTGATTGGAATGACTGCCGTTGCTGAACACTTGAGCACATCTGCACAGCCAGGGCCAGCCAGCCATGCTGCTAAGGTACAGATGCAGGAAGATTTGTGCAGTGCGACATCAACTACAGCGGTCAGGTCTTTGCAAGTGATACTGTCAGAATCAGCAGCTTCCATCGATGCTGCTGGCCATCTCGACACGGTCAACAATCCAGTGGTGGTGAGGGCGCTGCACCTTCCTCAGCCTGCTCCTGCGCTTGTTGGCAACGTCACGTGGTCTTGTGGTGGTGAGGGTGCAGCAGCTTATTGAACATGCTGCTGGCCTTTTTGGTGACGCTGCCACTGGAGTCAGACGTGGATGAGGGGGGCACAGTAGGCCGGTCCTTAGACTCCTGCTCCTCGCCTGAGCCCTGGACAGGGAGCGAGGACGCTGCTGGCATTTGCTGAACGGGGGCGCCTGCCTGCAGCTGCAGCGGGAGAGACGACAGGTCAGCACCTCTGGTCTGATCCTCCAGGTGGAAAGCTCCCTGCTCATCAGGAGGTGCGGCTGCCCGCAGCTGTGGCATGGAATGCCCAAGTCAGCATTGTCATCAAGCTGGGGTGCAGGTGCAGAGGGCGCCGGCACCTGCTGAGCAGATGCACCGGCCTTCAGCAACGGCACGACAGGCAGCATGACAGTGACAGTTGCTGATGGGCCAAGACTCTGTACAGTCTGTATGGGACTTTGAATAGTAAAAATCATAATGAGAAGCACGTGTGCCCAGCTGCGGTGCAGGCAACATCTGAAGTCCGGGCATCGTTTGTCGTCACAGTGTGTTTGCCAGGCTCACCTCCTCTCCCTGGCCCTCTGGGCTGCCACTTGGTGGCTGATGCTGAGCAGTAAGGTTGGCCTGTTCACCGTCCACCTGCAGGCAGAGCAGCTTTTCACAGACCAACATATCCGTGCAATGAAGGGAAGATTACAGTGAGTTTCTCGAGGAAATAGTGATGTATCATTCGACTCAAGCCTTTGGGTCCAGTCGGAGGGCTGCTGCATGGCAGAGGGCGCCATCAGGCAGCAGGTGCAGGATGGCAGATGCAGCCCTCATGCTGAGCACGCATGCAGGTAGCACGCCACCAGCCCACTCGAAGCAGCTGGACAGGGTGATCAATGCAGCCCCTGTGCTGACCCCACCTGCTTGTCACGTCCCAGGCGTGACCACTTCTGGTGCAGCGTCTGCAGAGCCTCAGGAAGTGGCTGGGCCTGGAGGAGCACCTGCACATTGTGGCCAGCACGTGTGTGGCTCCAGCATGGGGCAGCTCTGCTTACATTGGGGCCAGCACATGTGTGACTCCAGCACGGGGCAGCCGTGCTTTCTGGCTGAGACACTGCAGCAACCCAGGCGGCGCCCTTCAGGTGCCGCGGAAGAACAGCAGAAGACTGCCCACTGAGATTGTGCTGCGTGTGTGGGACAAGCAGCAGGTGGCGCTTGCAGCATGCCTGTCCCAGATGTGCAAGCTGTAGCATGCAGCTGCAACCCACACACTGGCAACCCGCAGTGGGAACTTCACTTGAAGCAAGCAAGCTGGCCTCTTTGGCGCTCACGGACCAACAGCAAGCCTCATCCACTGAGCAAGTCCATGTGCAGCAGCCAGTGTACAGCAAGGCAGCTCGACCACCAGAATCATCCACTCCGTGCCTGCAGAGCCATCCTCATATGGTTGCATCCACAGCTTCGCCTGTCCCCCGGACTTGTGCAGCTGTTGCATGTGAGATTGATCTAGACCGCACGGTGCGGCTGCTGCCCAGTGATCAGCAGGCGCCTGGTCTTGTGCACTGACGGCAGGCATCACCTCACTCCCGGACTTGTGCTCCTGGATGAGCCCTTCCTCCACGAGGGTGGGCAGGGTGCTCTCAATGGCAAAGTCCAGGTAGAGTCCGAAAGTTTTTGACAGCCACACCTCACACCTGTGGTCCAGATTCGTCATGGTGGTCTGGTCCCCTGCAGGTATGGGCTCGGTGGTTCAGCACTGACTTGAAACCTCAGGGGTGGGGTGAAGACTCTGCAGGACACTGCTGACATGCAAACTTCCACAGTGCCTGGTGCCAGATGCTGTCAGCAGCTCCCAGGTCAGTCTCTGAAAGATGGGTCTAGAGGGGACCTGGCCATTGGATCATTTAGAGGAAGCTCTTTATGTGTGAGCAGCAGCTTGCAGGCACAAAGCCAGTTGGATCTGATCCAGATGCGCACCATGTCTGAGCAGCAGCACATACCCCGACGACTTCCATTAGGGGCAGCGTAGATGGGCTGGAGCATGCTCAGCCAGCTGCATCTCTGGAAGGCTTCTGTTTGAAACAGGATGCCAGTAACAACTGAGGCACGCCGAGCAAGGGGCAACTAAACCTAGGCCAGCAGCTTGTGCAGCTGTTTTGTCAAGGACATACCCTGCCGGGGCAGATGTCCACACGGGGCTCACCATGCATGAGCAGCAGCACGTAGGCCAGCAGCTCCTCCTTCAGGCGCTGCTCTGCCATCTCATCCAGCAGGTCAGCTATCACAGCCTCCTGGGCATTCAGCTGCAGGCACGACAGGGAAGCTTCCAAGGCGGGGCAGCCAAGCCATTATCTTGGCAAAAACACAACAGGACAGATGCACTACAGGACTGTTACAGCAAGAGGCAGCCTCACATGTCTCAGCACCTTAGTGCAGTGAATGCCTCTCTGCACGTGCAAGATACCAGTCCTCTTCAGGCAGCATCGCCTGTGGTGCAAAAGTTCAGGTTTGAGAATCTTGCCTGCTCGCAGCTGCACCTGTGCATCTCCCTTGCAGCCGCAGACCAGCAAACACGAACGCCTACGGACATCACATGAGTGCGGACTGTTCAGGGTTCCCATGCAGCCTCCGCCATGGTGTACCAGGTGGCTGCCAGCAGGTCACAGCCCAGTGCAACAGTCAAATTGGCCAGCACAGCTCCCCCACCACACAACAAGCCTCACCGTCTTTTCATACAGCCTGCGTGTCATCTCGTCCTGGATGCGCTGCTTGGTCAGGGAGGCTGAGTAATACACCTGGTAGGCGCGCCCGAGCACCGCAGAGGCCAGCGTGCCCATCAGGCTCATGCTGACCTTGTTCTGCATGCACAGCAGAATAGTTGTCAGGGTCACAGCTGGCCCAGTGGCGCAGCAGGGGGCTCCTGGCCGCTTGGGCGTGCTGGTGTGCTGACTTGTCATGCAAGCAAGCAATCATATGCGGCACAGCAGTGAGAACATCGTTTGTGCAGCAGTGAGGCAGTGGCTGGCTTGCCAGCAGGTGCGTAGCTCCCTTGTGGCTGGACACGACCGATTGAAACCCCTCCGGATGCACAGTGCAGCAGCGCTGGAATTGAAGCCACAGTCGAGGCAGTGTAAGCCCTGCAGACACAGCTGCAGCTGTGCCAGACAGCAGCATACCTGAAGGAGGGTGGAAAATACTGTGACAATGGCAAGGACCACTGTCACTGCCAGCTGGATAAGAATGAAGGGCTTGATGTACCTGCAGGCAGGCAGACTGGCTCAGCTCTGCCTGTGGCATTTGTGTGGGCTGGGCAGCCCGTCTTCTGGGAAAAGGAATCATGCCAAAAGCACAGGCTGCTGCTCAGACAGGGCTGACTGCAGCAGGGTGCAGTCACGCCAATGCAGATGTGAACAGCCCACAGCTGGCAGGTAGCTGAGAGCTCATGCAGGGGCGGACTGCCAGGGGAGTTTGCCCGCACTGATGTGGATGGTGACTGCAAGGAGTGCAGGCTCCCTGCAGCACATTGAAGGGGGGGGGGGGGGGGACTGCCAAGCAGCCGTGCAGGCAGGGGCACTCACACTCGCTTGTCGGGGAAGATCATCTCAGCGTCGGCCATGGGGATGTCCTCAAAGTGCTTGATCACCAGGTTGCGCCGCGCAAGGTCCTGCAGCAGGGGACTTCAAGGACTGGGCTCAAACATGAGCAGTCCACAGGGCAAGCAAGGTGGAGCATCAGCACATGGGTGCCCCTTCCCCACAGCACCTGCAGTGGCGCGAGAACAGCATGCCTGCATGCAGCCAGCAGGTGCGAACAAGGTATGCTGCCACATCGTGGCCAAGCAACTGCAGCAGACAGTACGTGCTTGATCTCCTTGCTCCTCAGCGTAGAGAGCGTCAGGCCAGCAGGGCCATCTCACAGACATGGCTGTCACCCAGCTGGCTTATTGCAGGAATGAAGACAGCCACTCTAAAGCCAGTGCCCTGCGCAGCATGACCTGCTGCCTGCAGCCACCAAACCTCTTTCAGGTCAACCGTGCCAGATGCAGCTGGACAGATCATCTCATCAGGGGCCCCCTCTGGGGCAAGGGGCGCACGACCTTGAGATGGCAGCGAGCCTGCTTGGTCCAAGTCAACCTGACACCCTGCCCACCTGGTTGAACTCGGCCTTGGGGTCCTTCTCGTCGGAGCCTTCCCCTGTGTCCGGCTTGCGGCGGTACAAGATGACCACATCTTTGAAGGTGGGCTCCTGGATGGTCAAAGTCCTGACCAGGTTCTTGATCACCGACGCTGCATCGGGCATGATGGCCTGCAGGGTGACCCGCTGGACCACCTGCACCAGGGCAAAGCGCATGTGTACAGGGGTAGCGTGTGGCAAGTGCCTGGTTGGCTGCAGGTCAAGCTTCAGGATCGCCTACAGGGGCCAGGAAGGGCGCTCAATGCGGAGAGGTTGAGGGGTACAATTGCCATCCTTCCAGAGGCATTCTGGTTGTCCTGAGCCACAACCAGCTACAGGCCTTGCTATGTAGCCCACTGGTTCTGCTGCTGACATGCAAGCTGAGCAGCAGGTAGCAGAGCGTAGTCAGAAGGCGATCAGGAGTGTTGCTTTGGTACGGGATGACAAGCGCGCAGCTTCTAGGCTGCCCTGGCCAGGAGCATCCTGCAGCATGCTGTGCCCCGTATTGCTGTGTGGTGAGCAGCTTGCCATGACACTGGCATGCTCCAGGGCTGCCCTTGTGCCCCCACAGTGCTGCAGTGAGCCCCGCCAACAATGCAAGCAGACAACAGGGCAGCATGCAGTTGTCACACAGCCCAGTGAGAGCAGCTCACCTTGGCATTGGCATGCTCCAGACTGCCCCTGCGTGCTCGTGTTTTCTGTGTGGCTAGCTGCACCTCCTGTGGTCGGGTCTCATTGGCATTGGTCATGGGTGATAACTGCAGGAAGCACCAGAAAGTGTTTCAGCCCCAGCTGCCAGACCAAGCTCATTGCAAGAAGGCCCAGCAGCACAAACGGTCTCCACTTCTGCGGCAGAAGCAGCTACCCTAGCAGCCTGACTTATGCCCTGCGTGACCTGACACCCAGGCACGTGACATGCCATTTCAAACGCTGCGGCTTGGAATCCAGGCACTGCCGCAGGATGTGTGGCATCCCCAGGGGAGCTGTGGCTGGCTGGCAGCCTCAGCAAGGAGGCTTGGCACCAGCAGCTTTCACTCAGAGGAATGGCTGCCGCAGTCACAGTTTGCTGCGCTCACCTTCTCGGCTCGTGACTGGGCCTGGGCGCCCATGACCTTGCCCAGCAGCTCTGACAGGGGGTTCCAGATGAGGTACCCTGTCAGCAAGTCAATCTTGTCCATGATGTAGGAGCCCTGCGCACGCACAGTCTTCACACCTGCAGCCATGCAGGAATGTGCTGGTGTGAAAGCCTTGGAAGGCTGCTGGCCAACATGTAAAGGAGCCCGCTGCTCAGAGAAGTAGAAATTTTTGGCCCTGCTGCACAAAGATGCTGCAATTGCAGCCATGCTAGCCTAGAAAGTCGGTAACGGTACACACAGACTTCATGCTGAGAAACTGACCACACAATACAGACCTGCACCAGGTCCAAACAGTGTGCAGCGGGCGTGTTGGCCGCATGCAAAACACCCTGCAGATCATGCTTCACTGCCAGGGCATAGCTTCCTGTGCAAATTTTGGCAGGCCAATGCCTCACCCCTATGGAAGACGAGGATCTTGTCTGTGATGTCAGCTGCCCTGCTACGCTGATCCACATGCTGGGACCAGTAGCGCCGGAGCAGGCTGCCGTCAAAGATACCCCACCGGACCTCCACTGGCATCGAGAACTGCCGAGACAGGCAACACACATTCAATGAGAAGCCAGAGGATGGGTTAAACCATGGGCAGGGCGCAGACAGCAGCAGGCGGGCGGTGGCCTGCCGGCAACAGGGCGGCATTGGTCCCTGACGCAGCAAAAGCTCTTATGCCTGACCGGGCGGCAGCCACCACGCTCAGCCTGCCTGCTCAGCGGGCAAACGCATCACAGCAGCGCACATGCTGCTCATGGGCACTGGAAAGCAAGGCTCTGCCCCAAAGTCATTGATGGCTGCAGGCCCAGTGTATGTCTCAGCCATAGCTGTTCACCAGCCACAGCTGTCTGCCTTGTCCTGAGTGCAGCAACAGTACCCAGGGTTGTCATCAACCAGCCAGCTGCAGCGCCGAGCAGGAGTGCTCAATAGACGCACCGTGAACTCTTCTGCCAGGGCTGTGTCCCATTCGTCCTGCGTGATCAGCCTGTAGTGCGCAGCCTGCATGACCCCCTGAAAGTCATCCAGGAACTGCAGCTCCTGCTCGTCCAAGACCTTGTCTGTGACTGCATCTGCATGCCGGCCGGTGGGCAGGGACCTGCCTGAGGCAGCGGCTGAGAAGATGCGAAAGCTGTTCTTGATGCGCCTGCATACAGCAGTTACGCAGGCAAGCTTCACGCGGCTTGGCGAACTTCTGCCGGGGTGACTTCACAGATCAGTCAGCGCCGAAGTTTGGTGGTGTCAGCGCTGGTAATCTGTGGTGTCGCGCTGCCGTCAGGGCGGTCTTGCAAGGCATGGTAGTCTCATCAGGTGACAGGAGCACTTGTTCCTGGCTCCAGGGTTGGCCACAGGGGCCATCAATTTGTGGCAAACTTGTCAGTGCCAGGCTTGCCTGCTGACTGACTGATGCTCCACATGAGATGTGCCCTCCAGGAGCTTGAAGAGCTCCTGCAGATCTGCTGAGTTGTCTGGAAAGCTGTCTGCAGGGCACCACAAACTTCTTCAAAGCGCAGTGATGCATGCATACGGTGGGCAGCTGTGCCAAATAGTCCTCCCAGGGGCTTGCTGTTTGAGCAGAGGCGGCCCTGAATGTGACAGATGCAGTCCTGCATACACCTACACTGCAACTCCTGCAAAATGTCTGAACTGGCAGCTGCGATGAACTTCTCGGGGGGGCAGACCACTCGCTGCGATGCTGTGCCTGTCATGATGAATATGCCGACAATGAGGATGACAGTTTCCAAGAATGCATTTGTCTCAAGACTAACAATTGACGTCTGGACAGATTGCACATCATTGCGACATCATGTAGGCTGGAGCATTCAGACAGCAGAGTCATCAATCAAATCATGAACGGCAGCCGTGGGCCTTCAACTTCACTGGCGCGCCACAAGCTGGACAGGCTATATCAGCGAGCTGGGCGAGGGAGGGGCAGAGGGTACGTCAATGCAGACTAGATCTGGTAGTCAGACAGCCTGATGAGGACTTCATTTTTCCTGAAGCCTGGCAGAGTGAAGGGGTCATTGTAGCGCGCCAGCTTGTATCCCTCCTGAGGCTTGCAGCCGTCCAGCAGCACTGCAGCTCTCAGACGGCGCTCGTTGTCACGCACCTGCCAGTCCAAGGGCAACCCACTGAAGGACCTTGCGGCGACAATGCCGCCCTCATTGCCCTTCCTCTGCACCCTGCACAGCATCAAAGGCAGCCATAGGTAAGAAGCAGCAGAGCTTTGGAGGCAGGGGGCCTGAGGGAACGGCTGCAACATGCTTGACATGCTGTCTCCAAGCTGTGACAGCCTGTGAGGCTCCAACAGTCGCCATAGCAATGCAACAACGCAACCCTGAGGCTCCTAAAGTCGCCATAGCCCTGCAACAAAGTAACCCTGGCCTGCCTGGCATCATTTGGCTGCGGCAGAGCCTCCACGTCCTGCCCATACTTCCGTTCCATAGGGAACTCCATCCTGGAGTCCACTTCCCCCTGCCCAGCAGTGGAGAAGACTGGCGTAGTCATCTCCATCTTCGATGACCTGCGGTCACAGGGAGCTTCAAGATCATGCATGAGCAAGTCCTGAAAGCTCAAGCAACACTACATCTGTTGGATGCCATGCAAACCTGCCCCCACACCAGGACAGGTGAGCTGCAGAGCATGGGCTTCCATCGGTGCTGATGAGGCTGTGGGGCCGTGCAGGGGGGGTCCAGCACCACAGTACCCCAGCACAAGAAAGCAGCCCTGTTGCCCACCTGTCATTGCCACCAAAGATGTAGCTGGCCAACTCTGTGAAGCCCTCGCCTGCTGCAGGGCCCCTGCCACTGGGCATGCTGGTGTCAGCCACGAGGAAGGGGGAGTATTGACGTATTTCATACTCCTGCAGGCAGTGCTCAAGCACTGGCACGCCACTCAGAGGCTACCTGCCGAACTCTGCCACTGCCCAGCAGCATGCGCAGCAGCTCCCTCTGACTGTGTGCAGCAACCTCCCTGAAACATGCGCAGTTGGTGGGGCATGCTTGCTTGAGCTGCCTGGCGTCGCTCACACGATGAATTTTCGCAAGCCGGATAAGCCACAAGGAGCCCCAGACCCTGCCAGCCCGCAAACCATTGAGGACTACTGGGAGCCAGCCGCAAGCCTTTGGACAGTCTGCACACCTTTGTCTTTCTCAGCACACTGTACTCTGGGGTGTCCAGGTTGGGCACTGTCTGCAGGTTGGTCAGCTGCTGCACAACGTGGGCGATGCCCTCCGCCTGTGGGCAGACGCGACAACGCCTTCAGGCTTGAACTTGGGCAAGGGCACTGGCAATGCAGTGCCTGAGAGCTTGCAGTCAAAATATGACCCCATGACAAGGAGCACGCTTTCGCAACGGGAGCATGTAATGCAAGCTGGACCCTGACATCTGGAATCACCGAGGGAAAGCTGTTGTCCGCCACAGCGTCCCACACATCTCTCTGGTTGAGCAGGTTGCCAGACAAGTTATCAACAGTGTAATAGCTGTTGCCGCTGAAGACCAGTTCCGGCCGCCATGGTAGGAAACGACTCTTCATGCGCATACTCCACCTACACAATCCAAGGGACTGCATGTGAGAAGCTGAAAGCCCATTCGCTGAGACACTTGAGTTGTGCCTGCTCACAGTCGATCAGAGGACTGGCAGCCACAATTGGTTTTGCTGCCTGACAGTCAACCAACTTGAGAAGTGAGCACCATCAAGCCCTGGCAGGTGACAAGGCCAGACTGCTGAACAGCAACACCCCTCACCTGGCCCGCAGCTCTGAGGGGCCGTTCACCTCCACATGCTGCAGCTTGAAGGTGATCTTGAAGGCTGTCCGCAGGGCATTGATGTTGAAGATGAAGCTGTTGATGCCCTCATACTTCACAATAGGGTCTTGAAAGGAGAAGTTTTCTGCGTACTTGCTCTTAGTGACACTCTGCACAAGCAGCCAAAGCCATCTGAGAGTC
The DNA here is from genome assembly GCA_019693375.1 of Asterochloris erici. Lineage (NCBI taxonomy): Eukaryota > Viridiplantae > Chlorophyta > Trebouxiophyceae > Trebouxiales > Trebouxiaceae > Asterochloris > Asterochloris erici. Next base: position 439,686 of record JAAMXJ010000062.1, read on the forward strand.
TACTTTGACATAGAGCAATCAGACAGGGCAGGTCAGGCCTCTCACCCCGGTTGTGAAAATGCGGCCAAGCTCCTCCTTGAGGAAATGCTTGGCCTCCTCAAGGACTGCCTCTCCTGCTGATCCCTGCATTGTTGCTGGGGCTGTTGATGGGGACACCACCAGGGCTGTGCTGCTGGAAGCTTGGCCCCTACGAAAGCTGGCAGCTTCGTACTGGCCTGTCTGTGACGTTTCTCCTACACCCTCAGCAGATGCACATGTGGCTGTCCTTTTGCCATTGCATGGTCGGCATGGCCTGAGGCACTGCTGGTGCGACGCATTGCCCAGATGTGAGGAATAGGACCTCATGTTGATGCAGGTCTCTGTTCAAGAACTCTTGTGGCAGTGGCGTGGCACCAGTGAGGGAACTCTAAACTCAAAAAAATTACAGGTCACAGCCAATCATTCGCTCGACATGCAGAGGAGCAAGCACACAGATGAGGTGAATCCGGCGTTGTCTCCTAGCCTTGTACTGTCCTGCCCAAACTCAGCCTCCCATTGCATTGCAGGTGGCACGCAACCAGATATGGAGGGAGCATTGCAGAAAGGAGGCCTCTCAGCTCAAGTCCTCCAGCCATTTCAGCGTGCCAAACCCCAGCAAAAGTGATCAATTTGTTTGACGCCTGCCCCAGCTTGCTTGACCTCCTGAGCTGCTCAACTGTGCTACCTGCTGCAGTGCACATCCTCCCGCCCAAGCCAAATCGCACAGTGCCCAACTTTGTGAAGCAGACAGATGGACAGGACATGCTGGAGGCCACAAAGCTACTGCAGACCATCTGCAATGCCAAGCACACACATGAGGTCAGTGCTGGCCTGCAGCTCCTGTAGGTCCCTGCAGACAATACATACTCCCCCTCCGCAGTATACTGGAGAGCAAACATGAGGCATGCCACCAGCTGCCGTGACATGCGGTGGGACGTAGCTGAGTGTCTGCCAAGCTGTCTACCCAGGGCAGAGGGTGTCGACCGCACCCTCTGCCAAGCGGCAAGCTGAGACCACTTGCCTGCCCCTTCCCCAGCGATCAAATAAAGGTTTGCATGCCCGGCGATATCCATGGTCTGCTGCAGCTGCCCAATGAGACCTTCAAGCTGCCCCCCACCAGCAACACAGAATATGGCTTCTGTTTCAAGCCCCTCCAGCAAGGGCACCCCATGTTCCAATACAACCGGACGAAGTGTGATGTGACAGCCTATGCTGATGAGTACTGCACGGTGCGCCACCTCTTGAGCTAGTGGCTGAGTTGCCTGCCATGGGGGAGCAATGCATGCAGCAGAGGCCTGCAGGCTGCCAGAGTGCTGTGCAGTGCCCACCATCGCCTGCATTTGCCCTCTCGAGTCCCCGCTTGGCATCACGCTTTTGCAACCAGCTGCACACTGTCAGAGTTTTCGGCATTGCTCAGCAGCACGTTGACAACGTTACCATTGTGTGGCTGCAGAGCACGCATGGGGAGAACCCCTTCGCAAGAAAGTCTGGCGCCTCGGTATCTGCCAAGCACTGAAGCCGTGCAGCCATGCAGCCAGTGTCAATACCAGTGGCGCAGTTGCAGTGCAGTTCTCATGCAGAACAGTCAGCTCATTGAAGCTGAAGCACTCAGTGTCAGCAGGGGCAAGGGGGATGAGCATGGGTGTAGCGTGGCATGTGTTCACAGCAGTCAGGGGCAACAGCTGCCAACATGATGTGTTCAGGAACGATTGAAACGCCTGCAGCAAGCAGCAGTTCAGATACACCGCAGGGGAGGCCTGGTGCCATCCAGCAGAGTGGCACGATTCTCTGATGCAACAGGCAGGAGGCTTGAGTGTTGTGGCGGTGATGTCACAGGCAAGCTGGAAGCCAGACCAATGCTCACCCTTCAAGCCAGTGGCCCCAAGTGGTCTTGTTCAGGTGCAGGTTTTGGACCTGTTTGTACAGGCCCCAGTTGATGAGGACAATGAAGAGGAGCAAGACGAGGTGCACCACCACCTTTTCTCGGGCGTCAAAGATAAACACGCCGAAGGTTATTTCATACTGAAACCACTTGAGCTCCAACCACCTGCAGCAAACAGGGAGACGGCTCTACACAGCAGACAATGGCCAGCAGCATGGGGGAAGAGGTAGATAAAGGTGGCAGCTAAAGAGGGACACCCTCAGTATGGCAGTGTGAACTGCTGAGCAGCGTGAGTGTGCTTGGGACGCAACAGCCAGCAGCATGGCCATGAGGTGGATCATGGGGCAGCAGCTAGCAGCCTGCCAGGCAGCATGCCTGACACTCACTTCCTAGCTCTGTACAACAGGTTGCCTTTGACTGGCTGAGGCCTGCGCAGTACTGTAGGCCGCAGGCTCTGTCCTGTAGGCTGTGACATGGGCCGCAGCAGCAGGCCCTCTCTATCAGGGGTTCACCTGCGCGGTGACATAGAAGATGCGTCTGGCGCGCCAACCCAACCACTGCCAGACCATCAGGGCGTGTGGCTCACCTGTGAGTGCTTGCCACTGTCACCACTGCCTGCCAGGCATTGCAGTCCCCCACCCAATCAATGGACTGTCAGAGCTTGCTTCGCAGCAGGCTCAGAGGGTGTCTGATTGCAACGGCCTACGGGGTGCACAGCTTCGCATTGCTTGCTGTTCAAACACTGGTCAAGTTGAACTGATTCTGCATCGTCAGCCAGTGTGGCCACTGTTTCGCGCTCTCCTGCTGCAGATCTGCTCAGCTGTCACATCGGATCAGTGTTCCTGGCGGCAGCACCCAGACAGAAACCATGGTAAGAGGAGTATGGCTGCCCTCGTGTGCTGCTGCACACCTACCTGGAATGGTGTCCTGTGGGGGTCCCTGGCCCACTCCCAGATCGCCTTCTGCAGGCTCTTCCTGGGCAGCAGACTCCGGAGGGCGTGCCTTCCTTCAAGCTGGTGCTGGTGGGAGATGGCGGCACAGGTGTGCACACCGCAATGCTATGTTGGTGATGGCTCGGGTCCCTCATGCAGGCACGTGCCTGTGCTTGCGTGGTGCATCTGGTGCCAGCCGCTGGCCCGCCTGGCTGCTGAGGCATAAGCACTCCCAGATCAGGCTCAGGCGGCTGCCGTGCCCTTTGACAGCCTGATCAGTGAGCCTGACCCCTGGTGCAGGCAAGACCACTTTTGTCAAGCGCCATCTGACTGGCGAGTTTGAGAAGAAGTATGAGCGTGAGTATGATGCCTGGCTCCTGTAGCGCCTGTGATGCTGCACTTATCTTGCAGAGCAGTGTTACAGCTGCCTAGCTGTGGTATGTACGTCGTGTGGAGCAAACGCTTGCTCGGAAGCTGCCATGCTGAGATTGTCCTGGAGGTGGTGATTGTCATGTCAGGCACAGTGTGCTTGCGGTGGGAGAACAATGTGCTGGCAGGGGAGCAGCGCTCCATGTGCTGCACTGCTCTTCATCTCACCTGAAAGTCTTTCTCAGACCTCTTGTGTCTGAGCAAAGAGCTTTGCCAGACCTGACCGTCCTGTGCCCTGCAGCCACCATTGGTGTGGAGGTGCACCCCCTGGACTTCACCACAAACCGGGGCAAGCTCAGGTTCTACTGCTGGGACACAGCAGGTGAGCCTACTGCTTGCGCATCTAGCCAAGCGCTGGCAGGGGCTGCTTGTGCGCAGGGGCACCTTGCTGGCTGGCAGCCAGCCAGGCAGCAAGCCAGGCAAGGGACTGCTTGCAGAGGGTGTGTCGGGCTGCAGCTGGACTGTCTAGCCTTGGCAGGCTTGTCCGCATGAACGTTCCTGCGGCAGACGCAGCTGTGCTGACCAGCTGAGGGTTTGGCCAGCGTACAAGCAGAGACCCACTGGAGGCCCCAACACTTTGGTTGGACTGGCTGCAGGTCAGGAGAAGTTTGGAGGCCTGCGGGATGGCTACTATATCCATGGGCAGTGCGCCATCATCATGTTTGATGTCACATCCCGCCTGACCTACAAGAATGTGCCCACGTGGCACAGAGATCTGTGCAGGTCAGCCGGTGGTGCATGTGCCTGGCCCTGTGCGCTGCATTGGCAAGCCCCTGTATGACATCACCAGCTCGCACACACATCTGTGGAGGCCCTCTGCTGCACTGGGGCTGGTCTCTGCATGCATGGCCCGTGCTCTCTCTGGAAACATGTAGGCTGGCCCTTATGGTCATCTGCACTTGAGCTCATGTGACATGGTGCAGCTGTGTACCTGTCCCAAGCTGGCTTCCCACCCAGCAATGCTGTCCTGGTGACTGTGCTCTCTGCACTGTGTGCAGGGTGTGTGAAAACATCCCCATTGTGCTGTGCGGGAACAAGGTGGATGTTAAGAACCGCCAGGTCAAGCCCAAGCAGGTGACCCCCAGCCCCACTGAATACTGCGCACCTGGAAGGCATGTGCTGTTGCGCTGCTCGGCCCTGTGCAGCAGGCCGGGTCAGGTCTAGCCGTGGCGGTCCTGCCAAGCTTGTTCTTTTGAGGGCATCCACCAGCAATGCTGCCCGTCGCCTTTTAGGAAGGCTGCCTGGAGGGACCTTCCACAGGACAAAGAAGGGAAAGAAACCTTCTCTGCTGCCTGCAGGTGACCTTCCACAGGAAAAAGAACCTCCAGTACCACGAGATATCGGCAAAGAGCAACTACAACTACGAAAAGCCTTTCCTCTACCTGGCACGCAAGCTGGTCGGGTAAGCCTGTGCCCTGACTGCAGTTGCTACTTGCACAGTCTTCTCCTTGACGGCCCAACCTGATGGCAATAGGACCCGCCTGCTCTGCTGCAGCATCCTTTATGCAGGCTGACCTCAAACCCGCACAAGACTGACAGCATGAGCACCTGGGGTGTTTGCCTCTTCCAGGCTTACTGCTCCCCTGCAGCACAGCCCTGTCCATGTCTCACGCTGCTGCTCCGTGCAATCCCTCCTTGCAGCAGCCAATTGCTCAAGTGCAGATCCTGCCATTCTGCAGTGCCCCCAGTATCGCAGACATTCCCTGTCCCCCTCCAATCGTGCAGCAATCTGCACCATCAAACTGCTCTCCTGCCTTGAGTGTTCAGACTTTCTATTTTGCTGCGCTGCAGGGACCCCAACCTGCACTTTGTCGAGCAGGTGGCGCTGGCTCCCCCTGAGGTGCAAGTCGACCAGCAGCAGCAGCAAGAGTATGAGAAGCAGCTGGAGCAGGCTGCTGCCATGCCCCTGCCAGATGCAGACGATGACGAGCTTCTCGATGGTTGATCAGGCTGAAGGACAGGTTTCTTGAGTGTCTGAAACCACCGCAGTGCACTCCTTCGATTGCTTGGTCACGCACCACAGGATGACATCTAATCCAATGCATGCAGCCTGACCAAGTCTCATGAAATCAACAAGAGTTTGATGCGATTTGACACTATTACTGGGGCATGTCTTATGGTGAGGACAACATCTGATTCAATGTGACTAAAAACATGGCACTGGGAGCTGGAAGCACAAGGGAAAGGATTGATATTATTGTAGAGTTCACAGGTGCAGCTTGTTCTTGAGCTTGGACCTGAAACCCTTCTTTTCTGATGAATCAGAGGCGGTTGAGCTTGTGCCCGACCCCTCCACGGCTGGATTCCTTGGGTCATGTGTGTGTACATTAGCAGCATCTGCAGCTTGTGCACCCTTGACGGCCTGCTCATCGCTCTCCTCACCCCCGCCCTCTGTCTTGGGCTCAGCTTTTGGGTCCTTGGTTGCAGACTGTGGGGCGTAGGGATCTGGAGGCGTGCCTGCATGAGTAGGCTGGCCCGTCAGTGAGAGCCAGTCCTGGGTCAAGGGGCTCAAAGCAGAGCCCTATTATGTGCCCTGTCCGACGTGGCCTGTGATGCCACGTGGCCTGTGATGTATGGAGCACAGCAGCAACAGAAAAGGCGACAGCTCACCTCCCACAGGCCCATCCATGGCAGAGTCACCACCGTCTGGCTTTGGCCCAGCTGGTGTCTGCACACAGGATAGAGACACTTGTGAGAGCGTTTGGCTTGGCAACGTGGCAGTAGGAGGGATAAGCTCATGTGCTCGTCCGTCCCGAGCACAGTCAATCCGCCAATGTTCATCAGTATCCCACATCAGTCAGCACATACATCGGCTTGTCTGGCCCTGGCCAGCAGGGCTGCATGTGACTTGTGCCGCAGCCAGTGAGCTAGCTACAGGACAAGCCTCTCCAGAAGCTGCCTCCCTGCCTGTGTTGCGGTGAGCCGCCACCGTGTATGTCCCTTGCTGACCAAACTGAAGCAGCCAGCATGCCAGGGCACCAAGCATGTGCACCCTATGCCAAGCCTGCAGGATGTTTCCCCTCACAAGCAGCTGGGCTGCAGTGCCCTGGATTCATCATGACTCCTGCACAAACAACTGCACCCATCACCACCCCATTGTGGTCATGAGCTCACAGCCTGTGCTGCTGCCTGGGCTGCAAACCTCTGAGCTTGCGCTGCAGGATTTTGCTTCTCTGCATACAAACTATAGCATCTCCCTTTCTTGTGCTCAAATTTTACAGCCTGCCAAAGCCTGCCAGCTGACCTGCCTGTCAATGGTACAACAACCGCGCCCCTTATTGCCTGCCGGCAGTCACAAAAAATTGCACTCACCACCACCCCCTTCTTGCCCTTGAGCTCCTTCTCATGAAACTTGGACTCGTCTGGATCCTGCGCGTCCTTGCGCACGACGTGGGCCTTCTGCCCAATCTTATGCAGGTGGGGGTGCTTGTGCTTGGGAGCCTCTGCGCCCGCTGCCGTTGTGCTGGCCGTATTTGCCTCCGGCGAGGCACGGACTGCCTGTGGCAGAACATCAGGCATCAGTGGCATCATGATCAAGGCTGCCGGCTGGGTGCTTGCGCTCTTTGGAGCCATTGAGAGCTTTGGAGCCACAGACAGGTGAGGCTGTGGGTGGGTTGCTTGTTGTTTTGGGAGCCTCTACTGCAGTCAAGCGCTGGGTGGGCAGGGATGCGTGTGGAGAGTCACATGGTCAAGGCTGTCAGATCTGGGGAAAAAGGGTCAGCCAGTGCAGCTGGGGAGCACTTGTGATTTTGGGTCCCCTGCGCCTATGATTTCTCCTGTGCCCAGGCTGGCAGGCTAGTGCAGCCTGCAGCAAGGGCGACATTCGCCTTGCACTTGATGCCGTTCGTCAATGTTGCGATGCCTGTGCTGACGTCTGGCATTGACGTGCGCAGCCTGCCCCACACAAGCAGCCACCACCAGTCCTGCAGTCTGTGCACCGTGTGCCTGGACCCCCTGGTCCATCAGGCGGGCGGTGCGCAGGGAGGGCCTGGAGCCCAACCTGCCACGTGAGGCCACCAGCCAAAGCTGGACTCTGCTGCCTGTGACAGGCAAGGTGCTGCTGGTCGAGGCGCTTGCGAAAGGTCACCTGCAATCTGCAGAGCAGCCCCTTCACACTCGCTCAGCCTGCCACCTGCTGCCCACCCGCCGGCACCTGCCATGGACCAGGTGTACAGTGAGTGTGTGCAGCCGCAGCTAGCTCACCTGCTGCTGCGGCCTGGACGACCCCCGCTCTGCTGCGCGCAGCATGGCCTGCCCCTGAGCGTCCGGGA